>JANRGV010000073.1:69090562-69161543 GCA_024734035.1 Alethe castanea | reverse complement strand
ATTCTTTGATTTGGTTTGGGATAATTTTTTGTCTCCTTTGTAAATAGAGAGGCTGCCCTGACCACTGAATACTGAAAAAGCACACTGAAAACAGTGTCATATGTCTATTTTCAAACAGGGAGGCTTTTACATTATTTGATTCTCTGCAAAGCTCTGTATTTTCCAATAAAGAGCTTTATAGAGAAGCAAATCAAACATGACTGATCAGGATAGGGACTTCAAAGGACCAAGTCCACACCTGTGCAAGCACAGGCAGGAACACCACCCTGTCCCATCATGAATGCATTCCCAGCATACCTGCCACCCCAAAACTTGGCTTTGTGTGCATTAGCAATGGGAGCTTCTGCTGAGTGAGGGATGCAAGGAAGGAGATGCATACCTGGTGCTTCAGTTGTGGGATAAGGGCTCTTTTCTTCGTTTTCATTGGGCTGATAATCATCCACGTTGATCTGGCAGAAATGGAGGGAGAAGCATCAAAGCCTCTATCAGACAGGCAGGCAGTTTTTATTCCCTTAGAAAGCCAAGCTGTTCATGCCATCAGTGCACAGAAAGTGCTGGCTGACAGCAGAGCTTACCTTGGTAGCAGGTGGGGACTCTCCATCAGCAGTGATAGACTTCAGCTCAATTTTCTCCTCCTTTGTCTCTTCCTCCACAGCTGTTTTTTCCATCTCCTGTTTCTTTTCGGGACTAGCAGTCCTAGCAATTTTACAAGATAAAAACTGAAGAGTTACAAAGGTGGAAAGCTGCTTCCCTTTGAGAACAATCAGCTGGCTGGCATCTCCATTCTGAGCTCAGTTTCCATACCAGTGGCTCCACCTTGTCCTCATCTGCAGGCAAAGGCAGAGGCTCTGATCTATTTTTACATAGTGCCCTTTATTTTGTAGCTTTCTCAATGGCATGTGCTTGTGTGTTTGTGTTTGTGCAAATGCATATTTTGGGTCTGTCAGCAGAGATCTCTTTGTCCACCTGACAAAGGCATGGACCATTTCCAACCCATATCTTCCAGCTACATAGCCTACAAATGTTTTGCCCCTCACTGCACCCCTAGAGTGAGGGAAATATGCTGAGCTGCATGCAGGGTGAAGCAGAAAGAGCTGCACAAGAGATCCCCTCCAAGCAGCCTGGATGACAGGGAATAGGAGTAACCAGCAAGGAGAGGCTTCCCTGCTGTTGGCAGCTGGGAATGACAGAGAAGCTCCTCATCCAGCTTGTGCCCTTGAGTGTCTGCAGAAACACTAAAAGAACTGGCAAGGGAGGAGCAACATGTGGCATCAGAAGAAAAAGAAGCTGCTAAATCTCATCATGGGAATGACAGAAAATACTCCTCGTGGCCCAAAGCAGAGGATAGTGGGGAGATTCAGATGGGATTGACACCATTTCATGCTCATTCTCGCTGATGCTCTGAAAATTCATCAGAAACCCAGACTTCCTTTCCTCTGCTCACACCACTGCAGCTGGGGGGACTCCTAGCTCACAACACTTTCCTGTCTTATGGTTGGAATTCCTTTGCATAAAAATTTATATACACATATTTCCATATATAATTACATTAATCACATACATAATCTATACACATACAGACAAGTTGCATCTATTACATATACATACATGTATGTGTAGGCATCATATTCATATATATCCATGCTGTCTGTAATTACAGGAATGTGTGCAGATAGGTGTATGCAAATGGATTTACCTAGCTAGCTTTTTCCTTTCTTTTTCCTCTTCCTCCTCTTTCTGAGCAGATGTTAAACTCTCAGCATCAGCAAGGTTGTCCACAGCAATGGCCAAAAATACATTCAGCAGGATATCTGTTTGTGTGCTACTTAAAGAAAACAGGTTTTGAAAACTGAAGAAAAAGATTATACCAAAGGTTTCTTAATTGAAAATTTTTAGCAACCTGTCATCAGATCTCCAGGATTTTCCAAACTTCCATTTCACACAAGTGCATATCCATCATGCACAAACCCACACCTTCCTTCCACACAGATAACACACTTTGTGGGTTTTCAAAATTTCACAACAATCTGGGCTGATGTAAAACATATAAGCCCAGATTTACATTTCAGTTTCCAGTTTCCCAAGGATGTCTCCCTTTGTGCAGAGAATCCCACTGAACATAAGAGGAGTACTGAATGCTTTGCATCTTTTGACAGTTTAGGCTGCACGAGTGGATTTTATGGGCAGCAAGGATTGTTCTCTGATCAGCATTTCTGAGGTTAATTTATTCTGGGCTGTGAAGGGTTGAGCTGACAACTTTTCCATCTTCTAATAGAGAATACATTCACCAGTCATGCCCATGTAGGTGAAGAGCAAGAAATCACAATGTTTTCTTGTCCTGCAGTCAGTGTTCACATCTCATGTTACAAATCTGACCTAAGGTTGTTTTATAAATTTCTTGAGCGTAGGTCTTACTATACCATGATAACTTCTAAGCAAACCCTGGTTCAAGGCTTAGTCTGGAAACACAGACATCCCCCTCCTTCCTGGCCTCCAAGGTCTAAAGGCTCCAAAGTCAGCCAGCATGTAGAGTTGGCTCACATTTTCACAAGGAGATCCAAGTTGTAGCTTTTTTTTTTTTAAGCTGTCAGCGAGATTGCCTACCTTGACCTTCAGATAAGTGGAATTGCACCACCTCACTTTGAAGTGAGGGCATGCAGGTCAACTGAGACGTCAAATAACAGGGTTTGAGAGATCTGAATTATGGGCAAAGGCCAGAAGAGCTGGGCTGACTCCATAAGGTGGCTTTGTAGAAGCATCAGTATAAAAGGAAATGTCACCTCTGACATAGGAGGGCCATTTATTAGGGAAGCAGAAACTAAACATGGACAAACTTGGAGCAAACTGAGATAGGGAACAGAATGGCAGCTCTGTGTTATATGCAAATTCCTGTGAAGGGACACTCACAGCACAATCATGCAATGTGCTTTGTGCCTCCTGGGGTAAGTGCAGTGCCCTCACTTCACCTTAAAGCCAGGCAGAACTGAAGTTACTCAAGACCAGCATAGGCTGGAAGATAACAGAGCACAAAATTTTCTGTTTGAAGAGCACACAGGTTGCAGGGACTGAAATGGAACACAGGTCCTGTTAGTTTATACATGAATTAATATATGATCTCACATTAATCAATTATGTCAAACATATATTACTTCTATTGCAGCATTTGTATATAGCATATTGCAGATTATACATATTTTTATTCCACATAAGGCTTGGATGGAAGCACATGGAATATATTACTAAAAAAGCAATTAAAGTGAAAAACTATGCAGTAAGTACAGTAGGAACATCTAGAGATTAGTTTGTGGAGAAGGCAGGAAAGAAAAACCTGTGAGAGAATTAAGAGGAATGAAAAATAAAAACACTAAACATGTAAAGCTACGAAATAAAAGCTAGCATGTGGAAAAGCTAGCACATAGCTGGCTCTTACAAATGTTTATATGCCTTAGCACCAGCTAAAACAGAATGAACTTGTTTAACTTTTGGCAATGCAACGTCAAAAATTCAGACCTAGGGAAAAGGCAAAAACACAAGGTGTGAAATTCACTATTTTCTGACACAACAAAGTAAATAGTGGTTTTAATTCATCCCCTCTTGCAGAAAAGAGTAGCATCAAAGGATACAGTTTCCACAGATGAAGAGGATGATGAAGTAAATACAGACCAACATTCCTGGAAAAGAGGGGCCGCCATAAGCCATGATCCCATCATACATCACCGAATTCCAGTCCTCCCCAGTCAGGATCTAAATGACACATTCCCACCAATAAGGGATACAGTGTTAGACCACACAGAGAATTTGAAAACCCCATTAACACAAAGATACCCTAGAGAACAACCCCTCCCCCAGGACGGAGCTGATGGGGACTCTGCCTGTGCCCATCCAGAACATTAAAAAAACCCCAAACAACAAACCACAACACAACAAAGAAAAAGCAAAGAAGGCCTGTGCTCAAAGTGTGAAAAACAGTGTCTTCTTGAAGATGATGCTGAAGGCAAGTGTCCCTCCTAGACAGCTCTGTTCAATGTCCCTCCTGTTCCAAATATTCCCCCCCACGTGCCTGTTGTTCCAGACACGTTGCACAGCCTGTAGCCCTCAGCACAGCCCTCCAGGCCATTTCCCTTCCCACATCAGTGAAATCATGGTCCCGATGCCCTTGGTGGGTCACTCCCCAAGCTGTGGAGGGCGTCCAGGCCATGCTGTGGTGCTGTGGGCAGGTATTCATTCCCCAGAGCAGGGAGGACAGCAGCAGGGCTGGGCTTGGCACACAGGGACACGGCAGGGGCTGTTGTCCTGCCCTGCCCTGCAAACACACAGGGGTTTTGTCTTTGGTTCCCCTTTGGGAGGGAATCCTCCGTGCTGGCAGCACAACCTGGCACCCTGCTCCTGGAGCTGGTAGGGCCATATCTCATTTTGGGCACTGTCAGGCTGCAGCACCTATCTTGCCCCATGAAAACACAATTTGCTGGCTCCACGGATGCCCTTACCTGGAACACAGTCAGGAGGGACTGAGGGAAGTTGTCAAATGTGCTCCTCCTGGTCTGCATCTCGTCAAAGTTAAACTTGCCCCCAAAGAGCTGCATGCCCAGCAGTGAGAAGATGATGATGAAGAGGAAGAGGAGCAGCAGCAGGGAGGCGATGGAGCGGACTGAATTCAGCAGTGAAGCCACAAGATTGCTCAGGGAGTTCCAGTATCTGGGAGAGAAAATAGAAGCAGTTAAAATTCCTTCAATTCGAGACAGGTGCTCATGGACTGCACAGGATATTGGTTTGGGCTGCCTTCTGTGCAAAGCAGGCATTTCCAAGCACCCTGTTTAGCAGTGAATCATTGATGTGCTTCCCCGAGATAACGAGACCTCCTGCAGCTAATGAGGAATTTTACTACCACACGTGTGCATCCACAATTCCCCCCACTCCACACACACACCCAAAAGATTATTACAGCACTCTCCATCTAAGGCTCTGCACAGATTATATCAATGTGTAGTGATTAGTTCTTGCTGCTCCAGTGAGTTACATTCTAACCAACCTCATTACAACACACAGAACGCCTCACTCCAGAGAATGGCCTGTAATAACTAACAGGAACAGATGGGAAAACTGTTTGGATGCAAATACAAACTTGCCCAAAATTTGGAGTGTGTGAGTGTGTGCTCACTCACAGAGAGGTTTCTGAGCTCCCTGGGATTGGGAGGAATGAGAAAGATATCAATGCCCTTTTTACAAGCACCCTAAAGCAAACTCCAGATCTACATTCATTTGGAAGAGCACAACATCACTGGGTTTTTTGGTTTTCAAACATACTATATTCCTTCAAACAGGCTGCTGAACATTTTCAAATAGCTTCATTCAAGAGACAGGATGGTTAAGACCTGTTCTCCCAGTGCATTCAGGCTTGTGCCTGGTTCAGACTCAGGTGTGATGCAGGGAGAGGATCTTCTGGCCCTTATGGTTCCACTTTAGGGTTCAGAGAGAATGCCAGCAGCATGTTTGCTGCAGCATGTAAGTTTGCATTCTTTGCCAGCCTGAAGAGTCATAACTCCAAAGAAAGAGGCTGGAAAGAGGCTTTAGAAAAAAATTCTAAAGCATTCACCAGATCACCCATGAAGCAACTCCCACTTTGGTCTTGCATCTGCTCAGTCACTCCTGATCTAGTGCTTAGCTGGTCATGAGCTCTGCTCTTTGGTGTTTTGAGGCTGGAAGAGCTTTCAGATTGGGCTGAAGATTACCTGTTCTCTCCCAGTCACCTTGTTTGGATGCACATTATTAGCAAAGCCCCAACAGCTTTCACAGGTCAGCAAGCCAGCAATGTTTGCCTGTGCTACCTGGCCTGCCACGATGCTTTGAGAGTCCACCAAGGCCAATGCCCTCCAAAATGCTCCTCCCAAAACCCACAACTTAGAACATTTCTTTACTCAGAGGACTCTGTGTTTCTAGCCATATTTTCCCTGAAGACAAAAGTTCCAGGTAAAAAGGATGGCAGACTGCTGCTCTGGCTCTTTTGTGGGAGCCTTATCCTTCAACTCATCATTTTTTTTTTTCTGAAGGTAGTATATATATTCATTAGAGACAAAGGTTCTTAAAATCCTAGTTAAATTACTATTTTTAAAATGTGGATCTAAAAAGAATACTTTTCTTGTCCTGTGGAAGGCAAGACTGCCTGTTAATCTTCAGGAAGATTAACAATCTGATCTGCAGAAGGACATCACCATGTCCTGTCAAGTTGCTGAACTTGACTTCATCTTCAAGGACTGAGCTTCAAAGACAGCTGTGATGTTTTCCCTCCAGCCCAGCTTCAGCACTTCAGAGAAAACTAGGATGCTTTAAAGTTTAACTGCAATTAAAGAGATGAGCAATGCAAAACTACAGAGCAGAGGTAAGGGCAGGGAAGCTGTGGGCTCAGTGCCACCAAATATCCACATGGAATGTGCAATGTAGCAGCTCCCTGTGCTTGCAGTTATGCTCACAGCTCACACAGTTTCACACTTTGGAAAGAAGGGAAAGTAACACAGGAGAAGGGGAAAAATTCATTCTGATGAAAGTCAAATGAATTCAGCATCCTTAAAGCAGAGGTTGATGGAATATCTCTAAGTCCTCCAATGTCAGCCAGGACACACATTTTCCACGTTTTTCTAGCAGTACCCTTAAGAAGCAGTAAAGTTTGTTACACATCTGAACAGCCCCAGTGACTCAATTTAAGCTTAAAGGCCCTGCTATCCCAGCTCACAACTGTGCAAACTTCTGTCAGCTCTGCATTTCTTACAAATGGCTCAATACCTGGGATTCAGATTCTTACATAAGTACCAAGCTTCAAGCAATTAACTGAGATGGCCTGGTGGTAAGATTAGTGCTGCTTTATCTGTGTGCTAGTGCTAGCTAGAATTACAGTACCACTAGAAAAGTAAATAAACCAATCAGGGGAAAAAAACCCCAAAAAACCCCAAACAAAAACAAAAATAGGGAAAAAGGAAAAAGAAATGCTTGACTGATTAGGATGTGAAAATCACAATAGTCTTATCTCAGGATCCTAGAAGCCTGACCTGAGGTTACCATCTGTCACATTTGGTGGTTGCAGAACTAACATGAACTCCCTCAAAGTGAGATCTGGGATTACTCAGTGAAACACAAGGGCTTTATGTCAGCAGTGGTTGAAGCCCAGACAATCCTAGTGGTAGGATTAGGGTATAAAACATCACATTTCTGTATGCTGTCACAAATTATATTATTTGTTTTTTAAATACTAAGGACTATAATACATATAAAGCAGTAAAGGATTATTTATAATGAGAAAATAATCTGTCTTCTCATAGCAAAGTGAGATGTTCTGCACAGCACTTTAAAAATTCGGGAGAATAAAACAGATTACACTGTCTGCTTGTCTAATGTATTTATAATTTTGGAAGAAATGTTTGGTCTTGAAATTCTAAATGGTGTTTCTAAAAGGATGCTTTGTTCATCTGATGGTGTCTTTATTTGTTTCCATTCTATTATGGAGCCATATCTGTGTTTCTTGTAGAATTGTATCATTTTGATTACTCAGAATTTGTTTGTGCAAGGTGTTTACCATGGAAAATCTATGCAAATATATAAAGATATATTCTCACCAGAGTAATTTTCCTGCTTTGTAGCTTTTTAATATCCTAGAATATCATTATTCTCACCTCTACTGTATATCCCCATATGCTCATGAGTGTATGTTTGATATAAAACACAACACTATCATTCCTCCTGCCCCTCCCAGCTTTCCAGGGTTGTATCTTTCTGAATTATCATTGCACTCAGGTGGGACATTCCACCAGTGCTGATAATGTCATTAATAAACCCTCATTGTATTTAGAGCTGAGTGAATAATAGAAAAAATTGTAATTTACTACAGAAGGTAAAAGTATGGTTTTAATGCCAAAATATTCTATCCTGCAGTAAGGCATGAGTGAGCCTAAAATGCTTCTTTGGAGGCTCCTGTTAGGACCTTCCACATGAGGGTGAACTTCACCCACAGAGGGAAGAATTATGAAGAAAATTATGAATAATTACAAAACATACAAATTTGAAACGATTGCAGCCTACTTGTCAATATTTTAGGAACAGGAAAGAAAGAAAGAAAAATCTGATTAATACATTATGCATCATGAGTTCCTCCTTAGCTCTGTGCTTTACACACAGACCCATGCACAAATTGCAGGAGACATATTCAAGGTAACACTTTTTCCCAGGAAAAACGGTGTTTTAATTGTGCTGCAGAGTGAAGGCAAATGTAACCAGTCCTGCTGATTGGTTCCATCATCACATTTCTGCCAGAAGCTTTAGGAATATTTGAGTACCCCACTAGCTCAGGCTTTCTAAAGTATTAATGATATTCTCTCAGTGTTTGCCTTTCTCTTAGAGAATTCTCTTAGCTGGCTTATATATTTTGTGTGGGAGTGGAGACATGTCTTGAAAAAACAATGACCTCTCCAGGATGCTATGTTGAATCTTGCTTTTATAGCTATTGGTGTGTTGCCCTGGGTGTATCTGATTACCCAGTGTCTGAAACAGCTACTGCTTTCCTCAGAAACCAGCCCTGGGACTTGGTCATGGATAGATCCAGGAAAAACAGAGACCAGACCAGAGAGCCCCACTATTTCTGAAGGAGAAATAGTGAAAGATGCCTTTCTTGCTGGAAACTCTTCCCCTCTTCTATGATCTCACATCCAAACAGACCAGTTTTTCTTTTTTTTTTTCCCCTTTTGAAATAGTTGTAGGCTTGCTTTGGCCTCTCTCTGAGACTGTGAGCTGATTTTGTCTCTGCCATCTGACCCTGAGATCCATCCATCCTGCCAGAGATCTGAGCCTCAGAAGCTTTCAGGGCAAATCCTGTATGATGCACAAGTCCAAGACTATTGTTTTTTTTTTTCTGCCTCTCAGCTCAGTCATCTTGACTATCTTCCAGTTTTGGACTTGTATTTCTCATGTGCTGTGTTTTCTATCATTTGTCAGAAATTTCCTCTGGTGGGGGGTGTTACAGGAATTGTAGGGATATTTTCATGGCTGAGCATACAGAAAAAGCACTTTTTCACCACCTTAGTCAAGCTTTTTGTAAGGTGCTGACTGGTGCCCACATGGGAAAAGGCAGACCTTGTGCTCCTTGGGGCAAGCACTTTGATAGATTTGCTGAAAGAGCTCAGGGTAAGTTTGGAGCTGATCTCTCTCCTACAAACTCCCCTCAAAAAAGAAGTTGAAAAAGCCCTGCCAAAGCAAGCTGGTGTTTTAGAGGTACCTGGCTCAGCAAGCAGTGACTGCTTAAGTAACACTCTGCCTTTGTGCAGAGGGAGAGGGGAAAGAATGAAAAGGGAAAAGAGGAGATATGGGAAGCTGGAAAAGAAGGTTTTGCTTTGTGATGGACTCCTTAGAAGGGGAATAGATGGCAACATCCTTTGCCTGTGGCTGCTGGTGTTGACACAATCTCCCACCCAGGTCACTGTTGAGTGTGGAGCTGGCATGGGCTCCTCAGCCAAATGCTGTTTTGGCTCAAAGCAGCCTTTCAGGCTCCTCTCTGTCACCAAAAAAGTCAGAGGAGGTCACAAGGCTATCTGCTGTTTTGGGTTTCTTTGTCTTTTGCAGAGAGCTGTAAGAGCCTGAGCTCAGTTCACATTATTCCAGATTTAACACTTAGCAGTACCAAGTGTCTCCAGCTGCCTGTGCCTGACTCCTCACCACTCACACTGGGGATCGATGTCCAGTCTCTACAGCCCTTCCCACCCTGTTACAGACTGCAGAAGATGAGGACTGTTAATCCAGCACTCTCACTACCTAATTAATGGTAGAAAAAGTGAAAGCAAACAGGGATGTGAGTGACTTGTACCCATACAGGATGTGCATTGAGCAGTAGCCCTCCTCCAGCCCCCAAAGAAGCAATGAAGTACCTGGTGATTTTGAATATTCTCAGGAGCCTGACACATCTCAAAACCGAAATGCCCAGCGGTGACATGATCTTGGTCTCCACCAGGATGGTTTCCAGGATGCCTCCACACACAATGAAGCAGTCAAAGCGGTTGAAGAGGGACACAAAGTAGGCCTGGAGACCGAGGCTGTACATCTTCAGCAGCATCTCTGCCGTGAAAAGAGCTAGCAGCACCTTATTGGCAGTGTCTCATGGAAAGCAAAAAGAAACAGGTTAAGGAAACTTAGTCAAAAATATCATCACAACCAATCATTGGCCAATCATCTCTTCTAAGAAAGCATTTTAAGAATCAGTCTTAGAAGTTAACTTTGTGTGAGCTCTGGTCAAAGAGTGAACTTGAAGAGCGTGGGCATCTCATTCACAAAAATGTTTTAGCAAGAGGGCTGCAGCAACTCTTCTGTGCTGCACACACAGCTGCAATGTGTTACACAAGCTCCAGTGGCAGGGACACGCCTTCCTGTGCACAACCTGCCTTCACACCCGTCATCTGCAGAGGAGAGTGGGAATAGAAGAGCTGCTCTGCTACCTACTGTTGCTTAATTAAGCCTTTTCAGCTGCTCTCACCTCCAGAGAGAATTCAGCTGCTCTGCAGACAGAAGAACTTTACAAATCACTCTTCATCACCTCCCTAATAATCAGAATTTATCATAAATGCCATTTCAGGGGAAACTTTGGACAATGTGAGGCTCCCAGTAGCTAGCCATAAATTGAGAATCCAGTTGCTGCAAATATAAATTTAGCATATGCTCCTGATTTCACTTACACCCAATGGAACGGCTTTGGCTGGAAAGGAGGTATTTACATTTTTCCTATAACTTCTCCCACCTCAGGCAGATCAGTTTATTGTATTATTTAGGATCCTCCACAGACACAAGACTGCTTGGAGCTGTGTATGCTACTTTTACATCGGGTTAATGCACAGCTCTTCTCTCAGCTCCCTTTTTGTGACACCGACCACAACAAACAGAACCAGCAGCTCCTGCTCACCTTGGACCTCTGTGAGCCAGTCTGGCTGGTTGTAGTGCTCAGAGGCAATGGTGAGGGTGTTGAGGAACACGAGGAAGATCACCAGCCAGTAGAAAACGTTGGACTTGACAGCAGCACGGCACTTCCTTCTGCAGAATCGATTCCATCGGCGCCAGTAGCGACTTGAAAAATTGAAGAAGGGAAAGTTCTTTTCAGAGAGGGATCTTTAGGCTATTGCAGCTCTCTGTCAAGGGAGACTCTAGTCTTGATTTATTGGTCAAGAATGGTAGAGAGTAACTCAAGTTCACCCTGAGAAATACTCTCTCATCTGAGTCTACACTTGTGAACATCCCTCCTAGAGCTGTAGGAATAAAGTTTGTCCTAAACCAATATGCAAGACCTTCAAGCAATATATTAATCTGAGTAATACATCCACTGCAGGAACCCCAAAAGATTTTTTAGCTCTGTTGCCACAAAAATAAATACTCTCTTTGTACTTGATGCTTGTGGCGCCTTGCCCAGCCTCAGGATGGTCAATAGAAAGATACTGTACCACATGGAGCTGAAAGATTGAGTCTTTGGAGAGGTGAGGTCAAATAAAATCCAAATAACACTTACAGCATTCAGCAACATTCAAGAGTAAGCCAAATATAAGAGCTGGTTCTGAAAAAATCCCAAATCTTAGGGGACTTCAGCATCTCACCTTCATGCCTGGAAGTAAGGGTACCATTTGCTAATCAACAGAGTTTTAAAGTTTGCCTTCCATGAACACATCCCCTTGTGTCACTGATTTCTCAGGGTAATTACTAACCACAGAAGATATTTAAAGCTAATTATACACCTCCTACTCTTCAGAATTTAACTTGCATAGCAACCAGTTTCCAGGCAACACTTGCTGCTGTATAATAAACCTAATAGTTTTATATAGATACTACATCCATATCTGTGTGTGTCTGAAGTGACACACACATACATGATGTTGCAGGAGAAAGAACTTTTCTTGGCTACTCTTGTCCTGTGTGTAATTTTCAGTGGCAAACTATAGCCATGCTTGAGATCAGGGTTCTCATCTATAGGATCTAAAGCCACACCATATAAACACAATGTAAACAAGAATTCTGCACCACCATTCTAACAGGAGGTCAAATCTAGGGTGTTTTACCTATGCAATTTATAAAGGCACCCAGTCTATCACAAACAGATACAATGTGTATTTTGCAGTGGATCTGGGATAAGAAATAATCTTCCTGACTTCCAAAGTGGGCACCACATTTAGACATTAATGTTGTCATAAAACTATTTGCAGTCTCACATGCTTTTGTGTGTAGTTGTGCACAAATGTGCATGCACATGACAATGTAGTGTTTTCTGTGCTTATACCTACACTCTTTGCATGGGGATGTCACATATGTGCTTCCCAAATTTACATTACTCATTGCTCCCTAAGTAAGCAGAAGGACTCAGTTATGCACTTGCTCAAGTTATTCTGAAAATTCATTTAGTGTTTTACAAAACTGACTTTGAATTCAGGGTAATGGAGGCAGCTGAGCTCCTACCAAAGGGGTAGAAATGGACCTTAACAACCAAGTTCCATGAGTTCAGTCAGCCTCTCCAGTGAGACCCCAGAAATAGCCATCTTGGGACTGCTTCACTTTTCCAAAAGATTTAAGTCAACAGAAAACCAAACACCACCAGAGAAGCTCCCCACGCCCGAGGGTGAATGGGAGAATTTCACAAACAAGATGCCAGCTTCATCAGTTGAAATCTTTACAACCAAGCAAAGCAGAGAAGTTCAACAAAGAGAGCCTTGAGCTGACAGGGTTGATGCTGATGGATGTAGTATAATGATGTGGTTGAACTGGCTGTTTATTTCTGATTTTATATTTTATGACTTGAGATACATAGGTAGCATAGATAAGTACTTCAGTAGTCCCTGTGCCTTATTTCCGTGTCAAACTAAGGAAAAATTTATGACTAAAATCTGACATATTTTCAGGATCTCCTAGAATCACCATCTAGAATCACCACTGCATCCCAGTGATGCTGGTGCAAACCTTTTCAGAAAAGAATAAAAATGGTAGAAAGGCGGAAAGACAGTTTTACTTACCTAAATTTTGATTTTGAGATCCGATGCCTGAAAGACAAGAATTGCCATTAGAGTCTCCAAAGCTGTCCCACACCTCCCAGGCTTTTGTGAAAATAGCAATAGAAAGAAAAAGTTTAGCTCAATGCATTTTTTTTTAATCCATGCTGTTTTCCCCTTGCATGTGCTTTAAGTCAGTCAATGTAGGCACTGGGTAGAATTCCCCAATAACCAAGTCTTGTGTTTTGGTGGGACTCATGAAGCAGAAGTCATGCCATGGTGGGATTCTACCATCTAGAGATATCAGAGAACTGTACAACTGCTACCAAATATATTTCTCAAGAATTACTATTTTTTAAAAAAAATTTTAGTCACTATTGTTTTCTTATATTGAAATATGTATGACTTTATGCAGACAGACTTGTTGCTTTCACACATCACCTGTCACTTCAGGATCTATAAGCACATTATGAAACAATAATGGTGAAATAATGGGGTTTTTTTTAATAATTGAAAGAAAAATGGTACATGGAAAATATTTTCAAACTTAGATACCAACACTTACTTTTCTTGGTTATCTATGTAAATTGATTTGCATTCAAATGGGTCTGTACAATAATAGATTGTCGTTATCAATTAAATTCTGAGAATTAAGCATTCCTGAAATTTTGTCCATTTTCCCACTGTATATGTGTTTAAATATCTAATTCCACACATTTGGATTTATTCACCCAAATAATCTCATTAATCTTTTATGAGAAGTCACAGGCAAAGCTAGAATAGGCTCCAGTTCTTGAACCACTACCTTGCTCTGTTTGACACACATCCTTTAAGGCTTTTGAACACTTTGACTTTAGGTAAATCCATAATGATGCACAGAGAGAAATAAATGTGTGTGGATACAATGGTGTGAGTCAGAGGTGACTTAGGAAGCTGCAAAATCTCCTACCAGTAGCAGCAGAAATGAGAATCTGGGGAATGGCCATGAAAAAAGTATTTCTACTGGGTTGAAGCATTCCTTAAGGTTCCCTCTGTGATGGGGAAGTGAGTCATTGGTGATAGCAGTCAGCAGAGGTCTTACTGCACTGCCCTAAAATTGGATTCACTGTCAGTAGAGAGGGGAGAATGAAACTCTCCAAGCACCCAACACTTCTTTCTGTAGCAGCCTTAACCATGGTCCTGTCCCTGCTTGAGGACATCAGTTACTGACAAGTAATCAGTGATAGGTCAGGGTCCTTATGTGGAAGAGATTTTAGCCAGGGGAACTTTTCACCAGCAGATGGGCTGAGCCCCAAAAAAGAAAAAAGCTTTTACATCAAATACATAATTCCTGCAGTGCCTGTCTAGGCCACACACTGGGCAGCAGTGAGGTTACAGACATGTGCAAGACTCCTGAGAAAGAAGAAATAAAGCACTGGTGGCAGAAAAGAATGCTAAATTGTGCTGCAGAGACAAGCAAACTCTAACAAGGATGCCAAGTGAAGCACCTACAAAGCACATCCTTAATGTTAAAGCTATTCCTACTTCTCACTGAGAATTCTGGCTTGATAATCACTACCTGCAAACTGTAATGGAGTAGATTTGCAGGCAACAGGAAAGAAGGCTCAAAGAGGGGAAGTGGAAAGATGTAAAAATCACAACGAAGCAGAAAGCTGAGCACTGGAAAGGAGGTGGTGAGGATTGTGATAGGAATAGTTTGGCAGGGACAGAGGGGGAGAGAAAACAAGAAAGTGAGAGCAAGAGAGAGAGAGATGGAAGGGGAAGGACAGGGAGTGTGAAATCCTCTGGTGACCTCTCTGGTTAATGGTTTCCCAGTGAGCCAGTACTGAAATCTTTTATTTATTTAAGCAAAAGAGATGCAGCAGGTGTAGTACTCATCATGCATGTGATAATTATATCTTTGGAGCATTATGAGCAGCAGCCAAGTGCATTCAGTGCTCCTACAGGTTACCTACAGCCTTCATCCCCCTGCCTCCACCTTGCCTTACTGCTGTGGCAGAAGGCTTTATCACATGTGGGTGTGCTATATATATAGAACAGGACAAGGAAGGAGGATTAGATTTATATTTAGAGGTAGAATCAGAGAGTGAAATGGAATTTTGGAAGTAAACTGTATAATAAATGTTTCTGAAAACATTATGCATGAATCTGAAACAAGTTTTTAAAATTACTCTCATGATTAGTTTTTTTTTTTCTTTTCAGAACTTGGGTTACCAATGCCACATAAAAAAATGCTTTTATAGCATCACTAGGGGCTGTCAAATAGTCTGGAAACAGGGCCTTGCCACACTTGTCTGTGACACTCCAAGGTGGCACTTAATGGGCTCAGAGTGGACCAGATTTTCTGCTGAGTTCAAACATGGATCTCTTGCATCTCCAATGTCCTGGGAGGTTTATGTCATTGGGAGAAAGAGGGTGACTCCAGTTGTGTCCAGCTCTGGAATTTCTTGAGAAACTCTTGCTTAAAATTATGGTATAAGAGCCTGATGAAAACCAGACCGCTACTGACTGCTTTTATCACAGGAACCATGTAACTCAGCTTATCTTTTAGAAAGACAAACACAAAAATCAGATCTTTACTGTTTGCCTTGCTATCCTTGAAATTCTCCAAAACACTCCCAACCTTGCATAGTTATGTACAACACACAGATAAGACAGCGCAACTTTAAGGTTTTGACCAACATAAACTCTGGATATTCAGCATAACTCAAATGCATTGACATATCCCACATTCTGAGAGATCAAGTCCTCATTTCCCTTTTCATGGTGGACACCAGAGAAGGTGTTTGTGAAGGAAGTGACTCTTTTGTGTAACAGGGGTTGAGGGCTCTGTGGAGTTGTACGCACAGCAGACAATTCTGGAAAAATCTTGTAGGTCACCAAGCATGGCACAAAGGCCACATGACAGCTGTTTTCTGGGTGTGGACATCAAACATGACCATTATCTAACTCTCTGGTCACAACTACTTCTACATTGTATGATCTCAACTTAGAGGCAGCCATATCTTCATAGGGACTCACAAAAGCCTTTGGACACCAGTAAAAGCTGTCAGAAAAAAACAGCAACACAGAAATGGACTTGACTATACTGCTAGGTTATATACAACTTTGGAGAACATCCAGAGATCTTCACTGGCCATATCTTATATATTCCAGAACAGTGAGAAGGGAGTCCTGGTGTGATGTGGATTCTGTTTCGGTGCATTTGTGCAGTTACTAGTGAAGTGGCACAATAAGAATCGACAGAATAGCCTTAAGAAAATTGGATCTGTCTAACATAAAATTGAGTTGGCTTGCTCTTAAACAGGCTTTCTTACAGGCTTGGAAAAGAGGCCAGAATTTAAGCATTCAGTAAATGATCTTGCTCTCCTTGGGGCAAGTCACAGGAAGGGTCTGTCACAGAATCTGAAGCAAGAAGAAAATTTTTCTTCCATATGGGCATGCTACTGTCCTTTAGACACACACCTGGAGCTGACTGTGAGTATCAAAAGCAGCTTGCTCAAAGTAAGTTGGAGAGCAGTATCTGAGACTGACACTTAAGGGCTAATCCTGTGAGTTTTCCTGCTAAGGTCAGCAGTGGTTTCAGAGCTTTTGGCAGACTTTTCTTCCCACTGCTCCTCATGCAATGGGAACTTTGGCTCCATCACATCACAAGGAGCCCATCTTCTCATAAGGTGAAAACCAGCAGCAACTACAGCAAACCTCCAAGAAAACTTTTACCTTTACCACTGGCTTCTATGCTGATTATTGCAAGAATCACACAGGAATTAATTTCCATGCCAGAGAAGCACCAAGGGAAAAACCACTGACCATTCAGCTGCCAGGGAAACCTTCCATTTGCTCATAAAATTTTCAGGACAACGCTGTTTTCAGTTGGAAAGCCAATGTAGGTTGTTCATTTTGGTTTATCCTGTTTTATTGTTTGAACTGTCTTTAGTGGAAAAGCAATTGAACTGTCCCCCAAATGTATGAAAATCCTGGCCAAGGTGAAGATGCCAAGTGGGTTATTGTTTCAGTGAAAGCAGATAATTTTAAGCTCTCTTTCCCTTTGAGCTCAAGTGCTTCACTTTTCTATTGAGGCTCTATGGAGCATTAGCTTCCACAAAGGTCTTTTTTTAGCTAATGCATATGTATAAAAGCAAGCTCTATTGTGGCACTCCAGATCTGTATGGTTGTATTAGAAAATTAACATTCTGCTTGTATTGGAAGATTATATATGCTGACACCCTGCACAGAACAGATTACTCCTGATTGTGAGCAACAGCCTGTCCTCAGGAATCTGAGCCCTGCACATCAGCAAACCCAGAGGCTCAGGGAAATTACTGTTGGGAAGCCCTGGGTGTAAGAATATCCTGTGAACAGAACCCCACTGCTCCTGGGTCTGGGTTTGTCCCACTGCTGCCTGCTGCAGAGGGAACTTTCTTTTGTGTTTGTTTGTATTCTGAGGCAACAGGGCATGAAAGTTGTGACACATCAAAATAAGATAAGTTCCACTTCCAAGTGCTGTCCTTGATAAAAGCTGTTGTGCTCCTACTGCAGGGCAGATGTCAGCCCAGCACAAGGTAATACCATGACAGGAATAATATGCTATGGAAGCTGTGGGATGCTTTTCAATGGCCTGTGGAAGCCTGCAAAACCATTTTCAAACTCAGATGTCTGATAATGTGAAAGCCCTTAGTGCTGTGCCACAGCACTCCTGTTGCCAGCAGAATTACACCAGAAATTATTATGAATGAAATAGTTGGGTTTTTCTGTTTTGTTTTGTTCTAGTTCTAAAAAAATGGATTTACACAACAAGTAGAGATCAGATAGATTCCTCCTGAAACTCCTGCTGGTTTGAAGGCTGGCATTACTTCAGACAGGACAGTTGACAAAGGCAGTTTCTATTGAATGGATATTGGAGAAATAAAAACTTCTTTGAGACAATTTATCAGTAGGCAATATTTTGTGTTTGAGAGGTGCTCTCCTGATCTCACATGGCATATGCCTTTGTGGAGCTGAGAAAGGCTGTCAGGGAAGATCTCCTTTTCCAAAATGCACTTTTGAGCCTGGCTTCTTCAAGCAGATCTCTCTGTCACTCACAGACCCAGCCTTTCAAAACTCTACAGATTTTAAAAGAACGGAAAGAATAGTGAGTAATTCTAAGTTGCCTTCAATGAAAAAGGTTTTTCTTTCAATCTCCTGGGCATCTTTTTCCATTTATCATGAGTGCATTTTGATGGCAAGCTTGGCCTGGAACTGTAGTGGTGGTGCTGGAGTGGCTGATGTCAATAAAGAAATAAATATATTGCCTTTGACTTGAAAGCCCCATGTTGCTTCAGTCATGTCTGGCTGCTCAGAGCAGCCTCTGCCCTCTGGGAAGGAGGGTGTTTATAGCAAAGCAATGGCCACAGGGTGAGTTTAGAATGCTGGTAAAAACATGGAGACTCACCTGCAATAGATGAAACTCAACAATCTAACTAAAATCTTGGCTAACTATTCCAACTGCAGAAACAGAGGGTAGGTGACTGCTCAAAAGTCCAGGCCTAAACTAGAGCAAATCAGGATGACATGACTGTAATCATTAATACTAGTACTCAAAAATATAGTACTTGATGAAGAACTTTTTTTAAAAGCTCTACGGACTTCCCATATGAATTTTCACTGTTCTTGAACAGTGGGCCAAATTCTTATTCTTAGGTTCCAATAAAAGAACACTCATTCAAATAAATCCTTGCTTACATTTTATATGTTCCAGAAGGAATATTGACCGATGGGGGAGTTTGAATGAGGACTCAGTAAAAAGAAGAGTACTTAATACTTGTTGAAGCAATGGCAGCTGGTTTCTCTGTCTGCCTAGGTGTGTGATACAGCAGCAAAGGAAACCAGAAAGGATTCTGAGCCTCAGAATCAGAGGCAGGTCTGAATTGGCCCATAACTAAGGAAACTGCAGATCCACAAGTTTAAAAAGTGGGCAGCACTGGCAAAATTTGTACCTCAGTCCAGAAATTCATATTCAATGATACAGCCACTCATTTTCATTGAGGAGGGAGCCTATCCATCTCTCAGAGATGAAAAGCAATCTGAGGGAGGCCTTGAGGATCTCAGCTGTCCTTGGGTAAGGACTAAACAAACCCTTCTCAATAACAGACTTTAATCTCCCTGCTATACATCACCCATTTCCAGATGAACTGAAAAGTGGCAAGGAAACTGTTTATCTCTCTGAATCTTACATGTCCTGCTCTGCTGAAACTTTGGGCCCTGTTCTAACATTTACAACATGAGAAGAAGAGATGAAGCTGGGTTTTCCTGCAATTTTTCTATGTCTTTTCCCTTAAAATATATTGGATGTAGCCATCCTTTCTCCTAATGCCAAATCAGGGTACTGCACACTGGGCTATTTTAAGTAAACTCCATTCTAAGTCATGATTACATTTAGAGCTGGGTTTAACTTCAGCCCTCCTGGCCACATTCCAGCTAAGATAATTATGTTCTGGTTGCCAAAATTCCCAATGCAGTTTCAGTGCAAAACAAGTTATCCCTCATACAACCCCTTAAACACTTATGCCTATTGTTTTTAAACACCTGTCACATTTTACCTTGAAGGTGGCTGAACTCTAGTGCTCTGAAAACAATCCTTGCATTTACAGTTCATAAAGTGCCTTAGGATCCTTTGGGATTGAGAACATTAAATGGATGCAAGCTGTAATATTAAAAATATATGAAACCTGAGAGTAACTGCTGCCATTCTTTTTGGCACTGTGTCCACACCTATGAGGGAATTTACTGCTCTGACATATTCTGAAGAAGCAACACAGCAAAGCACAACCAGTCCAGGAGGTTCCTGGAAAGCAATGATGGCAACGTTCTGACACAGGCAGTGGAGGTTCCTACAACTTGGAGGGAATAATATATTGCCCCACAGCATGAAGTCCATTCTTGTTTACGTAATGCAAAGGGAATAAAAGACTCCTCTTGCCTATACTTGCTCTCTGTGAAGTTAAAAACTACACCACATATTATGGCATTTCATAACTGCTATCTCATGCATTCTTGAGCATCTCCACTAATTACAATGGTGTAATTTCAAGGAGGCATTAATCCCTCCTAATTGTTTTATTGCTTTGTCACTACAGTACTCTGTTCAGCATTTGAAGGGTGTAATTCAGTCTGCAGGTTGGGAGTCACCCTCAATGTATTTCTATTACAACACGTGTAAAGTGTACAAGAATCTTAAAAAAATTAAAATAGACCAGTCATTTCCACTCTTCAGTCTACATATACAGGTTTTGAAAGTCCATCTAGACTACTCTACCAACGAGGAATTTTAAAATAAGAATACTGTTATCCACCAGTTCCTCTTTTAGATATTATGCACAAGCAGATCTGCTTATCCTGGGCACTCTGTCCCTTATTCACACCTGTAAAATGAGAGGTTCTTCACTAACATCCAGAGTGAGTTTATGCCATAATTAAGATAAGAACCTCGATCAACAGATGTTCAGCCTCTCCTTTCACCCCTGTGGGTTTTGTTCATCTTGAAAAGCCTGACACGTGCCCTGGCCTTCCCCCCCAAGCCCAACCCACTATCTAACACGTTAGATTATGCACCACATTAATTAATAAGTGATTGATTAGCAGGATGTGTGGGTACTCACGCCAGCCTGGCGCCGCAGTTCTCGCCTTCCATGTCGGCTCCGGGGACGTTGTCGGTGTTGACGGACTCGGTCTCGCTCGTGGGCATGCTCACTGCAAGGGTCAGGGGCAGCAAAAAGAGAGGGATGGCCATCAGAACCTGCCACATCTCCTAGTGAATGTGGGACTGAAGGGACTAGGTAATGAAAAAAACCCCCCCAGCTGCAGCTCCTGAGGACTGAACAGTTTGCTGAGAAAGTTTAGTGCCCCCCTGTGCAGAGCAGGTTGGGCACGTGGACTTCAGGAGCACACAAGTTACTCAAATGTTATAGAAAAGGGGAAAAGCAGCTGCTCTCCTTCTCTCAGTCAGTTCCTGGAAATCTTATGAATGAGAACCACTGGAAAGTAAAAGTCCTGACAAACCTTTTTATTCCTTTGAACATCTAAAAAAAAAAAGCCTCTTTACCTGCAGCAGCCCAAGCCCCTCACTGCCCTCCCCAATCTTTTGTGCAATGATTAGAATACAAATAAAAGGTACCAGGATTGAGATGCATGCAGATAAACAGCTCCTGCTAGCCTGATAGCAAATACACATGAAGCATACTGATAGCTCATAATTTACTAGCCATGAATGTGGTTCAACCTTACACCTAGAAACTGGGCCCAGAGGTATAAGAGAGAAATTCAGACTCTGTGACCCACTCAGATATTACCAACAAAGGAGCTAATGAATGTGGACTAGGGTCAGCTTTATATCAACTCTCACAGCTAAGAACTGGACAGAAACTTCTAGGCTTTTACAGAAATACTATGGAACAAACATCAAATGAAAGCAACCTTAGCTGTGAACCTCTCTCACCTAGATTCAAGAACCTGTTTTTAGCTGTTATCAAACATCAGGATTTTATTTGCTTCTACAGACCATAAAAATCCCTCAAACCCACACCATTTTCATTTCCCCAGTTGCTCACAGCTCCTGGATAATCTCCAATCACTCTTTATCCATAAACATTCAGTTAAAGGTAGGAAAACGGATAGGATCCAATATGTGTCCTAATCCCTCCTCACCCCTTTTGGAATACACAAAACAAATGGAAGAATTATACTTAAGACTGAATGATGGAGGACTTAAACAAATCCCCCAGGAGCTTGGCAGAAAACTTGGTAGAACTTCAGAATATATCCTGTATTAGATGTTGGATACAAATCTCAGATAAGGCTTGAGAGCACGTGCTGTTAGCTCTTGGAGAGATTTCTAATAGCCTGCAGGAATATGTCTATTTGTGGGTCTTTGGTGCAAAATGAGCCAATGTAGAATAAATAGATTCTGCAATTCAATTGGGCATATGCTCCTGGGGCCATGGTCTTCTCTCAGGGGCTAAAAAGACATCAGAAGTCCTTTCAAAAATGTTCTGGGTTACTGCATTGAAAGCATTATGGTAGAAATGTCCCTCAAAATGAACTATTTTTCCTCTATCTCATCACAACAATTCACATACTTCCAACACATTTCTTGGGAAATCTAAAGTTCTTGTACTGTGTTCTTAGGACCACATGAAATAATGGACTCTCTAGCACTCAACAAAGCTATGAAATATTGTACTCTAATGGTGCCTGCTCATTTATGAAGACAGATGTTTTAATAATCTTGTCTATTTGGAAAGACAAATTAACGAATAAACTGAATTCATGTTCTGATATACATGAAACAGTCGAGTAAGCATTGAGAATAAAACAACATTCATAATTAAATTTTTTTGTCCAGAGTAAGCCCTGCAGAAAAAAAACCAAAACACTGATATTTCACAAGTCAGTTTGGAAGATGAGGTAAAACACTTTCAAGAGATATTCAAGCTTATTTGCAAATGGAAAACAATTTTGAAGACCTTAGCACGAGATTGATTTGCAGAGCAGCTTGTTATCCTGAGTGCACAGAGAGGACAAGCAGCAGACAAAGGCAGGCACACACATGCAGAGAACACAAAGCTGATTTATTGGCCAGACTGCACAGAGATACACAGACAGACACACAGACACATGCAGTGTGGACACAGCACAGAGGAACATTACCATGGCTTTCTGTGGAGTGACTAAACCAAGCAAACTTTCCTTTCTTCTCATCAGGCAAACCAGCTGGAGGGCTTCCTTTCACAGACAAGATGGTCAGTGTCAAGTACCAGGAACAAGACATCAACAGAGAACATGCAGCCAGTGACAGGCAAAAGAAAAAAACAAGGAACTCAGCTTACACATGATATCCACTTCTGTCTGAAAACTTCATCATGTGAGTTAAAAGTGCAAAATGCAAAACAAAGGCATACAGAGGTATGAAATATCACTAACAGATCATCAGACCACAACTCTCATTTGCTTTCTTTTCTTTTTCTATATCCAGCTCTTGAGAACATGAACTTAACGAGTTTAAGTTTAGGGGTCATATCCCAGAGACATCTTAGAGTGTACCTCATACTTCCCTGGCCTTACTGCTGCAGAAAGTCAAACTTCAGTGAAGTGAGATGCAGGTGCAGTGGTTCATGGGCTGAAGAGACCCCATGGATCACTTTGCTGGCACCACCTCACAGGAGCTCATTACACTGCACTGATGGAAAATGTTAAGGACAATCAAAAGTATAAGGATGGCTTGAAGCATTAGAGGAATGATGGTCTAGAGGACAAAGTCAGGACAGAGGGAACATTAGGGCTGAGCTCCCCAATGCCATGTGCTGTCAGAAGCACAATCACTTAACCTGGCACCTCACACCACCTTCATTGCCAGGGGATAATCAGGTGAGCAGTGCTGCGAGATTCATTCATCCACTTAGCAAAACCAGAAAACAGAAGATGCTGCAGAACAGTTGTGCTTAAATTGGGGCTGAATATGAGAGGAAGTAGCCCAAATAGAGCCCAGATGGCTTTCTTATCTGACTCAGCTCTCAGAGAAGCCAGACCCTGTGCCCACACCCTGGCTCCATTCTAGAAACAAGGCAGGCATTTTTTGCAGTCCGGGTAATTAATTACTGGAACCATGTACCAAGAATGCTGGTGGTAAATCCACCACAGGAATGTTTTAATCAGGAAGAGATGTTTTTTCCAAATGGTGGGCTCCAGTCCAGACCAGAGTTGTGTTTAGAACCATGGCATACAGACAATGCCATCTCAATGGCCATTTCCTCCCTGTAATTTTGGGAGTCGAGACAAAGGCAAAAAATATGCAGAGGCTGATACTAATCATGGAGGCTTTGCTTACATGGGAATCTCCTTTTTTTTAGATTTACTATTGTATCCATAACCCACTGGAGTTGATGAAATCTCCCTAATGGGAGAGTTACATATTCTCTAGGTAGCATAGGTGACAATTTTTTTTAAAGGGAAGTGAAACAACCTCCTGAATGCAGGCAAGTATCTCATGGTTTCAACAGAGTGCAAATCATAAGGACCAATAGGTTTGATTTTCTCTCTCCAGTTCCTTCTGAGGCTTTTGCACTTCCTGCATCTTGCCACAGCGTGGCTCACCACTGAGCCTAGACTTTTTCTCCTGTACTACCTCAATTCCAATTTCACATCACTTACACAGCATTCCTGCAGCACAAAAACCAGCAACAAAAGCTGTGTAGCAGCTCCCTTAAAAAAAAATATGAAAAATGCTTAGTGTTATGTTAATTCTAGCTCTGAGAGCTAACAGACAGAGAAAAATGGGAGCAGAGTGTGCAGTCTGTGACTGACTAGACAGATGTGCAAGACCCTTTGAGAGCCTCTGTTCCATGTCACTGGCATCAAGCACTGATAGCAGCTCTGCTCCTGCACTAACATATGTCCCTCCTCCCATGAAATGCCCCATGGGCATGCAATGAATTATTAGATGGCAGGTTGCCAAAAGACAGCCAGCCACTGAAACAGAAAGCTGGCACAAGCAAATACCCTTCTGTGCAGTCCTGAGATGATTTTTCCTTCGCACACTGGGAGAACAGTATTTGCTTCCTGGTTCAGAAATATCATTTCCACTGTTGCATCTTGCATTTATGAAATGCTTGTCATCTTGGCAGTGGAAGTAAGTTTAACATTCAGATTTATTGCCATGGATTATGTAATGCTGTCACACTTCTTGCTGAATCTCACTTTAATGCTGTGACATTTTAAGACTCAGAGGCAATCACGCTTGGGCAAAGGGTGCCCAGTTCCAGAAACACAGACAAAACTTTTCACAGATTTTAATGGGACATGTTAATGGGATGTTTAATGGGACATGACTTTTCAGATCTGGGCATTAATTATATAAATGGATATATCAGAGGTTTTTCACATTACCTGACTTACCCTCTCTGATTTAGCTGTTTGAGTTAGGCTACAGAGGCAGATTCCTACCAGAGGTTTTCTGAATGCCATGCTGATGTGTCCCTCAGTTCTAGGGACAGGCTAAAAAAAGACATTTATCTTACATTCCTAGGTTGAGTACCTGACTTGGAACAGCATGTGTATCCAGTAGTATTCACAGTGAAAGAGCCTTGTAGTGAACTTTCAGATTAAAAAAAAAAAAAAAAACAAAAATACATTTGATTGACATTTATAATATGCTCACCCAGATTCTAATTTCTCCAGTACTGTTAATGAATCACTTTGAAAAATATGGGTCTAAATAACCCCTTTTTCCCATACTGGCATTTGAGGCCAGAGGGACCTGAAGTCACTTGCCCATCATTTCACTTTATTGTGTCACCTTGGCCATATGGCCAAGCTTTCCTCTCTACCTGTTCAGTTTCTGTGCCAGGGGAGTTGTAATTCTGCACTCACCTTGCCAGCCCCTCTGAGAGGTGCAGATGAAACACATCACAATAAGTGCTAAGTGCTATGGTTATTACTGATGCTAATGTGTCCCGAGTGGGACTCTGCACAACTGTAAAGCAAATCTAAAGAGCAAAGTGGCCCTGTGAATCCTCCAGCTGGGATTTAAGATTTCTTTTCCTATCAAGCACAACAAGAATAAATTGCAATACCCAGGCTGCTTCCTTTAACAGTATGTGCATCTAGTGAATGACTTTGTCTCCAGTAAAACTCTGCTTCCTGTGGTGCCTTTCAGGCCCATCATTTCATGAATGAGTCTATGGGCAGAATATCAATTGACTCGTATTTTTTTTATTTTTTTGGTGGAGAGCTCTCATTAAAATTAATATGTGAACATTGCCTAGCTTTCCTCTTCTGCCTGTTTTGAAAATGCTGCACTCATTCATCTTATTCATTAATTTAAATAAGATACAGCTTTCATTCTGCTCCATGCATGCAGTGCCTTGGGAACAATCAGTGGCTATGCTCTTAAATGCAAGCAGCATCCAGAAGGTAAACTGCAGAGGTAAGGCATTAGTTTTCCATGGATGTCCTGATTTTGTCAGGAAAATATAGTAGATGCGACTGGGGAATTCTTTAGTGTTTTCTGCTTTGAAAAGGAGCTTTGTGACAGAAAAGCTTTTACAGGAGAAGAAGAAAGGGAACTTGAACTATGTGTAGGATCTTGGTGGTTGCATGCCTGACAACTCAGACAAAATGTGTCAATAAATCTAGCACAGTAAAAAAATATCCATAAAAATAATGAAAATACTTGGAAAAGTATTTTCTAAGGGCTCAGAGACCAATACTCCTAATGGACAGTATTATATACACTATATTACATTAAACACACATAACATACACACTTTGCATAACCCAAATTTTGATTATGCACTGATGAATACAATTGCAAGAAGAAGAAGCTGGATTCCCACTCTCACTCAAGGTCAGCCACAGAACACAAGGATGGCAATCAAGAGCCATGAAGTAATTGCCAGTTGCACCCACTTCAGTGAAACAGGAAAAGGCTTTTGGTAAAAACATCTTTCCATCCATGAAAGGCACCACAGCCACCGTGTGGTGACAAGATTTGTGATTACACCCAGGCCAGGCTGGGCCCTGGACTGCACCACAGAGGCTGTGACACTGCTCTACTGAATGGAGCAGCACAAAGTAGGAACACTGCCAATACTGAGATGGAGTCTTGCATAATCAAATGTTTCACTCATAGAGAGATTATCTATTTCACAATATAAATGGCAAAGTATGTATTTTACTTATAAAGGTTTGTTTTTACTTGTCCTTCTCCCCTTCCAGAGGGTCACAGATTGAGGGGATATAGCTATAGGCTATATAAATTTATACCTTACAGAAAGGGAACAGAGGAGAGTGAAATGTATTAATTGTGTTTGACAGATTAACAGATCTGTCATAACCACATGCAGATTACTACACACCTATAAGTGCATTACCCTGCTACTAATTAATCTTCTTGGGACTTACTTTACCATAACAAACTTCTCAGCTAGTTTGAACAGCTACCATTCCCCTTCTTTTTATAGCAATATTGACAGTAATATGCTGCATTCCATAAATATTTGGAGCCCATTGCACACAGACAATCTGCCTGCAAGGGCAGTGCAAGTCTCACAATCCCTGTTGCCAAAGGAGGACAGCTTGGCTTGGTGCTACCAGAACACACCTTGAAAGATGCCTCTCTCCTGAATCTGGGTCCTCCTAAAGTGATTTTCTTGTCTGATAAACAACTTGTATAATTTGCCTTGCTAGGAGCAACATTTGCCAGGACATGGTTTATAGTGATTCTTGTGCCAGTATAATACTTTTTACCAACTTTTCTGGTTCCTCACAGAATTCTGAAGCAATTCAAGGAAAGACAAAGCTACTGAGGATCTATGGCTCTTTCAACAGCATTTTGCAAACAAATCTCAACAGCACATTTGTAAGAGCACTACCAGTTTTCTCTCATTCTTTTTTTTAAGCTGAGGAACTTGGGGCAGGCAGTAGTGCCATCAAATGCTCCTGGAACAGCACCACAAAATTCAATGTGGGCACAAAAAGCAGAACCATCTCACTGGAAAATCAGAAGGATTATTGCAGGCTGTTCTTGCAGGTGCCTTAGAAATGGGGGCATGAGAGCTGCAAACACAGCAGATAATGTGTTGGGAAATGATACAAACATTGATCATGAACAAAATAACTATTGACAAAGAAAGTGCCCTCCAGACAGTAAAAACAACTTCAAAAATCCCTCTGCTTTTTGTGCCTCTAGTAATCATCAAGTTATTCATATTTCTCACTGGCATTGCTATTAATGAAAATAGACAGGACATAGGTTTTAAGCACAAATGTGATTTTAAAGCAGCCCATGTGCTGCTTCCTGCAGTTCTTGTGCATGGGGAACTTTTGCATCTGCCCACCCACACAAATCTACACCTGATCAGGATCTCCAGCAGCAGCATCTTTGCTCTTTCAGTGCACAGCCCTGTGAATCCATCTTCCCTGCAGAGTCTGGGACAAGCAAAAAAAAAAAAAAAAATTACAGCAGCTACTTCCAAGCTGATCCGCTTAGGTCATCAGAAACTCTCCAGGGAGCCCCTGTGTCTGCTCTGCACCTGGACTACTCAGCTTCCAAGTGACTGAGATGCAGCTCTGGCTGTTTTATGACATTCCTGCCTGTCAAAAGCCATTTCAAGGTGGGAGATGCCTGAGAACTCGGTGAGTGGCCTAGAATTTGTGATCTAGAGCACGTAAGAGGAGAGGTCAGGACAGCAGGGACTGCTTGTGTGGTGCAGTGGGTGGGAATTCATGCCCTGATAGCTCACAAAGGACATTTTCCCCAGAGGAAGCCTGCACAACCCTACAACCAGGGGCCTTAGGCAGGAATTGTACCAGTGAGAAGGTGTATCTTCTCTGGTGTAGAAGAAGGAAACTATTCTCCAGGAGGCTGGCTCCTGTTAGGCAGAAAAACCAAACAAAAAGTAAAACCAAACACAAAAACAGAAACAAACAAACAAACAAACCAAACAAAAAGAAAAGGAAAAGTGAATAAAAGGGGAAAACTGGGGTGTATTATTTCAAAGGACAGAACAACTAAGTAGCAACTGGGACACATGCAAAGATGGTAGGAAACAAAAAATCACTGAGAATTTTCATCTGAAATACCACTCTGCGAGCTGGAAGAGTAGTGTGTGCTCCCTGCATTTGAGAAAACTCAGTTTAGGAGTAGTGTTTAAAATATTTAAGCATTAATCTTAGGAAGAAAAGACAGCAGCAAGGCCCTGCCCATCTGAACAGAATGCCTGATTGAGATGAGTTCTCAGCAAGTGGAGACATTTTCTAATAGCAGGATTGACGTGGGATGTGTGAGAAGGCTTATGGATGATGCTTTCCTTGATGGCAAACAATCAAGCAATTCAGTTCACTGATCAACAGATACAGCAACACACACATGAGATTTCTCCAGAGCCAGGGCTCTGCGAAACACTGGCCCCTTGGAGTTGAATTTTTACATCACACTGAACAGATTCAATTCAGCCTCATGACCTGAAATGGAGCTCACCTCCCCTATTCCCAAGTGGACATAAAATTCTGTTTTGAAAGCCTGGTCTGTTACATTTCTTTTGTGCCTAGTAAATAAAATGCTTGTGATTTTGTGTGCTGCTCCTGCATGTGGTGTTCTTTGAGACACTTTTACTAACATAATGACTAGTCTGATACTAGACTCTATTATCACAATATCATATGAGTCAGAAGCATGAGACATGCTAGCTGGGCAGGCTGTGCATTACTGTGCAGCCAGGAGAAAAGCAAAAATTGAAGCTAAAAGCAAAAATTGAAGCTAAAGAGACTTGCCCCTAAAGTCAGCTTGCCAAACATATGATTAAAGCTTTTCTACCTCTTGAGCAAGGCACTGAGAATAGCTGAGCCAAAGAAAGAGACATTTTACAGCGGCCTTGAAATAATAGATTCCTGGTTTGCAAATACTTCCAGCATGCAGGAGAGTGAGGGACTGATAACAACAGCTTGAGTTAAGCTTAGTGTGGGCAGGTGTTATGCAAGCTTCCCTCACACAGCTGTGTTAAAACAAGTCATTCGTGACCTGGCATAGCCCTGTTATTCTGCTCCTGCTTCTTCAAGCAGCCACATAATACACTTACATTTTGATCTGCACATCTGTGAGGATCCAGCAGCTCTGCCTCTGCATCCGTGTTCTGATGCTTAACCCTTCTGCTGCCTCAGACTAGGGATTTTAATGCAGCTGGTAACATCCTCACCCTGATCTAAAGGGATCCCTGTCCTTGGGCTCACTACAAGTCCTTTATAGTTTTATAGAACCTCGAGGGAAATGTCTGAGTGCAGCCCTTCCCCAGGTGGAAAGGAGAAGAGAGATTCATCATGCTGTGATTTGTGAACTTCATAAATGGGGGTGAGGATGTGAGCAGCCCTATGAACACCTGTGGGCAATAAAGCTCAATTTGGATTTATGCCTCAGGATCTGAAAGGCCAATTCTCTAATCTGTTGTCTCCACAATGCTGCTAACTGAAGAGCTGCTGCAATCAGCAGGCAGACTCAGTGCCACAACTATTTTCAGTTCAGCTCCTCAGTTGGAAACGTTTTCCTTCCCCCGCCGCCTCTCCAGGCTTGATGTTGTCTGTGAGAGAACTGGCATGGAGAGACCTGCTTTTCTCCTCAGGAGCAAACAGAAGCAGAGATTTTTATCCCATCAGCAGCCAGAACAATTTCTGGTTCCATCACACTCTTTTAAGACATTCAGCTGGCAGGATCAGTATTGAAGGTTCTTCCTGCACTAAACTTCTCCTACATGCCTTTGGACTGACCACACTCAGTTGCCTTTTCTGAGGCACTGGATGACATTTTTGACACCCCATTTGGGATATTCCTTCCAACTATCACACTGCAAGAGTATGAGCCTCAGCTGTATACTTGACCTGTCTGTGCACAGTGAAGTTTTTGGGAATGATGAGGTGTCTAAATTGGCATTAGATTAATGTGCTTAGTCAGCTGAACCCCATCTTCACCAGCTTCGATTTCGTGTAAAAAGGAAATACATACAACATACTTTTAATTTCTGTATATACAGTGTCAGACACACTGTGGTTTTGATCTTGGCTGACATTACTGTAATAAAACCAATCCTCATCCCCAGCAGTTGCTTCTAACTCAAAACACATGCTTCATGTCCCTCAGCTACTGTTCCTGAACACCACAGCCTCTCTCCTGACAGCTCTTCCTACCACATCAAACAATGCTCAGGAGTTCAGCTATCAGTCCTGCTCACCAGTGCTTTCTTCTCAGTGAAGAGACTCTTGAGACTACATCTGCAATGGCACCTTGTTTTAAACCACTGACCGTGGGCCATTCTCACTGACCTCAGCAGGAACTCCTGAATACTCCATGGTTTTTAAAACCACTTTGTAAGCGTTCCTTGCAAAGATTTAAGAGCACACTTTAGGCATCTGCTTAAAAAATGAAATACAAAATGGTCTTGCTCTATGAATACTCGTCTTGGGGGTTTGTGACATTTCTTCCAATGCTTTCTATGCCTCTCTAACTATAGGAAATAAAACAATTCATCAGAAGGTATGGCAAAGGCAGCTTTCTCACAGACTAATGTCTTCTCTTGAGGAGTAGAACCAGTGTCACTGAATTAATCTTGACAGCTTCAAGAGACACTTGCCAACAGGGCAGATAGAGATTAATTTATTTGCACAAAGTTGTCTTCCCCAGCTATATAAACAATGGATTCCCTCTAAAGCCTTACCTTCAAAGATATTTCTGTGTAACAAACTTGTACTATAAGAGAATTCCTACATCAACACAAGTCTGTCTTCTAGCAGGAAAAACAGAGGTGTTCTCTCACCAGTCAGCCTTTGCTAGGGAAATAGCTTTTTGTAGTGGATAAACTTATATATAAAGTTATACATATACAAAGTGGATAAACTCAGTATAAATCTGTTTGTGCTTCAGAACACAAGAACCAGGGAAGGGAGGAACTGGAAGGACCTGTGAGCTGACAAAGACAAGCCAAATTCTCAGCTGCAAGAGAGCAAGAGCACATGCAGATCACCACAAAAGTTTTCAGTCAGAGGAGATATTCTAGGAAGAGTTTTTTCCCCCAAGATGTAAACTACAGTAACCTGGAAGCTTATTTAATTGCTGTAACCTTTGATGCCTGCAAAGGAGAAAGGAGGGAAAAAATGAGCCTGTAGGTAAAAATTCCCACAGTTTTGGAGTTTGGTCTCCATTCTGGCATCCATTCTCCCATGCACAAGTGGCACAGAGATTTGGTGCTCACCACAGTGACCCTCTTAGGATCAGCTAATTATCTCAGAGCTGTCACTATTCACCAGAACTCACTCAAGGACCTGGCTGATGGAGTCAGGCACATGCCTGAATTTAACCCACCTTCTCCAAACAGGGGGATTTCCCTGATTCCTAGAAACACTTTTCCCTCTTCACCAAATTACATCAGGCCCTCTGATGCTCAGTTGGAACAAATTACTGCTGAATTATAGGTTGTTACATTGGCCACAGCTTTGTCCTGAATACCAGCAGCTTCTTTTGCTCTCTGTTCAAGCAAAGGAAACATTATTTTCTCCATACTGTGCTTTGACAGAAAATGCAGGCTTGAGCTAGACTGCTTCAATATCTTGTTTGGTTAGTAGGATTTACCTACCCTAGCAGTAAGTTATCAGCAGAGAAGCAGGGGAAGAAGGCTTTCAAATAGTTGCTTGCTTTTTGTTTTACGATCAAAGCCTTCTTTGACACAGAAAGAAAGAAAAACTGGGAAGTTGTGAAATCTACAGGACAATGAACCTAAAAGCTGCTTTTGCTAAAGGCTGGGTCATTAAATTATATTACTAACAAAAACCAGGAAACCAGACCTTTTGATTCACTTACATGGAGTGAACCATCCATACATTCAGGGGAAAAAGAAAACTATTTCTTAAAACGATTAACATGATTACTGTGAATTGCCAGAGAGGGAAAACAGTTTAAAACCACCCTGATCAAACTTGAAATTGCCTTATGTGATGCAATCTAGGGTCAAAATTCTGCTTTCTGCTCTAGAGGTAGAAAAAAATGTGAGAGCCTGTGTCACTGGCACTGTGGGGATGGGTGATCCTGAGAACATAATTTAGCTTTTCTGGGGCCAGAACAAGATTTCACCCCTATCCAAATATCACCCTGCATACACATATTTCAAGAATCAATGTTGTAGCTGAAGCATAATTTAAACCCCCAAGTTTAAAATTCTACTTTGTTGAGGAGACTTTTTTTTCCAAGTATTCCCTCTTGGAAAGGAAGAAACACACATACAAAAAACAATCAAGGTAAACAATCTGCTGCTTCTTTGTTTTTTCACACACAATAAAGAAAAAAAAAAAAGATGGCAACATATGAAGAGAGTCAGGAAGAAAATCTACTCTCCGTTTTGATCTTATTCCAGTAGGAAAAATTCAAATGTTGACATCATAGTTTTGTTGACATTGATGGAAAGGTGGAAGAAGAATCACCCTATCACCCTAAATGATCTTTTTTTTGTTTACTTGATCTGCACAGAAAATGTACAATGAAAAAATGATGCTTGGAAAATAGCAGTTTTACTTTCATCTACATCACTGAAAATCATTGCCCTGTGTACTCTGCTACCACAGCTACCTGCAGGGCCACTATAAAGCCTCACAAATACTTTTTTTTTTTTTTTTTAATTTTCTTCTGAAATATATAGCTTTTCATTTCTAGGATATCAGAGTTCAACTGGATCTGATCACACATTTATTTCAGTGGAGTTATGGAAGCTTCATGCTTGCAATGGATTGAATTCATGTCAGATCCAGCTGCATTTTAGCCAGTGGAATACTGCACTGGGCAAACAGCACTCAGTGGACTACTGGGTGCTGTAAATGATTTCAGACTCCACATACCTCACACTGTCCCTTTGGTGGATGCCAGTTACACAATATTGAAGTCATGTATGAGCACTGAGAGCCCTCTGTGCTCCAAGACCTCACATTGGGCAACTTTTCTGAGTGCTGACATTAGCATGTTTTGTTATTGACCTTGGATGAAAACCATTGGAGCCCAAGTCCTTACCCAGGCAAAATCCTCAGAAATTTCAGTACAATTTTTGCCTGAGGACTGTAGGAGTGATTCAGCCTAATGTGAGAACTAATGTCCTAGAAGCTTTTTCTAGGCAGCATCCTAATTATAGACTCAGGCTCGACATCTGTGGCACAAACCCATGCTGCATTTTGCAACCTGAGCTTCTCTGTGAAGACCCTCACAAGAAAAGCAAAGCTGACTTATCATTTACAAAGGGCTTTTATTAGGTGTCCTCAAGCTCTGGTATTTATATTAAGAGCAGCATATGAGCTGCTTCAAAGGATGACAAGGTAGGAAGATGCCACAGGGACTATTTTCTACTGGGTACAGCACAAAGGTGGGAGCTGTCATCACTCCTGTCCAACTAAACCATGCTTTGGAACCTCTGCACATTAATTAATACATGGATTTCCCCCCCTAGAACAAACTGGTGACACAGTGTACACCAAAAAAAAGCACTTGTTTTGTCCCTCTGTCTCCAGGTGAAAGAGAATAGATCTATCCCAGTCACTAAACTTGTGAAGTACCCATCAGGTACCCTTGTGAAATGCCTACAAAGTGTTGGCACTGCAGCTAAGCTCTTCTTGGTTACCAGATGATTGTTTTCCACATCAGTGGACAATGATAAAAGTAGAAGACATTGTGCTTTCTTCCTCTTTAGATGAGGTGTTGACAGATAATAAATCATTTTACAAGACTGGCATTGATTATTTAAATATGGAAAGCAAATTGCAACCACGTTCTATGATGCCTTTCTCAAGCCACCAACTGGTATTGGAGGAATTAAATTGATAAACACTTCATTTTCCAGCCAATTCTCTTTTGTTTAGATGATCTTAAATTCCATGCAAGCCCCCTGTGGGTTTTTTTTTAATTGCTTTTTGGCAGTATCTGTACCTGCCTGTCGAGGGGTGGTTGTCCATGTCCTTCCATGTGTATGTAAAATAGATCAGGACAGATTCTAAGGATGAAACTAGAATAATACAGGATGAACTAATTTTCTGTTGATAGACAAGTTCAAGTATGCTCTGCTATACAGAAATTAGCTCAGAAAATCTTTTTGCTCTTAGAGTAAGAAGACAGAGGTTTCAAGGCAGTGGGGGCCAAGACTGGATGTAAAATAGATATTTTTAAAATATCCACTCTCTCAATTTCCTCTCTGCATCTTCCATGTTAATTCCCCAGCTGTGCACTTGCCCATTAAATTTCATTGCAGAAGATGGACCGAGGGTGTTGTAGGCCACCCTGAAATTTTCTCTTGTAACCCAGTCTTTGAAAATCCTTCCTACCTTAGACATTATCCCAGAGCACCATGATATTTTATTTCAGGGTGAAAGTAATAAGCCACTTGCATGTCAGTGCACTAAACACATGATTTGGAAGCCACTGAGCAGGCTGACATATGAAATTACTAAATGTACAAATTGGAAAAAATGTACAAATTGATGTTGGTGTTCTTTTATATTGGTATCATGATTAGATCTGTACATAAAGCTCTCTCTATCCAGCAGCTCCACATCACTAACTTTCCCAAAGGGTTGCACAGAATTTAGTGACAGCTTTGGTTCAAGTCAGTGGCAGGTATTTTGTACATAACCTCACTGAAATCAACACAGTCTCCTTGTGGTGCATAAATTGTCTTTGCAAAAGGAAGTCAAGTCAACAGGAATTGGATAAATAAATCCTAAAATGCCTGGACTTTTAGGGACAGGTGGTCATGCTTTTTTCTCTGCCACATAATAGAGTCAAACTACTGGAGGTCTTGGGAATAAAGCCCTGTTTGGGTTGAAATTCCTAAGGCTTCTATTTCTAGAATTTTAAAACTCTTCCCTTCTCCTGTTTAAACTACCATTTCTCCTGTTCTCATTTATGGCCTGATGTGCAGAAGCACAAAGTTTTTCCATGAAAGACACAGATTTTCCAGAAGCTGTAATGGTCTAAGAGGTACCAATTTCTTCTGAAATTTTGCTTTTCCTGCTGAAAACTTTTTCCGCTGAAAACTTTTTCCTAGTCTCAAAATAATTCTTTTCAGTGAAGACCCTCATAAACCTGTGATTAAATGCAGTCTACTTCCTAGTTATGGTGATGTTCAAAAATAAGTTTTAAACAGGTTGAAGAGTGAAGACAAAAAAGATTGTCACTGATTTCGTAGAGATAGTGAACTCAGATGTTAATGAATGTTTCCAAAGGTCGCTAAGGCAGTACAGAAATTCTCTGAAGGTGAAGATTAAAGACTATTTCTTTTTAAACTGCTTAATTTTTAAATGCATATTTAAAAACCTGCCTGTATGTCTGTACTTTTTGTCTCCAATTGTGCACTATTCCCACTTCAACAGAGGCAGAAGTCTGCATGTACAGACACACACCTTTCATTATTTAACATACCATCTGAAATATTATGATTTTGATAGGCAACATATTGATTTGTACTGGGTTTTTTCTGCTGTGCTACATGAAAACTTAATTATCTACAACCATCAGTTCCATTGCAATAGGGCCTTGAAGAACAATTACTTTTAATTTAAGTAGGGTAAGCTATTTGCAAATCAGTTCTTGAATTAACAGTACCATGTTGGATATGACTTAAAAAGAAGAATTAATTGTCTTGAATCATGGAATGCCTTTACAAAGCAGTGGGCTTTTCTACTTTTAGGGACTCTGGTGACATTAGTGAGGTAATTAGTGAGGTGAACTAGATAATAGAACTGAAATAGAAGGAAACACAGGGAGGACAAAATCTGAGCACTCAGAAACATCAAATTGCTTTGCCCTGCCCATTCATAGATTATTTGTGACCCCACTGCAGTCTGTGGGAGTTTTGCCAATTAATTTTGATAGGAGGAGAATTTGGGTTGGATCGAGGTTTTCTGCTTCTGCCCACAGCAACAGATGCATTCCAGACCACTCTCAGGAAGGGAAAACAAAAGTGCAAATTCCCAGTAACTGTGGCAACAGGAGGGATGGTTTTCTTTGCTATGGTGTAATTTGGAATTCAGTAGCTGTTGTGTGACATGATGTGTTTCTCCCCTCTGTCAAATTACTGCTTTCTTCCCGTGTGGCAGGCATGTCAGGGAAAGAGCAGAGAACAAAAACCATCAACACAAGCAGCCCCCAGAAGCCTTTCCACATTTCCCACCTCACATCTGTCACAATGGCAAACCTGTGTTTGCAAACAACACGGAAAAACTGCCTTAAATGTGGCACTTCCTCAGAAGACAGACAATTAACTCAGCCTGCTCCGTGAATGTCTCTCAATCCATGAGCCACAAGTGCTGATGAGCTCACTCAGCAAAATGCCAAGACCTCTGCTATGGAGAGAAGCGCTAAAGATGCACAGGTTGTCCAACTCTGGTTGCATTCCTCTTCCTTTTTTACCCTTTCCTACACTAAGGTCCTCTCTGTTGTACCCTTGGACTTGATAACTTCATTAAGGGCTGCAAACACCCAGTGAGGCTTTGGGCAAGGTTTCAGAGCCTCAGGAAAGCAGTAGCATATGCAAAATGTGACCAGTGATGCCCTAAGGATGGTCACAGGCAGCCAAACCAAAAGGGGATGCAAGTGAGTTTCTCTTCCCTTCCACCTTGAGTACTCTGTTTCACAGGAGGCAGTGCCCATGCTGACAAGCAGGCAGCACTCTCTACAAAGTTAAAAGACAGCAAAATCTGCCTCTGTACAGCTGCCAAGGACAGAAAAGAGGCTGGAAACATATGTTCTCTGTGTTTGGGATGATTCTGTTTAGGTAGACTACCTGGGTCAGAGCCCAGATGGTGTAAACTGCTGAATCTCAGAACTTACATTAGCTGAGTGTCTAGATTATTAAGTATTTCTTATTTGAACTCCTGAACTATTCTGATACTCTTTATTAAAAAATACCAAAAAAAACACCTCCAAGCCGCCAAACAACCTCCAAGGGAAAGCCATAGAAGCAAAAACTGCCGTGACTTCTTTAAAGCATTGGTGTGAATCACTGTCAGAGGCCAGGCAGGAGCACAGGTCCTCTGAGCACCAGTACAGAACCACTGATGCCAAGGCCACACCTGAAGTTTACTGAGCTAGCACAGCAGCTTGAGGAGGTCTGCACTGCCCTGTGCACCCCAGTCATCTGTCATTTGAACTTCTCAGGGCTGATTCCTCAAAAGCCAACATTAATTAGCCACTGAACAAAGAAAGGGCAGTAAGAGTCAACCAGGGGGTTCAGGATACTGTACTAGAAACAGAAAGTGATCTGTATACAAAGTACTTTGAAGAACACTTGAACAAAAGACACTGGAGGTGAAGCTGAGCTAAATACAAGCAAGACATTGGAGTCTTGGTGATGTAATCTTGGACTGGGAGTAGGTGGGATTCAAATGTCTTGGGAACACTCAAGCCAAAGGGATTTTGAGGGAATTTACAACTGTGCCATCTGTCCTTTACTCATTTTGTAGATGGCTTTTGGAAGAGAAATAATACCATCTTTCTCCTTCAGTTTAACCCTACCGGTGATTGACTGCTGGCATGAATGCTGTAACATTCAGCCCAGGAGATAACAGATCAAAAATAAACCTAAACAAAATGCCCTGCTCTGTCACTTACTCACAGTACCTTTTCTGTGGTATTGTCTTCAGCTGAAACCACTGCTTCTCAGTTTCTCGGACTCAGAGGTGAGAAGACTTATTTTGGTAAACCATGTCTTACAAAACTCACCTTATCAAATTGACCAGGAAGAACTCAAAGCAAGCTGGAGATGCATTACCTTTCAGTTCTTATAATCACCACTCCTAAATGGAGCTTGTCAGCTCAAATGTGGATTGACCAAACTCAACAGTACATGCAGTGAATCCTCATCTGATTTATTCATGTATTGCATGACACAGAGCAGCAAATTTTAGCCATGATTAATAAATTCATTTCTGGATGGTTGCTGAAGTTAAACTGTGAAAGTAAACTATATGAGCTATAAAAATCAAAATAACCTGATTTGGGAAAAGTCTGAGCAAGTCACCACAGTGACTCCAAGTCCAGAAACATAAGTATTGTGGATATAACCTGATATTAATTCCTAAGTGCACAACCAGCAATGCTGACAGCTAAGTGGTTTGAAGTATGGGAAAAGAATGTTGGGAAGCACTGCTTTCTTCCTTGAGGATTTCTAATAGGAGATTGTTGGTGAATTTTCACTTTGTACAACCACCTTGTCAACTCCAAAAAAGAAAAGTAAGAAATAACACCCTTAGCTATGTCTGAGAGCTTAATCCAGCCTGGCAAAAGCAAACACAAATCCACTGGTATCAGTGGAATTACAGAAAGCCACTAAAGGTACAACACAGCTGGCCCTCCTCCCATATTGTGGCACTGTCTTCCCTAAGAAACTTTTGCTTTCAAAGGAACCAACCATGTGCAAAGAGCCTGCAACACTGAGCTACAATAAATTAATAGAAGGCACACTTGTACTCTAAAGCTTTTCTCAGTAGTGGACTTTACCAGCAAGTATTGACCTTGTGTCCATTTAACATCAGGATCTAATGCCCATATCACAGACTAAGCACTGACCTGCAGAATATCAATTATTGTGTGTGCATTTCTGCTTCCCATGGTTTCCTACAAGCATTAAATTGGAATCATGTATAAGCATAGTGCATGTCTCAGGAAGAATTTTTTCTTTAGAAGCCACCTCAGCACTACAGCAGATGGGCATAGGCTTTATTGCCAAAACCAGGGAAAGAGACAGAGAAGGAGAGAGAAAAAAGAAAAAGTGAGAGAAGAAAGTTGCTTACTGTTTCGAGGCTTCTCCTCATCCATGCCTTCATCTTCATTTTCTGGATCAATATCTTCTGCTTGAGTTATCCAGTCTAAGTATCCCTTCAGATCCTCCTCCAGCTGCTGCTTTTCCCGCAGCTTCTGGAAATCGCCTCGAGCCTTTGCCTTTTCTCTTTCTTTGGAAAACTCCCTAGCAAGAGGGAGGGAGGGACAGGGCATGGGTGGAAAGAAGGAAGAGATGGAAGGAAAACAATGGGTTAGACTGATTTCCACTAGAAGGTCTCCTCAGTGTGTGCAGCACACCCAGCTGTGTCTGTTCTCTCAAGACAAACACATGTATGGAGCATCACACATGTAAAACAGCTGGAGTGTCCACATTTCTATCAACACTTAGGAAAACACTGATACCTTTCCCAAAACTTTCCTTCTCAGCATTTGATTGATAATTCGAATATAACAAATATTTAACATTTATGTACAATTTTATGTACACCAGACATTTTCTAACATTCTGTTAGTACTTGATATTCTCCAAGTTATCTACAAATGTCTATATGAATAATGGTTAATGATGAACTGTTTGACAATAATCTGACATCTGGAGAGTGAGATGGTGGCTCTAGTTTCTAGGTTTCAATCTGTGTTTAAGATTTTATATGTAATCACAACTAAATTGGGCTAGTTTAAGTGTAATTAATGGTACTCACAATCCTGTACACATTTAATTATGGACCATTTCACCCACAGTACTGGAAAATAGCATTAAATATTCAGACCTCAAAGTCTTACTGAAGACTTTCATCATGTGAGTCAGTTATATGACATGAAATATCTTTGTCAAATCTCACGTTGGGTAGACAAATATGATAAATTATGGGTAGACAAAACTAATAGATCCTGCCAGAAAATGAACAGGGTAAAACATTTGATGATTGATAGTTTTATGAAATAACACTGTTAGGAATATAGACTTAAAACAGGGCATAAGAACAAGGATTTCCTGTTGTTTAGTTATGATCCTGAGTTCCTGGCTTTGCCTTCTTTTTGGCTGTGCTCTTTCTTCTCCTCTTTCAGAGACACCTAGACAGCAACATTTTTTTTTCAAGAAGTGCTGACCTCCCTTATTTAGACACTCATGTGGTTCTAAACCAGATTTTAATGCTTGTATTTTATAAAGTAAGCTTAATGATTGTGAAAATTGCTGCTAGACCACGAGTACTCAAGCATTAAGTCTTATATCTGCTGAAGCATATCACTTCACAAGACACACAGAGCAGATAATACAGATAATACAGGCCACTCTTTCTAGAAAAGAGGTAAAGCCATCCTCCCCTGTGCATCATTTGTTGCTGAAGACTGTCAGCAATGAATGGATTTAACAAAATTCTCCTCCACTTGGCATTTGTCTTAGGTTTGCTCCTGCAAAAATGAATAGGAGATCTACCACTGATTTTGGTGACAGAATATCAGTAAAATGAAAATCCTTGCCAAAATGTCAGTCTTGTGAGTGCCATGTGACTGAGATGGAGGTGGGTTTCTAACAGTGATGGTGAGGTACTTTCCTCCTGTCTGGTCCAAAACCTGCTGAAAGACTGACATGGACTTGACAGGTTTTGGGTCAGGTTTTCAGAATTATGAACTGTACATGAAACCAGCACTGCAGCAGGGTTGAAGCAGGATGATCCCTTAATTTCTAGCCAAAATATGTGACAATGTGTTCTAGTGTCATCTGCACCCCTGGCATGCTGCTGGGAGTTCAGTCCTCCCAAAGGAGTTTGATAACAAAGGTGGAAGTGAGGAAGAGAACTACTGGCTTCTCTGGCCTGAAGTTAGTCCACAGTCAGCTCTGGGTCCAAACTCAGCCTCAAGGCACGGAAAAAATGAAAAAAAATGAAATTTTCTTATACTGGGACTGAGATTTTACTATTTACGATGTAAAGCAAACAAATAACCCCAACAATAATAATAAAAACTGCATAAAGATTGTTAGGGAAAAAAATCCATCAATGGTGGTTATATTTTCTGCTTCAGTAACACATTTCCCCTGGGACTGCAACAGTGTCTTATCCAAATCAAAGAATTAACTCTCAAAAAAATAATCACTGAATGAATCTATGTATTATTAAGCCTGTTTGTTAAATCAAATTCCAATATTTCAATTTTTAGCTTGTAAAGTATTATTTTAGAATCTAAAACAAGTGGGTCCAATTTTGAAATGGGCTGAACCTAGAGTTTTCTAGCACAATGCAAAATACTATGATAGCCTTGTGTAAATTACCTGCAATTCCATGTCTCTTCCCTTTGCACATCACACTCCACATCTCAGATGACTCTCCAAAGAAGACAACTGGTTCAAATTGTCTTGATTTCTACACTCTACTAACAATAAACCATTGAGAACAGCTGGCTCAGGAAATTGCTACTGCAATTTAAACAGCCTCCCATGTGGAATGGCAAAATAGTTTTGATGGAAGTGCCATGTTGAGTGTAGAGGTTGTCTTCTCAAAAAAGGCTGTGCTGTCGTGGCAGGGTAAGGTCAGCAAGGGCTTGCAGAACTAGCAATCTGTCTTTTTTCAGTGAACCCAAAACATCAGTGTAAGGGTGGGTGAATCTGATTGTTTTTACCACAATTCAGTTTGTTTCACTTGGGTTTACTTCTTCCAGAAAATTATAGAAATGTCTGCCAATATCAGAGTATTCTGGAGATGTTTTCTGTGCTTGAGGTTAGAGTGGGTCAAGATCATAAACACCCAGCTCTGCATCATGTGCTGTTTCAGAAGAAAATTTCTCTTTCCCATACCAATGGTGGAATTCAGGTTATTCTTGTTGATATGATTTCTCACATTTAGAGGTGAGATGGAAAGTGAGCAAAACAGCTGAATTCTAACAGCTCAAAACTCTTGCTTTACTACTCCAAGTGAAGCAAAAGCCTCCAAATCACATCCACCCTGAGAAGCACACCAAGGAATGGGAAGGGTTGGAAGAGGGGATAGAAGACTCAGAATAATACCTGAAAGGTCACAAAAACTTTTCAAGGAGGAGCTACAACCATAGCCAGCCTCCTGTGCACTCTGACCTCTTTCTTGGCAGTAAAAAAAAAAGTAAAAAAAGCAGCCAACTGTGTTTTGCATGATCCTCTCAAAGCAGAAGAAATGTCTGCTCTCCTGGCCTCCATTTGCCTTAGGCAACTGCTTGTTTGGCCTGTGTCCTGGGATTTGGATCAAAATATAAAGGAAATGTGACTGTAGTCCTAGGTGTGCATGTCTGAAGGTTGAACCCCCATTGCCTTTTTTTTCCTCATTAATTAATGGAAACAGATAACAGATGTGAACATCTCTGATCTCCAGCAACTTCTAATCACTGCTCAGAGCAATGATGTGGAATTGTTTTGCCTGGGCCTGGGAAGGTCTGCTGTGTGATCTGCTGACTGGATACTCCTTTGGAGCACATCAATTTTATATTGTGCTCATCCAAGTCAGGAAGAGATTACACATATAAATACTCTGACATGCTATTTAGCCTAGTATGTGATTAGTAAATTCACCAGGACCATGAATGGATGACATAACTGAGGAAAAACAAATTACAAAAGAGCTCTTTCAGCAGAGCAGAATTCAGCATTTCATTTTGCAGGTGCAATCAAGGTGTCTTTGTGAGTACAATTAATTACACTTATGTATTCAGAAGTGATTAAACCTCCCCCCTAAGCTAATCTGTCATTTCTGAAATCTACCTACACAACATGCCTGCTGAAGCTCCTGAAATAGATAAATGGGAAAAAAATGAGAGATGGCCAGAATGGATATTCAAAGATAACCAGGAATGCTGCTTTGTATCTGGAACAGACAGGTGGATCATCAACATAGCAATAGCAAGTCTCCAAGAAAGAAAAGCTGAATCTGCAAAGTGAAGACACTTTGTAACTCAGCAGAATTTAGAACTGCTTTAGAAAGTTCATTGTTTAAGAACTGCTTATTTAGACCAAAGAAAAATTGGAACATTTCTCCCATAATTTCTGTGTTTTTTCATGGGTGCAAATTCTTAAATTCCTTTTCTCCATTTGGGGACATTTTTGTAGAAACAGTGCAGCTGTCATAACACTGTGGAGACAGCCAGAAAGAGTGACTCACAGCTTAAACAAGGTGAACTTCATCTTTAATTTCGGTTCCCTCTACAGACTGTTTCCATCTCCTACCACTAGCTCTGGTGGTCCAGCTGCAGTGTGGCAGGAGATGGAAAAATTAGGCCTCAAGACACTTTCTTGAGCTGAAAATGAAAGAGAGGGAATTAAACTGTTAATTATGCACAGGTACAAATCCAAGTGCAGGTGAATTGAATTAGCAGTGCTGCAATACTATGCACCCCTCATGGCTTGGCTCACAGGCACTTCTTATCCAATCAGATACCATGTAATCTTTAACAAATTTTCTATATTTCTATATTTTCTGTATTTCTGTATGTCTTGAGAGCACCTCTGACAGAACAGATCTCTTTCCCTGCCAGCTCATCATCATCTCCCACAAGTGCTGACATCCTTACCTGCTGGGCAGAGTATCCACCTGAGGAATGAGGAATTTCAAAATCCTACCAGAGCATCACTCTCCAGATGCACAAACACAGACTATTGCCCAACACTTCACTGATGGGATTTTCTCCACACTTCCATTACTGCATGGAAACCCTTCTCCTTGCAGCAGCTGTCACAGTGGCTTGTCCCCTTCAATGGAGTCATGAAGATAGAAATAATATCTCCTTCTATTGCCTGTCTCTCTGCCAGGTGGCCAAAGGTGGATCTTTTTCCCTGGTCACAGTTCTGCCCTTCCCATCTTGGCCCAAGTACTGAGGACATAATTTCTATGAGGCATCAAGTCCTCTCTCCTGCTCACAGATCATTTCCCCTCTTTTTATCAAAAGACAAGAAGGGACTTTAGGGCTGCCCATTCAGGCATCAGGTACAGGCCCTAATCAAACTCATTTAGAGCTCATCAAAGGAGGCAGGATGGCAGAAACAACAAGAGGATGCAGAAGAGTCCTCACACCATATTTGTCTGTGTACACAGAACGTCTGTAGCCCCCAGTCATGCCCAAAAAAGGAACTAGAGGCCTAATCCTGGATGATTTTTTTTTTTAAAATCTTGCAAGTAATGTTTGCTGGCCTGATTCCTTTAATTATGTGGCTCCCCAGGGGCAGTAAAGTTTTTAACTACTGGGGACAATATCAATTGTTTTTAATCAAAGCTGCTAAAATGATGCTTTGCAGCGAGGGTTATACTGCAGAACTGAAATCCAGCTACATGTCTGGATGTCTTAAAAATGCTTAAACACTAAAAGGACTTCTCTCCTTCTCTGTTCATCCTTGGAAAAGGTCAGAGGGAAATGAGCCTTTCTCTCAGCATCATGCCAGGTTTGTAATCTGCACAACAGAGAAGATGGGCTTACTGAGGAAGGAACGTGCCCAAGACTCTCTCCAGGGAAAATAATCTCCTGGTAGGCTGTGCTTCAGATATACTAAACAATGTGAAAATTTCTCCTGTGTGAAGGCATAATTTGGCAGGAATCTCACCCTACAGATGTGAAGGGATTTGTCTCATGCTCTCATTCCTCCTTCAGTCCTACTGACTCTTCCAGAAATTTTACTATAAACCCCTGTACACATGGATTGCTTTGCCCACAGGAGAGCACAGTGCTGTCCTCTTCCCACAGAGTACAGGTAGAGGAATCTGCTACAGACAAAAAATTGTCTTATATTCCTTTGATTTAGTCAAAAGGTTCCTTCTGTGATACTAGGAATGCTGAATTTTGCTATTGGCACAGCAATAGCCTAGGCCTTCTCTTAAGATTCTTGAAATCAACCCACCACTGACTGTTGTTTTGGTAACCAGAGAGTAGGAATAGAAATACAAATTTTTTAAAAAATAAACAATAACAAAACATTTTCCTGGTACTGCTTACCCGCTAAGTACACCGAGAACCAAGTTAAGTACAAAAAATGACCCTATGATGATTAGTGTAACAAAATAGATCCAGGGCCAGTCCCTTCCTATGGCATCATTGACCTGGAAGAGTGGAATGATAATTAGTGAGACAAGCTCAGATTCTGAGCACTGCAAGGCTCCAGCCAAAGAGATCCCAAGTCACCAGCAGGAAGATTCTTCAATAGCCAGTTTTCTGGAAATTCTTCAATAGCCAGTTTTATGACAGGTGGACATAAATAATTTTGAAGGCCCTGAGGTTGAATTTCTCAACACCGCTTTTGTTACCTGTATTGTTATTTGCAATATTTGAACATTTTGTCAAAGTGTTTCGGAGCTGATGTGAAGCTTCCTTGGATTCAGATTTTTAATCCCTCTGAAAGTATCCTGGTGACAGGGAAGAACCCTTATTATGGAGTCTTGCCCTGTAGCATTGGAAAAAGGACACCAAAACTGTCAGCTTACCCGCTCAACACACCAAGAACCAGATTTAGAACGAAAAAGGATCCAAAGATGACCAGACTGACAAAATACACCCATGGTAACTCATAGCCCATAGCGTCCTGCATCTGGAAAGATGAAGGAAAGTTAGAAGACAGAGAGGGAAAGCAGAAATGATTAGGCAAAGGAGCAGATGGAAAGGTTTGTAAACAGAGCCTGTGGTTGGTTTACACATAATCATACCAAGTGTTTCTCTGTGTGTTTCTGATGTGACCACTCCTTTGATTGTTTTTTTCATCTATTTCATCTCAGTCAGTGACTAGTACAGCCTAAGATATAACAATGTGTCATATTGGATGCTCAAATTTGTGGACTTTTTGGAATTTACTTACAACACCACAAAGGGTCCACCCCCTGAATTCTAAACTTGGCTGCTCACACGTATGACCCTCTGCTGCCAGGGAGACTTATCTTAGCATCACAATCTGTATTATATGAGGTCCAGTCCTAGCCCATAATAAGATCTTGTATATATTTTAAAAGCATCCAGCACATAAACACTATTTCATTTGGAATTCTCCTTCAAAGCTCAAAATTTTGGAAAGTGGCTGGATACCTTAATAGAATCTCACTTTCATAATGGTATAAAAAAATAACAGAGTCCCTTCTTTACTCCTCATAAACACTTATCTTTGGATCCAGACATAGCATCATTAAAGAAACAGATGGTGGTTAACATTTTCAGGAGCACTAAATTGATTTATGAACATAAATTGCAGACTTTAAAGTATCTAAAGGCATAAAGGAATCTACATTCCTTTGTTTTCCACTCTTTTGAAAATTTTGTCTTCTCTTTCTGGGAAAATGCTCTTTCCTTTGCAACCTAAACATTTGTTGGAATCACAGAAGAAATATCCTTCCATATATGGGCAAGTAGAAACGCTTCAGGGGAGGAAATTTCACTCAAGAATCATAACAACTCAGGAGAGACCTTCAGTAAGACAAGGCAGGAGAGTAACACTAATATAATCAGTTCATTTGGGATGGAAGTCCATTATCCATTTTTCTTCCAAAGCAGAGTCACTAAAGTTCTTGTCTGGCAATAGCCCACAGTCAATGGACCAACCCAGAACTCCATCTCAGGGCTCCTTCAGCTGTGACTGAACTCAAGTAGACTCATTAAAAAATAAGCTCAAAATCTGCCTCTGTGAAAACAATTCATCAGCTCCTTCCTCACAGGATAAATACTTGTGGTGGGCAGAAGAGTACCTGAGCTGCTACCATTCCCAAAGCATAATAAACTTATTCCCTCCATATACTTTTGCAGAATTTTTCAGTTAGTTTATAAATCATACCGATTACTCTTAATGCTTGCAAGCCACATTTCATCCCATGTGACCAAACAGTAGCACTGCTGGTGTCTACTGCACATCAAGGCTTTAATGAGAACAAAGCATCATCAAGCATAAAGATGGAAGGAAAAATTCACCTGAGACCCCCTGGGAAAGCAGGAAGACAAAATGTGAATGCCCAAGTTGGATTTCAGGAAAGAAATGAGATTTAACACCCCCTCTATCCTACAAAGAACACCAATATCTATATAAAGCAATCTGCACAAACAATGAGTATGGATGACTTTGAGAAACTACCATAAGAATTTACAAATGATGAATTGACATCCCTCTAATTATGATATATGGTGATAAAAAAGCCTCAGCTGCATGACATTTATCTCTCATCAGTTTGGAATTTTTTTGTCAGCAGGGAAAGTAGAACTTCTCAAAGCTCTGGTACAAGACAATCCTAAAGATCAAAGGCCAGGGTGCCACGTACAGAGGTCAAGTGCATGTCAGGAGAGGGAAAAACCTTCCCTGGCATGAAGAAACTTCCAGATGGCAAGAAGCTTCCAGCATGTCCTGGTAAAGTATATAACTAGAATACAGTGTACCCTGGTATTCCCAATGCCTGCACAAATGCATAACAATTGTACCAGCCAGCATCAGCACAAATGACTCCTGTAAAACAGACCTGCATTCTGGTACAGCAGAGCATTTGGGACTTCTCAGACTGAAAATTTCAGAGGTCAGCTTTTCATCTGCTTTTTATTGCACAGTTATATACATAACAGAGAAGCTGAGGGGCAGAGACAGCAAAAGCTTCTCAAGCAGAGAGAAACTCAGTATTTGGTAGATAGCTGAGTCTGTCTCTGTTGCTGGACTTCCCTATGTTTGGTGCTCTTGTGTCATTTTTCTTTATTACAGATGAGATGATTCCATTATTATGAGATGAGATTATTCCTGTGGGACTGAACCACAGATGATAGGAATGTATGTTATATGGCCATATAATGTTAAGTGTTTGTTAAATTATGTTAAAACCTCCCTGCAGTAAGGAAACAGCACTGTGAGCTCACTGCTTGCTCCTGAAAAACAGCTGCAGGAGAAATGCAGAGAAATTGGTTGTTTGGTGAAAGTTGGGGGAAAAAGAACAGGAGTAGACTCACTCAAAACAGTAACAGCAAGGCCAGGAGCATTGCCATTTGCACCCTCCTGAGGGCAGAAAGTGAAGTCTGCAAAACAAATTTTGTACTGTTGTCCCCAGTGAATAGGAACTGGCTCAGGTACAGGTTACCTGCCTGGGATGGACAACTCCTGGTACACTCAGTTTTCTGGTGCCTGCATGCAACACTTCTCCCTGAGTGCTTGCTACTAACCCTAAGAATCCCAACAGAAAAAGCTGGTCATCTAAATTCACAGTACTCAACAAAGACTCTCATACCAACCAGTGTAGGTCCAAATTACAACTTTCAGTCCAGGTGATTGCAACCTGATGCCACCTTAAGCATGTATGGAACAATAGTTACATCAGCTGGAAGCACAGGATCAGTGGGGATCTGCAGATTGTCATTTATGGAAATAATTCTGCTTTCTGAGTCAAACTGCCTGACCTTTCACAGCTCACATCTCAACACTTACATGTCACTATTCTCAACAGCGAGGAAGCTGGCACATTTCAGAGCATTCATGCATCATCTCCCAGAGATTTTGAAGATAAGGATTCCTTCTCATTATTATTTCCTACATAACCTCTCTGGCACTGTGGGGACATCTTTTGGCTCATTATGCTTCAGCTTTCCAATCTGCAGAGTGGGACACTACCTTGCCTCACTGGGTACTGCTGAAGAAACGTGAGTTTCATGACAAAAAGAGGTCATTTCAGCACATATGAGGTCTGTTGGAAGAGCTCTATCTTTGCCAAGCATCCTTAATTGCCATCATGCCTACAGCATTTCAGCAAAGGCTTTTCTCTCAATGGTACAAGTTACCACCTAGAAATAACACCAGGGTTTTTAACTCTATATTCTGCTGATCTCAATTACTATCAGCAGTTTCAGTAGGAGCTAAGGAATAAAAGTCTTTCTTAAAAGACCTTTGTGCTTTTGTCTTCTGATTCTTCAGAAGACACAGATGAAGTCACATTGGCAAGGCCACAGGAGACATTCATGCATTAGTTGTTTAGTCATTTTTTTTTTCTTTCCCAGGGATAATAGTTTGGCACATTTGCAAGTGTCTCATTCTTTACACAGGCACCACAGCTCAAAAACAACGTTAGAGGCATTTAATCTATTACCATTGTGGTTGAGTATCACCAAGCACAGATTTTCAGTCACTTAATAGGAGGGGTAGGCACAATCCAAATTCTGCTGACTTCACAATTCACACCCTGACACTTTGTGGTGAATGTCTTTTAAAAACATCAGAGGGTCACAGGAAAAGTTTAATCCAGAAAAGGGCAGTTGTCACTGGAAAGTAGCAAGCTGAAGGAAAAAAAATGAAATCTCCCTTTGTGCATAGTGCTGGAGAGCTGCAGCTTAATGGAAAGTAAGTTAGGGCATCTGGGCTAGGCTTCTGTTCCTTGAATAAATGGTTAATTGATTTCTAATGACTATAGAATGTTGTGATAACATTTTTTTAAATGCTAGTAGTAAAAGTATTCTACAATGAAGTGTAATATTCTATAAGGGAAGTGTATAAAATTTCATAGAGGTAACATTCATTGAGAGAAGCAGCATATTTAATAAAATTAAACTGCAATAAATTTGGAAATTTTGCATAGAAATACTATTTTCTGTAACCTATCTGTGGAATTCACTGACTCCGAAAACAATCTAGCCAAAACTAATGGTTATGGCCAGTAGCAAGGTCTAGCTGAAACCAAGTCTTTCTTGTGACAATCTAAAATTAGAGAGTATTGGGAGAAGGAAACAGCAGAAATAAGAGATAACACTTAACTGTCATTAAATATTTCCTCTAGCTTGAAGCCTTTGTTTTGAAAGCCATCTTTTTCAGGAACAGTACTTAAGCATCTTCCTAACTTTTGGGATGTGTAGAAGTCATTTCCTCAGCTCAGATCAAAGATTTCATGATAGGCAGGCAGGCAGAGCTCAGGGGATAGATAAAGGACCAGGCAGGTATTGATGAGAGATTGGGATATTTATCATTGATCAATAAAGTTTTGCTTAAAACATAAATTTTCCCTTTCCACCTCCTCTTTCCTTCTCTTCCCATGAATATTTGGGTGAATGCATTTCATTCACATATAACCTCATGGAACTAAAACTTTAAACTCTGCCTTTATTTTTAATAGGATGATGCACTGTTTTGCACCGAAAGGGAAAAATGTTCTCTGCTATAGTTTTCAGTCAGAACTTGGGTACAACTCCAATTATAATGAACAAAGGATGGAGCTTTACTCTTCACAGCTACAGAAGAGGTGACAATATTAAAGAAAAAAATATCCATATCATAGACAGGAGGTAAGTGCTGCATCTTAGAAAAGGGTTATGTGACCTGGGAAGTAGAATACTCCTACTCTCACACTATTTCCTTTGGCTCATTAAAGCTCTTTGTTTCTGAAACTTCACTACATTTGAACTTTTCCCTCATACAAAAAAAGAAGTCATAAATCCATCAATCCTTCAGAAATAATTAAGGTCGGGTGAATTTCCTACCAAGTGTCTGTATACATCTGACCAGTGAAGAAGCAAAACTTTGAAAGATCTACCTTTCCTCATGCTAGATATATTGCATCAGCAGAAACAGATAAAGACCAAAATATTCATCCTAAATGAAAAAAATTATATTGCTGGCAGCTTCTAAGAACATCCAACTAACAACTGCAACTGGCGACAGCAGGATTTTTGAGGCTGCTCTGCAAATAAAAAAAATATTTTCTCAACAAAACAATATTGTCTGGTTAAATTCTCAACTGCTGACCAGGTGATCTTGGCTCTGAAGTACTTTGAGTCTTTACCTTGAAAGTCTTGGTAGCTATCAGAGGATGTGTGACAAGGTTTGACTCCTGTCTTGCTCACTGAGAGATCTGGGAATTATCTCATTTGGTCATTTGAAGGTGGGTAATAAGATTGTGACTATTGAGACTGTGACACAAATAAATCAACCCCTAAATATGCCGGAATTTAGTGTTGTTAGTTCTGGTAAAGGATCCTGTACATAGAATTTTTATCTGATCTCTAAACTGCTTATGTTATACTGGAGCTTTTTAATTTAACAATTGTAATAATTATATTAACTATGCAATTTTCAATGTATTGTAACCCTCACTGCTTTTAACAAAGAAATTGCTTATTATTATTATTATTCACAATTTCTAACTTTACAAAACTAGATGCTTAAAAAAAGCCCTAGAAAGAAGAAAGAATGATGTGACCCAGATCTAAAGGTTGAGTTACAAGGGACATAGTACTAAAATTGGCTTTCTCTGTATTATAGGCTCAATAAGCACTTTTTCCAACCTGTGGGGCAAACAATGAGGTTGTTTCTTTAGCACACAGAAATCCTAAATCTGCTGGTTTGTTTGGAGCCTGAATGGTGTGAGGCTGCTGCATATCAGGTCAATAAAGATATGAAAAAAACCACTTTTACTTGATAAATTCCTGGTTGCTCTCCACACACACTTCAATAAGTCTATAGACACAACATATATTCTTCTGACTTCACCATACAGAAAAGGAGCAAGGAAAGGATCATATTTCCTATTACCCAGCACATTTCCTAAAAAGTGGATTTAATGCATTATTACACTAAGGATGCAGATTCCACCTTGCAGATCATCCATTATTTAAAATCTAATTAATTGTCTTTGCTTGCTTGGTTTTTAATCCAGTAATCATGCACGTGCATAATTTAAGGCACATAAATGAACAATTCCACTGAGGCCAATGGTCAATATTATTGTTACCAGTGGAAATGAGCTGATATGCACAACTGCTTTGTTTGTATAGGCTGGGGCACAGGACTGGGAGGAATGTATGATTAGGAGTTTCTCTTCAGAAATTCCTCGGGAAAAAAATTGAAGCTTAATATACATAGTTACTGAAAAATGACAAAAACATTGAAGCATTTCCATCTATAAATTCTAGTGCATCATGAAAATTATCATCATCTTGTTAACCTGGAATAGTCTTTCAGATGTTCTGAGTCTTTTGGACAGTTGAAATGGACTGGGAAATTAAGGTATCAGAGCTGACTCAAGGGAGAGAGATGGAGGTAACAAAATCTAAAAAAACTCCAAACTTCGTGATAAGCAAAAATGTAAAAACTAACATAAACTAGACTTATTTTTATGAACTTAGAAGCAATGGCTTTGCTCTTAGTCTGGGTAGAATATCTTGCTAAACATCAACACCCTAATAGTCTTACAGGGATTCTAAGCCACAGTAATCCTTAAAACTCTTCCTAAACATCCACATTTTGTAGCTGGTGCTATCAAATGGGTGCAAAGGCGACACCAGAGTTCAACCCAGCTTCAGTTTGAACAGATGGCAGTCAAAGGAACAAGAAACTGGTCCTGTTCTGACAGTCTCATTTCTTTTGTTCTGAAGTACTGAAGGAAAAGAGAAATTTTAAGCTGTCTTCTCCAAGCTCTCAAGGCTTTACTTACTGTGTTACCTCAACTATGGAATTTTGCAAATTCTCTATGTGCCTTCTCTAAACACCTATAGCTTTTTTCACTGTCTTCATGAGAAAGGCAAGACAGAGATGGACAAAGACAAGGGCACAGGAATCCTGAACCAGGGCAGAGAATGCTCCAGACAGGTTATTCTGCTGTACAGCCACTGTAGGGTAAAAATTAATAATGTAGGCAAGATTCATCATATGTTGGCAGTAGGAAAAATAAGAGGACTCCCACGTGTAGCTTGGTTCCCCAATCATTCTGTATATTCTGTAGTGATGGAAAGAGCAAATTAAAATTCTACTCTGAAGCAGAAACACTGGCAATTTGTACAGAAATCTCTGCAGGACCTAAATGGAGCCATTAACTGAGAAAAGACTGCCTGGATGAGGACAACACAAACATCAAGATTAATTTGCAACAGAGAACCCTTGAGAAAGAATCAAAGAAACTGCAGCAATGGAAGATGAGTCCAGAAAAGAGAAGGGTAAGGTGGCAGACAGATCTGAGAGCGTGGAGCCTGCACAGGTTGCTTCTTCACCTCTCCTAACAAAGACTGAAGCTCTTCAGAGATGTTGAATCAGCTATAAATGTCCTCACCCCAGTACATCTGCCCTGATCCAGGTGAACCATGATTTGTGGTTTATTACCTGAAAGCTTTTGGTATGCTATAGTTCATTGCTACACTGTCTGATCTCCCTGACAAGAGGGTGCAGTCTCCAGAAGTGACTCTAAAAAGTCACAGAAACACAGAAAAAGACCAAGCTTTCAACTATCTAGTCCTAGATGACTGATACAGACTGCATTCTGTCCCTGAGTCCTTCCACTGTGTTTTTTAGCTCTCAGTACATAAGCACTCAACTCCACAACATTATTTCCCTTGTTAGTCAAGTTCCACATTCATATTTCATCTGTTTTCAGCCTGGGTGCACATTGTTTTTTACAGCCTGATGTTCTTTACCAGACTGAGCCATTATGGAAAATACAAGGTCTTTGTCTGAGAGTAAGGAAGAGAATTACAGCTTGCATTCAAATACCAGCAGGTCAAAATGTCTGTGGCACACAATGGTTGAGCTGAGCTGTTTTCCACTGCAAATTATTTCTGTTGAAAATATTTCCTGATCCTGTGCTTCTCCAGCACAGCAGTTTGTGCTTGCTGGACAGGTAGGAAATCACAGAACCATTAAGCCTGGAAAAGGCCTCTAAAGATCAAGTCCAACCACCAACCTGGAATCAATACCCTGTTCAGCACCAGCGGGGAAATACTGGACGTGTTTAGCAGTGTCCTAGTTAAATCTGTGATTTCAAATGGCCTTCACACAAGTTTACTGTACAACTTCAACAGATGGCAAAGGCCATCTAACTTCACACTTTTCAAAATAGAGGAAAAACAGGCTCTCCCTTCACTTAAAAAACCAAACCAAACCAACGAACCAAACAAAAAAAAAAAAAAAAAAAAACCCAAAAAAAAGCTAAACCAAAAAAACAACAACAAAAAAAAACCACAAACAAAAAAAGCCAAACAACCCAGCAGTGCTACTGGCTTTTGTTTTCACAAACAAAATCTCAGCATATTAAATTTTGTTAGTACAACTATGACACACAACTACCCCTGGCAAATTCCTCTAGTTAGCTAGGGGAGGGCAAACAAAAATAATAATGAAGCTACCATTTATACATCCTCCCATCCACCTGTAATTTTGTGCTTTTTCTGTTTTTCTGTGAAAACTGGAGGGTGCTACATATCTCTGCAGCATGTTTGGCAATACAGGGATTCTGAACTCACACTAAAAGTATCAGTTGCATCAAAGAAAAATTCTAAGCTCCAATAAAACTCTTGCTTTGCCACCTCACTCACTTTCTCCAGGCTTAATCATAAAAGAGAAAAAAAAATGAATGTATCTCAATTCAGTTTAGCATGGAACACGTTAACCAAAAGTGAAATATTGAAATTCAATTACTGCCAAGTGATAAAGCAACTCACATTTCAGAGCATGCTGAAACTGCTGTGCTTTGAGATGTAAAAATTCCCCCAAAACTGTTCTCTCAGAGGTTAGTTGATTTTTTTTCAGTGGTGGCCCAGGTCGCTCTGTCTGCTCTGGAGCTGTCTGGGTCATACAGACCAGTGGGGAAAGAACAGGCCAGACACTGAGCCAGGCAGGGCTCTTAAAGATGTGATGCCCAGACTGAGCAGGTCTTCAGGACTCCCCACAAACACATCCTGCAGTCTGCAATGCCCAGCCCTTGCTCTTGGCCCATTCTGCATGTTGATGCAGATGACATCAATACAGCTGACATCAACAGCAGTGTTACTTTGAGCTGCTTGTTCTGCTCCTCGTGGCGCCTGAGCAGTGGAAGTTCATTCCATGGATGCACCTGCAGTGCTCTCCCAAAGCCAGGTACCTTCATGGCCATGAGGGCTCTCCTTTCTCTCTCTGACTCATTACATGGGTGCTTGGTGAGTGAATCTGCCGTTTACAGAAATGCCATGGAGTGACCTCCAAAAATTGCTTGGATGCGTGTGACTTAATCAGGATTTGAATTCAGAGCTCCAGAGGTAAAAGTCACAGAGCTTTATGTGAGTTGCCTTATTCCCACACTTATATTCACTTATATATAACTATTATATATATAAGTATACACTTATATATAAGTATTCACACTTAAAAGTGTGCACAACATTTTTTTCCCCTTTAAAAGGTAAAGGTTGGGCTTTGAGAGTCATCCAAGAGCCCAAAGGCTATTCAGCCACAGTTCTTTCATTACAGCCACTGCAGCAGTTCCATCTCTTATTACTACTCATTTATGTAAAAACCTTTTTGCCCTTTAAAGTCTTTGGAAATTCACTCCAAAAGAATAAAGTGCTCAATTCAAGCATAAAAATATCCCCTACAATGGTAGATTTGCAAACCAAAAAAGTTCATTTCTTCTTAGAATTCTGGGCTATCCCTTCCTGCCTCTGTTTATTTTGTGTTTACATTTGCATGGCTCATTATCCAGAAAGGATTTTTTGCCTGTATTACTGTTTTATAACTGCCTCTATTTATCTCAGTGTTGAGTGATAGCAAATTCTTCCACAACTACATCAGAACAGTACTGATTGCTGCATGCACAGGAATATACAAGCACACTATTCATTGATTTCCATAGTCAATTAAGTCCTTAAAAATAAAGATTACGAAAAACAGCACTGTAAGATGTAGATAATCACCACCTTCTATAATAAGTGAAGGTAAGACTACCAATTATTATTTTGTACTTGATCAGCATATCGCAATTTCCTCTGTATCCAGTTCACAATCTAGGAATCCTAGGAAAATTCTACATTTTAGATAATTAATCCAGCTCCCTGTTGCAAAATCACATCGAAAATTCTCAAATAAAATGTACAATATCTAGAACTCCTAGCACACAGATAATAAACCTTTGTATGATAGGCACTCAGAAATATTGTAAAAGCTCTAGAGGTTTGCTGGAGAAATTACTACCAAAGAGCCTGAATGAGCTGCAAGTGCATTACTGACAGACAAGACTGCCCCTTCTCCTTTTCTTATGAGTTTTATAAGCAACAGCATGTAGGCAAGATCAGCACAACATCCTGACTGATTCATTCTAGATGGGCTTTGAAAGTCAATAGAGTTGATGCCCTGTGAATATTTTGGATTTGAAGGGATCCTTAAAGGCCATCTAGACCAAACCCTGCAATGAGAAGGGACAACTTCTATGAGATCAGGTTGCTCACAGCCTGACCTCTAATGTTTCCAGGGATGGGGAATTCACCACCTCTCTGGGCAACCTGTGCCAGTTTCCCCACTCTCACTGTAAACATTTTCTCCCTTATATCTGATCTAAATCTGCCCACTCCCCATTTTCATTCACAACATGCCCTTGCAAAAAGAGACTCTCCAGCTCCCTTGTTGGCCCCCTTTATGTCCTGGGAGGTCTCCCTGGAGCTCTTCTGCTCTCCAGAGTGAACAACCTCTCTTAGCCTTTCACAGAATCCCAGAATTTCCTCATAGGAGAGCTCCTCCAGCCCTCTGATCATCTCCACATCCCTCCTCTGCACTCATCCAACAGCTCCATGCCCTGCCTGTGCTAGAGCTACTCTTCACTCATCATACTGAGCCCTCAAATCCTGCCCGGGCAGAAATCCCTCAGAAACCAATGAATAAAGCCAATATTAATGGACCAATTATCTTTGCAGGCAAGGAGATTTAGTTGTATTGCCTTTTGTCTTAAAAGCAAGATGTTGAATCAAGTTAAACTCAAAATAAACAACAATTTAATAAATGGTTCTAGACACAAGACTTGCATCCTGAACTTGGGCATATTTCCTTGTCTTTTTCTTTCTCAGGATCTAGATAATGAACCAGTCTGTTATTTGTGAATTTGTCTAGTAGATATGGGTCCACAGCTAACAAATCTGATTATATTTTTTTCAGAAGGCATCAGCCATCATTTCTTGATAAAACTGGTGGTAAGACACAAGCAGTGCACCCGCAAACAGAGGCACTCAAAATCCTAAGTTGTGTAGAAATGTCCCAGCAGTTTAGCTCTTAATTTTATAGCTCCAGGACAAAAGAATAAAGATTAAAGACAAGAAAGGTCTCTGTGGTGATCAGACAGCAGCATTAGGATACAGTCTAAAGAAGAGCAAAAGAAGAAAGAAAAGTGAAAGGGCAACAGAAAGACAGGGCTGTTACAAAGGTCCTTCCCACACAGGAGCACTGGGCAGAGGATCTCTATTAACACCTCCCATAACCAACCCAAAAAAGCTTATTTTTAATAAAGAGCTTCTTTTTATATTGAGGAAGAGGGCTGAACAGTCCAAAGTTGAGTTCTGAAGGGCTCATAAAGACTTCATCTCACACAACAAATGTGTTGAACAAATGTTCAGCAGCAGGTTTTCGTGGCAGGTGCCAATGAGTAAGTCACTGCTGTTACTCACTTTCAAGTCACTGGTACAGCAACTAGTACTGGTGGCATGTGCAGTTGTTAAGGAGGAAAAGGAAAACAGATTGAGGTCAGCATTTATGCAAATTAATGTGGAAAATGCTTTTTCAGTGCATTGATGCTGTGGCCCTTCAGTGCTCTGAACTATGGCTCCTCTCCCCTTACCCACCACTGCTGCAGCAGATGGAGATGAAATAACTTCTGCAATCACAGTGATGGGTTGCTCATACTTGCCTGCTTATTCTTTGTAAATTTTTCACATTCATGCAACCCCCTTCCTAAAAGATGATTAAAAAAAAAAAACCTCAACCCCACAACAATAAAAGCCCAGCATTTTCTTGGAGGGGCAGAGGAGGATGGGGAATAAACACCATGGAAACATGCAGACAGATATATTCTTAGAATCAGATAATTCTCTTTTGTGGAAAGCCTTACTAATTCAAGCTTAAGTGCTGCAAGAATAAAGGGTTAGAAGGAAAAACACAGCTGGTGAAAATTGGGGGTTGCAGCTCTGCGTTTGTGGCAGTACCTCTGAATTTCTCACGTCTTCCTCATTGGCTGCAACAGGCTGGAGGAGGGGGCGAGAAAAACTCACAGAATCTGTCAATGCTGTCAGCAAAGTAAATTACATTTGTTGTTCAATTTGTTCTGTTTTGATTTTGTGATGGGAACTGTAAGAGTGACTGCAAGCCTGTGTTTCAAGCTGATTTTGCAACTCTTGAAAGTATGATCTCAAAGACTGAGAGGTGGAGGGAAGTTCCAGGTCAGTTCTGTTTAATCACTGCATCTTTGTGTTTCTCTCTGCTGGGGATTTGATGCTCCTGAAGGCTTGCACTGATTCAACCTCACTGCATTGTGGTGGCTGCACTGCACTGTTTTAGACTATTAACTCATTTTCTTGCCTAGGGGCTGGGCAAGAATAACAAGGATTTTTTTAAATCTGAGGGAGTCGACTTATGTGCCAGTTTGGACATCTCTTCCAGGGACAGGTTAGTGCCCTGGATGTCATCCAGGCTTGGCCTTAGCCCATCTATAATAATACCACACTCTTTAGTTTACACTTAGAGCCTTGAGGTAAATTGTTCCTGGAGGAGCTGCATGTTATTTTCAGAGACTCAACCAAGTCTTCTGAAGTGTTGTCCAAATGACATGGGTCACAGCCAAGACTCCAAAACTGACGGCAGGCTCAGGGTTGCTCATTATTAATATTCTTCAAGCAGATCAAGCAGAATTACTCAATCCTAGAATTCAAGCTGTAAGGGGCAAGCAGCACAACTCAGGACCAGGTTCTCCACTGCCCAGCAATGTGAACAGCACAATGAAACAATTTGCAATTCCCCTGTGTTTTGTTTTCATTTATATGTACAATTGCTTAGATGCAGGGCAGTGGAGAGACCAGGGATGTAAAACTGAGCCTGGAGTGGATAGATTTGCATGCAGTGTCACAGGTCTCCAGCTGCAGAGAGCACATTTCACACAAAGATGAAAACCTTTCTAGAGACAGGGCACTGGCTGAGTTGTATTTAACTCAGAAACAAAGCTTCCCCTAAAGGACAGTAAATGGATAAAAATAATTAAAAAGAAGATCCATTAGGGAAGGTTGAAAGAACTGAATCTCCTCAGATTAGAAAAAGATTAAGTGAAGACAAACAATGCTGACAAATATTAAAACACTATGTTATAAACTGCTCAGAGATTAATTTTCCTCCTTAGTCAACAAGACAATACAAAATAATGGACTGCAGCAGAGGCTGATTACAAAATACCAAATGATTCAATTTGCAACATTTGGATTTTCATCTGCTGCTGGAAGTTTCCAGGATGGGTGGGTCTTCAGGAATGGACCTTGGTGCCTGCACCAAGAGAGCTGATGATGCTGGCTGATCATACATTAAGGAGAGTTTTGAGAATAATGACCTCAAATCCTTCTGTAATGCATAGGAAAAGTTATAATGTGATATATCACAAGAGGTGCTGTCTACTCAGTGGTTCTGACTGTCCATGAGACAAAGGCAGTTTATTTCCTATGGGGCAAAATAAACTTGTAAGAGTGAGGCAGTACAGCAGATGTGTTTGTAGAAACACTTAATGCTCCCTTGAACAAAGATCAATTCTTCAGTGAAGAGTCAACAATGCTGTTTTGCTCAGATTTTCATCCTGTCCAATACAATTATTTCACATTAAAAATTTGTCTCTTTTTAAGTAATTATCCTACCTTCCATGATAGCAGTGTCAAACTGTTTTCCCTAACATTTTTTTTCCTATTTCAAAAGAAACCAATCGACTCACAAGTCTTATCTTCTAAGAGAGAGACAGAGAGAGGAGATTGGAAAGTGTATTGATCTTAGTGATGCCAAGTCCTTTGAGGGAATAAAAGTTTATTGCTCTGCTTATTGTCTCTGATTATCTTTTTGTGAGGGTGTGGATCACAGGCTGGGAAAGAGTACTCTGTGAGAGAGGAGACAGCCTTCCCTAAGCAGGTGGAAAGCCTGCACAGGGAGGCATGAAGAAGGAAGCAGGAAACTGGAGTTAAAATTTGAAGAGCTATTAAGTGGATTAGGAGTCTAGGGCTTGTGGAAGGTCACACAGCTTTCCAATTTTCATACATGCAGCTTCAAAACTTGCGAACTGTGGCACAGGACAGACATTGGTTTCATGAAATGACTGCTATATGCTGAAATGTGCTAAGCTCCCTCCATTCCCACCGAGAAGAATGCAGAGATTTGGATATCATTCAAAAGTTGGGTTGGTTTTTTTGCCTTTTTTTTTTTTTTTTTTTTTTTTTTGATTTTTTTAAAGAAAAAAAGGAGACATAATTTAGAAGCACTTACAGAAAAGTTCAAAGCAAGGGAATTGCTCCATGGTCTCAACACTTCCAGCCAAATAATTCAGCCCAGAGCTTTATCTGTTGTTCTGCTGAGTTTTAGGTCAGGCACACATTTGCAGATTTAAGAAGGGAGCAAAGAAAACACTGCATCCACATGAATGTCCTTGGAAGACTAATCTCAACAGATACCAAGGTCTTGATTAGGCATCTCTAAGTCCTCATGTTGCACTATGACTGCATGTGAGAAATCTCAACAGCATGATCAAGATTTTGCAAAATACAAAGTGAGATCCTGACCTTTTGAAGTTAATGAGAATTTTGCCATTGACCCCAGCAGGACCCCAGATTCAAACATTGTTATCTACCCTGAATTGCAGAGGAGCTAGGAACGTGAAACGTGAGTTTTGAATGCTCAGCACTTTTAAATATTAGCCCATTAGATTATATTGTTAAATTTAATTTTTACCTGCAAAAATGTCCTGTTTGCAGTCAAAATTTCCTTACGCTGCTTTTTAATCAGTACTTTCACTGTCAAATGGACAACAAACTCTGGATTTCTAATTTAAATAACTGTGAAGGTTTACTTCATTATAAAGCAAAATTTAACTTTTGTGACCTCACTGTAGCTTCAGGAGATCTTTCAGAGCTGAGAAGAGAATAGCCTCCTATCTCTGCACCCTGCGGAGATGCAGCTCCCAATTGGTTGTCTATGACAAGTCCACTCCTCCTCAGCCAAAAAGGCAAAGACTGGGAATAAAGTAATGTATGAGTCAGACTGCAGTAAGGAAACAGTGGTTCACAGTAAGGTTAAGACAGATATTTGTATCCTACCTCACTTACTAAAATTCTTCCGCAATTGAAATGTTGCATCCTTTCTATGCTTCACTATCCAGAGTACTCTTCTTTTGATCTGGCTAAATTAAGCAGGAATGCCCTTGCCATGGACTCTAAACCTGACTGTATAAACCATAATAGGTATGGTTGGATATTACCTGAAATGACAGTGTGAGTGTTTAGAGGCAGTTTCTACACATAAATATTAAAGCAATAGTGTTTCTCCTAGGAGTGCCCTGCAGTAGGTGCCCAAGCTACACCTGCCCCAGCATGGCACAGACCCCTCTGCAGAAGGAAACACCTCAGACACCTCCTTTGCTAAATGTTAAACACTGAGCAAAGCTGAATTCTGTCTGCTTTGTCACTATATCAAAAAGAGGCAAAAGTCATACAGGACAATAGTTCAAAAATTCTTAGGATTGTTTCCAGCAGCTTAACCAAAAATGTGTCCCAGCTCAGATGTTCAGGTGCTTACTCAAACTTTGTATTTCATGGTCTTGAAACATAGGTGATACTTTTTTACTTTATGAAATATATTCCCTCCTCCTCAATTACTGACTTTTTTTCTGCAGTGTTAACTCCTATCTTTTGTAGTCTTGTCTAGGAATAACTGGGAACTGATGCTAACAAATGTTTCTGCTCTTCCCAAAGCAAGCATTCTAACAATGCCATAATCTAAAAAGCTCACTATTTGCATGCCCCTAAAAATAATGACCATCAATCTGTATTAATTTAAGGTCTAAGTTCAGCATTCTGTCTCTAAAGATAAAAAAGAACAGCTCAGGAAATCAGTGGGAAAAAAAACCCTGGCTGAATACCAAACAAAAGCCAACAACTAAAACCCAGTTTGCTGCAGGGACACCATAAAAATCAGACTGCCTGCTGCAGTCATGGTAGAAAATCTTTTGGAAGTGAGTATATGCTTTTGGCTTCTGTTATTAGATAGCTGATAATGAGTTAAACATGATTCATATCAAGTCATTAAAATGACTCATGGGCCCTAAAGGGTGGGAATTGGAAGGGTCTTTCTTAGCACATGTCTTAGGAGAAACTGATGGTAACTAGTGGAGGTTTCACAATTCTGAAAGGTATGCAGGGCCAGAACTATTTTAATTTCTTCTTCTGACATCATTTACTCTCTCCTGTTTCCCCTGTAAATAAATCCTCTCAATCACACACAGCATGGAGAAATGTGAGCTAAATGTGGTAAAAAGACAGGTATATTACATGTAGCCATAGTTTTGGCCAGTTTCTCTTCTGACTAACTTCTGCTCTTCATTATTTTATTAATTTATACTCTCTTTTCTAGTAATGGCAATTTTTTTTCTCTGATATCCAGACTCCCCTTGTGGTTTGATGTCTGCCCTTTATCTCAGGCATTAAAAGGAAGCTATAGTCACTGTTCTAATCTAAGCTTAAGAACATAAAGAGACAACTTCTAGCCTTTCCACACAGAGACCATCCTTTGCAGTTTAAGTGAAATCTTCAAAGGGAAATCTTGCAAACTCTAAATCACTGGTGGGTAGAAGGCAACTTCAGGCTCATGCTTAAGAGAGAAGCTTGTTGACTAATAGTGCAAGCTGCCTCAGTCCAGATTATCCTGTGTGCTTTGAGCCTTCTTGAGTCAAACTGCATCAAGAATTTTAGCACCTCCAAACATCTGGAGAACCAGGTGTGTCATGGCATGCCAGACTCACAGGCTGGTGAGAGTCTGGGTTAGTCTTAGACAGGACTGTGCTGTGTGTGAATGAAAGTCCTAGGTTATAACATACTGCTGCAAAAGCTGATGGCCAGAGCTGCATCCAGAAACACATTTATCTGTGATTTACTGGTGAAAGCTAAACCTGATATTAACTCCTGTAGTATAATTGTATTGCAGTGAACTTCCCAATACATTAGGAATTAAAAGGTACAAACTAAAGCTGCTGAAATGCCCAGAATTAGGCTACAGGAAAAGATCAGACTCTATTTATATTACAGGTAATATCATATTTTGGCTAAACATATGAGCATGACTGATACCAGTATCAGAGCTAATAGCATTTCAATAAATTCTTCTATGACAAAAGTCATAATCAGGAGCACTGCTGGAATTGGTGAGGCCTTTCTAATCAAACCTATGAGCTGAAGAGTGCAGTGCCTTTGTAACACAAATGAGCACATGGTTGTCTGTCACAAATTCTTCTACATCAGTAACCTGGACATGTATGAGATGTTTCACTCCTGCAGAGAGGGTCTTCCAATCACACTGCAAACCTTCAAATCAATAAGCCATCTGCTAGCATTCAGAATTAAAATACCAATGGAGAGTCAACATTTACATTTGATTTCATTGCACCAGATAACCCCTGAGATAAGCTGAGTTAATTCAAGCTCCATGCTAGCAACCATGCCTTCACTCTAAACAAGCAGGAAAGCGAAAGCCCCCAAGTTTCAACAGAGCTGTGAGCACGAGCAGGACTCTCAGTGATTTTCGGACACGTACCCAGTAGAGCACATCTGTCCAGCCCTCCATGGTGATGCACTGAAACACGGTGAGCATGGCAAAAGCAAAGTTGTCGAAGTTGGTGATGCCGTGCTTGGGTCCCTCCCAGCCCGCCTTGCACTCGGTGCCGTTCTGACACTGCCGCCCGTGGGCAGACTGGGGGGCGCACGGCGATGGGTCATCTTCTGCAGGTGTATCTGAAAGGAGAGAAGGGGGAAAGAGCGTTTGACACGCTGGTAAGCCAGTGAAAGGACAAATTGCAACAAATGTATTTTGCACGGATTTCTCAGGAATACGCATGCGACCGCTCACTGTCGCGCTTCGCTTTCTTCTCGCCAAAAAAATAATAGCCAAGCTGTCAATTTTATAGTCAAAACTGAGATGAACTTTTGTTTTCCAAAGCATGCCCTCCTGTGAGGAGGAATTCATGCCTCTCAACACGACAGGGAGCATTAGATCAAGCCCATCATGTTTCATTAGGCTGCGTGTCGTGGCCAGCATGTTCCTGCTGCGGTCACCGGGCACCTGGGTTAGTCCTGGAGTGCCCTGCAGGAGGCTGAGCCCTGCAGCAGACAGGCTTCAGGGCTCTGAGACAGCAATGTGGCACTGGGCCATGCTGAATTACAGCACAGAGTGTCTGGAGCTCTGCTCTCTCGGCATTTAGACAACGTGTAGCATTTTATCAGTAGCCCAGTGGCACCCAGAAACTCAAACTGCTGCTTGGTTATCCACCCCTTATTCTGTACAGGTGTTTTCAAAGGCCTGACAGCCTATACAACACAGCAAACTAAATGCTTTGGGATATAAAGAATGCTCCAGAAAACGTTTTTATAAGCACAAAAACTTCTGCAATGTGATTTTTAAAAAATATATAGATTTTAGATCTTAATGCTACATTTTTAACAGATGCAGGTATGTATGTATCTGTGGGGGAGCAGGTAATTATGTTTGTTTCTCATCTTATTATGTGGTAAATAATGTAATTTTAAAAAATCGTGATCACATTCTGATCACGAAAGAATGCCAGAAACAGTAATATCAGAATTAGATGCTGTAATGTAAATACTTCCAGACAGAATGGAGAAAAATACACTCACTTTAAAGATGCAAACTAGAGTGACAGTTCATTATACCCCTAGCATCATTTCCAGAAAATGAAATCTGCCAACATCATAAAAGCAGAAAATGCCGAACTTCTGAAACAATTTTCTGCCGTACACTTTTTTTCATATGAGCTGAACTGGGTACCAGGCATTAATACCCTCTACCACATGAGAAATAGCTGCTGTTCAAGATCAATAAATCAAACAAAAATGAACAGATGGTTAGATGAGTGACAGCGCAATTGAATTATTTTGAAATGTGAATATTTCTTTCTGCAAATAATTTGAAATAAATACATTTCCTGATGGATTTGATGTAAAAAAGTTTCTTCCCATTAATTTAATTTTGCTTTCTTTCTGCTGGCGCTTCTAACCAAAGTTGCAGCCTGTGACTAAAAAAAAAAAGTAGTGCCCTGAATGATATATTCCTTTACAATGATACTGGTTTAAAACAAAGATGCATTTGTGTTTGAGGTTAATAATAAAATATATGAGTTGCTAATTTCTGTGACACCATCTCCTGTGTAGCTCCGTCTGGCAGCAGCCAAATTGTGAAACCCCTAAGAAGTAGATAAGCAGTAGATAAGGCACCCAACTCCTGTGCCAGAATAAATGCTCTATTACACATGGGAAATTGTATGTTTGTGTGTGTTCCCCTTACCTATTAGTCCCCCTTGCACATGGTAGCAGGTCTTATGCATCTTCCCCATGAATAACTCCAGTCCAATGATGGCATAGATAATAATGACAAACAGCACCAGCAGGGCAATATGCAACAAAGGGACCATGGCCTTGATAATTGAATTTAAAACCACCTGGAGACCTGCAGAGAGAGCAGAAGGAAGCACTTATCAGCAACAGAACAAAATTCAGGGTGGCTACAAATTGCAGTGTTTCAGTTCTATTTTGTTCCCCTCACTAAACTCATAATCTTGATCACCTAAACTCGTTATCTTGATGATGTAAAGAAGTGCATTTACAGATTACCTCCCCCCAGATGATCCCAAATATTTCAAAAACTTACCACCACTTCCCAGATCAGAAACCAAAGTGAAACTTTTATTACCTTACCTGTCACCAAAATGCCCCCATCCTGAGGAGGGAATAACTCAGCTATTGCTTGTTCTTGAAAAACTGCCCTAAAGTGCTGCACACACACATGGTATAGAGGAGAGATAAAGCAAAACAAAGAACAGCTAGGCCTGAGGAGGGATGCCCAAGAATCACCAAACCCAGCCTGAGTGAGAGCTCCCAGCCTGAGTGAGAGCTCCCAGCCCTCTCAGGATCTTCCTATGCTCCAGCAGTGCTGGCTTTGTCCCAAGATTTATGGATCACCTTTTAACAGAGGTTGCCCAGAAATGAGCAAAATATTATTACATGACTGCTAAGATATGAGACTGTTGAAAGTCCTAATCATGAGCAAACCAAACATTCCCAGAATGGCCCAGGGAAGGTGACTTGTAGCCAAGTTTTCTAAATCACTAAGCAGCTGTACCCTCAAATGCACTTGACTCAAGCTGCAGATTCATGTGCCTCCCTCTGTCTCCTTCCCCTCATTTTGTAAAACCAGAACAATAAAGACAGCCTCATAAGCCTTTAGTAAGGATTTGCATTTACAAAGATCTTAAAGTTATCACTTTTGAGTAGGAATGATGGCAATCCCTGTCACTGGCAAGTTATTAATGATGGAAGTACTGAGAGACCTCTAGAAATCTATAGTCTACAAATAGCCACATCAGAACAATTACAAGCTCATGATTTTGCAATGACTGAGAGCCAGAAGTCATTAATGTCTCCTGCAAATGCTGTCATCTCCTCAGAGAAGTTGGTATTAGCAGTGATTTTTGAAAAATGTGATGCATGAGTTGTAAATGTCGGCTATACATCTGCCAAGAGAGCTTGTGATAACTAATAACTTTTAAAATCTATCATCTAAGATCTCAGTCTTTCTTTTTAAAAAAAATCCCCTAATTTAAATAGTTTCAAATGAGGATGACACATCTCTTGATGTGCCTTGTAGGCAATCCACTTGTCAGCTCACAGCTAAGGCTGAGCCTGCCTTTGCTCCGTGATGGAACACAGCACAGGCAGCCAAGAGTGGCATCAGCTGCCTGGCCAGCAGCATCCCTCACTGCCTGCTAGCAAGAACTGCCTGGATTCTAACATCTCAGACGTCAGAGCACTCCTTCAGGTGTCTACAGTTATCAGTTATCTATCCAAAGGATATGCTCCTATCCAAAGGCAGTGCCTTTCAGCGTGAAACATTTTGGCTTCCACAGAAACTCTTAAATGAGCTACATTACTGACAGCATCAAAACATCCTGTGCAAGAGTGGGCCACTCTGCTTGCTCAGTTGCCTCTGGGCTTTTGTTGCTTTTCTTGATAAGCAATGTCTCTGGGGGGAAAAAAAATAAACTCTGTGCTTACATGAGGCAGTCAACCTTTTCCTCTAAATGCCCACATCTTTGAGTCTACTAATTCTAAATATGCACAGAAAATGAAGTGCAGTCAACACCAGCATTGCTCCAATTCTTTACATCAGTCAGGAATGTTACATTTAAAATTAAAAAACAAATTAACTAAAAAAACTAATTAAACTTAAAACAATGTCTCACCTTCTACCAGAAGTATAAAAGTACAAGAAAGTTCAAAGACTACAGATGGCTGCAAATCCAAAAACAACCCCCATAAACTTTGCAGATTGAAATATTTGTTGCTTCAACTAAATCTTCACAAAAGCAAATAAAGGCCTGCTGTGGTGGCCTACAGCTGGCCACCACAGTTATAAATAATCCCAACTTTAAACTGAAGTGTGGTTGATTACGTAATTACCTTGCTTATGTAACTGGACCAGTAAAACCCTTTGGGGAGCAGTCCCAGGCCACTGGGGATTCAGGCTGGTTGGCCAGTTGTGACATCCTCCCTTTTCAGTGACATGTTAATCCAAAATGCAGCCAACCTTATGACTTCAAGAGTCCTGATACCAGATTTTATGTAATTTACCCTTAATTATTATTTTTAATTAATTTTAACATTCATCATAGGTTATACCCAGTACTCTTGAGAGGGTACTGAGGACAGACAAAAAGATGAACAAAAGAGCTCTCTAATTTAAAAAAACAGCTTCATCAACACCCACACCATGAAAGTGCTTCAGCCTACTACAGATGTCCAGAGAAGATAAAATCTGCACAAAGCAATGCCCTTTGTGTTTACAAAGCAGGCTGTATGGAAACAAAGCTGTGCACCATAAGCTTGAGATGATGCTTAGATGGTCGAGGGGAACATGTACCTCCAGAAGATGTACAGTACCTTCAGACAGCTTAATTAGAGAAAAGCTGCTTGAGAATAATAAGCCAGCTTTGAAGAGGACATGAGGTACTGAATGCTTTTAGCATGAATTGATGTGAGCACTGTGCAGTATCCCTTCAGGGCAGCCTGCTTTAAATCCAGATGATTCCAATAATTACCAAACTTAAATACATGACCATCAAAGTACTCAGAGAGTTTCTAAATGTTAAAAAAACCCCCACTAACTATGCAGCAGCTTTACAAATGGCCTCAGGAGATGTAATGGATGCTGCTTGCAGAAAGGAAGAGGTCCATGCACATCACCAGGCTCCCCACATTGCTGCTGAGCTTATTGCTGCAACATAGCTGCTGCCTGCACACTGCTTTATTCTGTCAGGCAGCTGCTTGCAACACAAAGAGCTCTTGCAATGAATGGCACGAGGAACCATGCCCAGACACTTGGAAAACTCATTGTACTGGCAAAGGGAGAGCAGATGAGGAGGGATTAAAGGATGGCGGAAGATGGGTGCGCGGAACAGAGTGACTTTTAAAATAAAAACCTCACACACTTCAAAACACACCACACTGTGTTCTGAAACCCCAGGGGTGCAGATGCACTCCTGATCAGAGTGAATCAAGGCCAACCACCCCTTACGAGCAGTCACAAAGACTTTTCTAACCAGTGGTGAGAATTCTGCATGCTCTTATGGGCTCTTTCTCTGCCAAGCAGTTATTGGCATCACCTCCTTTTAATCCAGAGTCTGCAGCCTGATCAGGTCACCTGGCACTCTGATTTAATTATGATTTCTCTGCCCCAAATCATGTATGCTCTTAATCTTTGCAGGGTGTAATCCACAGGCCACACCCCACACAGGTGTTCACACCATTGCATGTCTTTGGAGTTTTTTCTCACTTGTGGAGGTGAGGCTTGCACTCCTGGCAATGAGCTGTGCAGCTGATAGTCATAATTAAATCAGAGTGCCAGGTGACCTGCTCAGACTGCACAGCTGGCCTCTGCATTTAAAAGAGGTGATGCCAATAACTGCTTTCTAAAGCAGAGCCAAATTTTTAACAGTGCTGCTTGCAGAGCACTGGCCAGCCATAAACACAGGGTCTTGAGATTAAGTCCTGAGAAGTAAATATAAAAATAAAGGGTTTTCAAATATTTGGCATTCTAAATCTACTTGTTTGTGTGCTAGACTCTCTGCAGACATCTGTTAGAGGTGCAGCATCTGCCTTGAGGAGCTCTCTCCAGGCTGGACATGGAGAGCTGCACAGGGATTAGGGGAAGTGCAACCAAAGGGATTGTTTGCACTTTTTCAGCCCACACTTTTCCTCTGTTAATAATTGAGGATCTTAAACAACTCTTAGTATTTATTTTAAAAGCACTTCAGTTTACCTTTAAAAAAAAACCTCTTGGCTGTGTTCTGTTGGCTGACACTGATTCCATAAATGTTTCAGCAAGCAAAACACGTTAATGCCATTCCCTGGGCTCACAGAATTTAACATTTATTTACGCTGATAAAACATTTTAAATATTTATTTCATGGGAAAAACATTGCTTTTTATACCAGGTCAAGCCCTTTTTAGCCTCCAGAGGACTGTATTAACCCAAAAGTATAGAATACAACGGGGAAGAAGAGGGACTGTGGAAGAATGGAGGAATAAAGCTTACACCAAGTAACATTGATCTTTCTCAAAGCTATGGGAAATGGACTTTTAGGGCTGCTGCAGGTGTTTTAGAGCTATTATATGATGCTGTGTTTTTCTCTCAGGAAGATGATGAGAGGGGCTGGTTGCTGTCTCATCGATTCAGGCAGTTACTGAAGAATGAGCTTTATCTTTGAGCATGCAGTTGTCTGCACCTAAAGCAATGGGATTACCTACACATCCCTTTGTGTACTTACAAGCTTTTTTGGATTTCAACCAATGTTTAGCAAGATGGCACAAGGAAAAGACCCAGCTGCTAAAATGCACTTGGCTTTGTTGCACTGTGGAACATATCCAAGGAAATTAATGGTAGGTTTGCTAATACAGAGTTCCTCTCAAGAAAGACCTGCCTAAAAAAAGTAAGACAATTCTTAGAAACACCCAACTTGCCTTTTTTTGCCAAGACTCTGAACTTTCACACCTGAAAAATCTTCTCAGTCTGATTCTGCCCGGTTTTTTCTCAAAAAGACAATATTTATTCTTGGTTGCACAATGGTGTTCATAAATTCCCAATTAATTAATGCATGAGTGTTAATTACCTCACATTCCTCGCCCTTTCCCCCTTAGATTTCCTGTCCTTTTTTACTCCTCATATTTCCCACCCTTTTTCTCTCCTTTTTCATCTCACATTTCCCATCATTTTTCACTTCATTTTTCCTGCCATTTTTCTCTCTTTTTCTGCCCTTTCTCCCTCTACTTAAATACTTCAAATGTTGGAAAAAGGAGGATTTCCTCTGAATTTAAACCCTTAAAACCAAGGGAAAACAGGGATTCCCTTGCAATTTAAGCTGTAAGATGATGAAAATGGGGGAATTTTCCCTCAACTCAAACCCAATCTGTGACTGCCTCCAGCTTCTTCGTCCTCACTGACCACACCTGAGGCTGTGATTTCTTCACTTCCCAAATGCTTTTTAGATCTCATCCTGACCATCAATGTTATGATTTATTTCATTTCCAAGGACACTCAGTAACCAGGAGCTCTGCTCTTGAAGCAGTCAACGCAGTTTTTGGAGTTGTTTGGACATCAGAAGTTCTGTGGCAATTATCAGGATCCAGCAGCTTTTGTCCAAGGGGCACCACA
>JANRGV010000073.1:69069094-69090462 GCA_024734035.1 Alethe castanea | reverse complement strand
CCCTTCAACAGAGCCCATTTTCTGGGCTGACTTCTGCCTGCTACCTGCTCTGAAAGTGACTGAGTTCCACAGGCGAAATTTAAACTATTCTGGAGATGTTGGTCTCAGAACTAACATTCAGGCCTTGCCAAGCAAAGTTCTCTCTCACAATTTTCATATCTTCAATTTTGGATCAAACTTGGCTTGCTGGACAGGGCAGTTTCCTGTTCCCATTGTATTAGTCCAGGTCTTAAGAACAAGCATATCCTGAGTCTGCTCTTCCATTGGTTTTGCAGGGATATATTTTACCTGAACCAGGAGTATGAATAGGCACAGTCTCTTCTAAATGACCTCCTAGAAGTGAGCAGGAATAAAAGGGAGAAGACAGGACCATCCCTCCTCTGCCTTCCTATACACACAAAAATACACATTTTCATACTTCAGCCAAGGGTGTGGGAAGCAATTATTTTTCTGCTAATACAGTTGAGAAGAGAACTACTACTTTGTGCAAGCAAGGAGGAAGCAGGGGAGGATTTGTGACTCAGCACAGGGCCTGAGTCAGATCACTTCTGGGAATCACTCTGAAGTGGTGGAGCTGATGCACCATCCCCAGCCACGAGCAAGATCTACCCACAAATCACATTTATTTCTGACTATACACCAAGAGACTGCCACTACAGCTCTATTTCCAAAGCACAGGCAATATAACCAGCAACATTCCCCAGAGTGGATGTTTATCACTTAATAAATGTAGACATTGGCTAAGAAAATTGAAAAATATTAAATATTCATAAATATGAAAGGTTTTATAGCAATTTCAAAGGAAGCCTGGAAAACAACAGTTTTAGCAAAATAAGATCCACAGTCATGGCAAGATATCTTAGATAAGTACATCTACAATTATCTGTGAGAAAAAAACATTGAGGACTTTGTTCACCAGCGTTGCAAAGGGAAATCATATCACGCAGTTCATTTAAGGACAGCTGTACCATAGCAATTTGGGGAGGTAGTCTTTTTCTGTCTTGCTGGATTCTCAAAATATTAGTGGCAGATTGGTAGATAAAGTAAATTCTGTGGGTGTAGCCCAGCATTCTTGGGGCTGCAGACGTAGTTTCTATTTCAAGAATAATAGGGAAGGTCTTGAAATAGTATGGAAAGACACAACACAGGACAGAAAACTAGATGATGTGAAAAGAAATAGGAAAGAAAATTTTCAAGCTGCAGGGTGACTACTTTGGAGTAGGCAATGCCATTTAAACATATACAAGCACTCAATTCAAAACCACGTGCTGTAAAAAACAGAAAAAAAAGGAAGTTTTGGCATCTACTCACGATTTTCTCACTCCTGCATTTTCAAACTATGTCTTCATTGACTTCTCAAACCAAAATAGTCACACACAAGGATTTATGTTTGCCAGGTCTTGCAATGCCACACTTGCCTTATCCTTTGAGAAAGGATCAGCAGAAAAAACCCAAAAGCCACAACAAAACCCAGCTCTTTCTGGATCATTTTCTCTTGGGAAGCAGCTGGAGCATCCTCTGCCTGCCAGAGTGACCTAAATTGGGCAGACAGGAGAGCTGAGCATGGTGGCCACAAAGCCCCAGCCTGAGGAGGATGCTTGGAGAAATGTCCATATGGCTTGGGCTCCTTGATTCTGCTGGAAAAGATCTCTGCTGCCACTCACAGAAGCATCCCTCTCTCCTCCTGGGGGGCTTTAACTTTTTTTTTTTGTTCAAAGTATGTAAGTGCTCACTTTCTTATAAAGTTGCTTGATGGCTAAAAGGACTTCCTTCCGGTTCCAACATATGAGGTAGCTCCTGCAAGTTCAGCCTTTCTCTCTAACCATTTGATTTCAGCTGAGGATGTGATCCAGGCAAGATCTTCAGACTTTAAATGTAAAAAATCAAACCCAAAAAATGGTGCAGTGTCCCTCCCATGCAGCCACCTGAACATAGAGGAAGGGCATGGAGAGAAAAGCAGCAACTGAGTGCCTACAGAAAATTCCACAGAAAAAAAAGGCCATCCTGAACAAAACCTAAATGAAGTTCAGTGAGCAAACTCCAATGCTGTTTTGAACAAAGACCACAGTGTGCTGCCAAGTAGCCTTACACAGAGTAGGGAGGTCTGAGGTCAAATACTCTCTGCCAGACAGAGACTTCTAAAGATGGTTTAAAGTTAAGGCAGGTAGAGGGCATTCAGGAGCCCTGGCAGCTCCTAGGCCAGCAAGGATCAGCTGTCACTATTTCCCAGGAAATAGCTTTGATTTTTCTGCTGACAGGATAATCATGGACTGAGAAAACCATTCATGGGGTCACTGTAAAGGTTTTATCTATCCTTAACCACTGGGAAGGAGCACAGATGAGAAGAATTTTTCTTGGCTCCTCTTCCAAAGATTGTCTGGCCCAAAGACTGCCCCAGTTCTCAGTGAAATGACCCATCACATTTCTACTTTTTAAAATTTCTTCATGAACAAGCACAGTTGTGACAGGGAACAATATTTACGGGGGAAATCAGATTCAATCAGAAAACTTGTGTAGGAATATGTCAACATGCTGTACTGACTTCAGTCTGGTCAGGTGAACATTTAAAAAAAAAACCCAAACCAGTAGTTAAATGACCTCTGAACTGAGATAATGATGGAAAAGCCTTGTTTCAGGATGTCAAATGCTGTCGTATGCAGCTCTGAAAAATGAATACACATGTCCTAAGGAAATAATTTTGCAAACAAGGAACTTTGAAAACCTGGAAGTTCTAAACCCTCGTGGTAGCAGAAATGGGCTCAAAGCAAATGGGTCTCAATCATTTGAGTTGAAAATTAATGATTTTTGGGTTGCAAACACCTTTATAAAATTTGTAAATTTTTTTACAGATTATTGACAGAATTCCTCAGGTAAGTGGACATTAGTCTCTTTTCTGTATTATAAATAATAAAACGTATTGTATTTGTTTGATGTCCTTCTCCAGATGCTCTAATTCATCACTTGTGGACAGGTTTAGAAAAGGCAAAGGCTTAAAAGATAACAAATGTTAACAGGGATTCTGCAAGTGTAGAAGTCCAGTCAGGGATAATAAGGTTACAGTTTTGTAGTAAGTGGAGAAAAATATATTGATGAAAGGAATTGATCTTCTTGCAGGTTAAATGCTCCAGCAAATAACAAGTGGCTTACTATGAGCTACAGAAAGCTTCTCATGATAGAAGAATTACAACAAAATATTGGATAAAGTCTAAAACCTTGTCTTTAGATGACAGTGTAGAAGTACAGCACTGTACATGAGAAATAATAGAGAAGAAACTTCAGCCAGCCTCTCAACTTGGGATAGTGCTTAATGAGCACAGATGGGACTGAGCTCTGGAGAGATGCAGTGTGACATTTTCAAGTCACTGCCATGGAGGGTTTCTAGGAGAATTTTGAGAATCTAGCAATAGAAAGCTGCCTGAACAGGTAACTAAAGAACTGATTCAAACACCACAAAGTGTGATCATTGCTGTGTCACTGCCTTGATGCACATGTGGGATTTGTTTTCTCTTCCTAAACAACTGGAGAAAAAGACATGGCCAGACAAATCTGAGCAACTCTGACTCTTAGTTTTAAGAACAAAGAGTGGATTTAGGCACTAATCAATTCAGTGGTTAACCAGTCCCATCTCAGAATATTTAAAACTCCAGCTTCCTTTCTTTTCCACATTAGTAAGACTGTTGCTTTTGATTTTTATAAACCCGATTAGACTTAAAACTCTGCTTTCATACATCAGATAATAAAATGCTTTAGGGGGAAAAAATACTTTCTGACATAATAAGCAAAACGTCCTTTAGCTCACTAGGGAGCCTCAGTATGTTTGGACAGAAAAATTAATGGTTGCTGTTTTCACAAAGTTGTATGTGTCAGAAGAAAGAATGGTTCTGTATTGGTATTTACTTTCTTTGCAACTCTCTTTACAACTTGCACAGTTCAAAGGCTTTTTGTACAGATTGTGTATGTATTGCTAGAATTCACTGGAATTAAAGATTTATTTATTTTTCATTTCCTTTTACATATAATAAGCTCTCAAGGGGGAATCGTAAGGCCCTCCTGCTGCAATCTGAAAGAGCTAAATAAAATTCTTAACAGATAAAGAAATATACAAATATCAATCTGAGAGGAATTTGACTCCCTTCAAAGTAAAGTTGTGAAGTGAAATAATCTCAGCACTGGCATATGAAAAGCAAAAGGTGGGTTAAAGGCTGAGTTTAAATTTTCATCTAAATTTTCTTGTATTGTGACGAGAAGGGTGAGATTCAATGCTAAATTCTTTCATTGGGTGACAGTGATATTAAAAACCAGAATTGCTAGATTTAGAACAGGCTTTGTAAAGCCTGTGTGTATTCATACCTGGATGTATTGGTTTGACTCCTAACCAACACATCAAACCTGATTAAAAGGAACTTTATCCATTGGTAATTTTTAAAACAAACAAAAACATGTACAGCAACGACCTACAAGAAAATGCCAATTGCAGAAATGTCCTGAGCAACTTACTGCAGGGAAAAAAACACAACCAAAACCAAACCAAACAACAAATGCAAAAAAAGAAAGAAATATAAAACAGACTGATAGCTTAATGTGTGAGCAATAATAGAAAATAACCACCCCCAACAGATTAGACTTCTGAGATGAACAGCATTTGATATGCCCCAGTTCTCACACCCCTGCAAGAATGGTGTGTGGTAGAATGACGAGATGCTTGAAGAAAGTTAAGAGAGGATGTTTTGTAATCCTGTAAAGAAACTGAATTTCTATAGCCATTTCCAGTGCTAAAGAAAACAGCATTTAGTAAGGCGTATGGAAAGAAGTGACAAAAATAGAATTTTTATAATTTCTCCTATTTCTTTTACCCTGTGAGCTACATTCTGTCAAAAATGCTTCTGATGTAAAACTGTTGAGCTGTGTTAGCAGTACAGAAATTGAAAAAAAGATTCTTTGCAGAGGGTTAGCAGATGTTTTCTGAACTGTGATTGATGTGGCAGGGCAAACCAGCAGAAGATAATCTAAAACTGAAAAAATAAGAGGCATAGCTACTCAAACAACTCATAAAAAATAGTTGCAACAAAGGGCAAAACACATATGGGATAGGTTATTGTTACATGTGTTAAACAGGAATTGGATTTGCTTCTGGAAAAAAGGGAGATTAAGAAAGATGTCTGATCTCTTTCCCTTTTCCCTGGCACAAGAAAAACTTAGATAAAATGTTAAGAGACTGGCAAGGTTAGGTGAGCTGTTACTTCCATACTTCCCCATGATCAGAACAAATTATTTGTTTCATCAGTGAACAATTTAAGCATTGAAAAGTTTATTAGTTGTTCATGCCAGCCAACATGCCTGTGCTCTCATTTAGCACAGTAATAGCAAACAGACAAACTAAGAAGGCAGTACCTAATTTCAGAGAAATCTACATTAAAGAGAGGACAGAGGCTCTCCCACAGATTTATGTAGACATTGAAACTTAAAAATATTATTTCCTCATTTTTACCTGTACTTCATTCATGCTTTGTTTTTCCCCCCTACTACAGCACTTGAACAAGATGCAATATTATCATAAATTCAGATCATCACTGAAAAAAAAATTATTGGCAGGCTTAAAATACATTCACTGGTTGAGAGCACGATCCGACTGGTCTACTGCTCGCTGCTTCACTGATATTTTGATAATGCTTTGTGAAAATCACAACAAGGACCACAGGCATTCAACAAGGAAGGCTTGGACAGACAGAAGTAATTCATGGAACATCCATGTCCCATCTTGTGTCCTGAGCAAAATGAACTCTCCTGTGTCCCACTTCTGAGTTGACTGCTACCCAGTGTGTGTGTCAGCCACATCCTCGGGACAGGATGAGAAAGGGAATGTTAAAAAGTCCCATCAGGGCAGCAGCACATTAATAGACACACAGTTACCCTAGAGAAAACGAACAAAGGACTTCAAATCACTGCTTACAAGATCTTAAATTAATCAGCAATCCAAAATTCAGGCAACTGAAATCAAAGTATGCAATGAAATTTGTGGTAAGCTTGGGACAACATCAGAGGCAGTAGAGGTGATCAGGGAGAGAGGTAAGAAAAACCCAAAGCACATCATGCCCTTTCTGCTTTGATGTGGAACAGCCAAATCTTCCCTCCCCAGAGTGGTGACAGCAACTACAAGTGAGCAACTGGGAACCCAAAGTGTTCCTGTTGGTACCAGTTAGCTCCAATCTGCACAGATACCCTGCAAACTCTTCTGAGGAGACAGCAGATGGCATTCTTAGATTTTTAGATGCTTCAGGATGAGCATCTTGGTGGCATTTCAGACCTGGTGCCCCACACCCAATCTGAATGAGAGCTCTGGGCATTGCTTGAAGAATGAAAAAAAGCTACTAGAAATGTCTGATCTATTCAGAACCCTTCTGGAAATGTTTACTATCTCCCTGTCTGCTCTTTGATGTCAGCATGGGGTTTGTTTTCTTCATGTGAAAGGGACTGCCTACACCCTGATGTGGTCCCATATTTATGATATTGGGATTTTTTCTGTTGTGAAGACATGCTGAATAATCATGCCAGCATGCACAGTAACTGCTAGGAAAAAGGCTGAGGCAGTTATTGGGTAGATTTGTAGCCAGTGTTATTTTTAAAAGAGCGACACAGACAGGATCAAATAAATATTTCCCTGTTTTCATTGCTGTTCCTTAAATATGAGAGAAATCTTTATGAGACCAACAACATGCCTCTGTGAGTAATCTTCCTTAGCAGGATAAACTCTTCTTTGCTACTGCTACACAGAGTTAACTTCTTCTGCCATAAATTACATCATTTTGCTCTCAGGGAAGCATGCTTTAGGTCCTGATTGCGTAATTCCTGCTCGCAGGAATGACCCCTACCTAAGGGAGATGCTACGCTGGTATCAAGTTACTCCCTTGAGTAACTTGACCTAAGTGAATAAAGCAAAGTGAATAAAATAAATTTGACCTAAGTGACCTCAGTAAGTAAAGGACTTGCAAGCATGTGTAGAGTTTGCAGTTAAGTACTAAGAAACAAGCCTAATGAGGACATTTAGTTCAGACTGTTCTATCCTTTCTAATCCACTCCCTCCCCATTTGTAATGAAAGCAAAACAAATTGGCCACTTGAGATTAAAAACAGTGAGGCAAGGACATGGGAAAGGTGGTGCAACTTGTCCTCTCACAGTGCTGTGTGTGCTGGAGAAATTGCACAGAGGATTGAGAAGTCTTGTTCAAAAATGAAAAACTTCAGGCATCTGCCTGGCAGCACATTTGCTAGAGCTTCTGGACCTCAAGACAAAAGGCTTGGGCAAAAACTGACATTATTTAACGTAACAACAGCAAAATTCGAGGCAGAACTAACATTTAGAAGCCAAATTTTGCCTAAATGTATAGGAAGTAATTCCCTATGTTGTCAAGGACCTTTATCCCCAAGGCTTGGTGGCAGTGAACTGCCAAGTATATTCTTCCTCATACAGCTTACTGTATTCTTTAATTCCTACATGCAAACCTTTCACACTTGGGGAGTAATGATCAGGCCACCTCTGCTATCCCCTCCCACTGAAGGCAGGCTCAATCCCCCACTGGTGTGCGGGTCATGGCACAACTTTATGAGGGCAAATTTATGTCCCTTGCTCCACCAGGGACAGTGAGTAAATAAAAATCATGTGCAAGACACACCTGTCAATTCTACTTTGCTAGAAGCATGTACATTTTAAAAGAAAGTGGACTTCCTTACTGCCAGTTAGCATTTCCTTGAGACTTAATACCTGCTATTCAACATATAGAAATAGTCAATGGCTCAACATTTATTTGCCATATTCCAAAAACACATGGTCATCAAAAGATAAGTCATTTTGGATTCCTGGAATTCTGTGTGTTTATTACCTCAATCACATTACGTCCTCCACTCTACAATGTAGTGCTAATTTTCTCTCACATAACAGAAAATAATGAGAAATTACAGTTGAAAAGTTTGATTTGGCAGTGAAAAAAATATCCTAATGCAAACCAAATAATTGCATGGAACGTGCTTTGTTTCAACAGCTTTGTTTCAACACTCATTTTACTATACATCATTCAATAGCAAATTCCATGTCCTGGAATCAAAGATGAGATAGAGTAGTTGCTTAGTCTTACATTACAAAGATGACCATGGTGGTTCTGGCATGTTTCTGCTGACTTACACTCTGCAAGTTACTCTGTATTTTGGTACAAATATTTTCCTTTCATGGGAATGTATCACTGAATTATGAGCCCGTACAGACAGAATTCCCCTGTGATTTCAAAATATTGGATTAGAACATAACCCTTGAAAACAGGGAGAAAAACATTGCCAGTCTTAGTGTTAAGAACAGTCATTACTGAAAAATACAGACTATGACCACAATATCTTGTAAGCATTTGAAAGCTTTTGCTCTTACTTCTCCACAAAAACCTGACTGTAATTTAGCACACACAATGTATTTAGGCAGTGCCCCACACAAAAACACCTAGGCAAGAAAAATACCAGTCCTATCACACCTGTGATTTCCTTGCTTCATCTACATGTGATGGCAAATTAACAACAGGGTGACTTTGCCAATCCAGCATTTTCCCAATGAGCAAAACCTTTCCTCTCCCCATAGAGCCCTCAGGGTGTATTTTACTTCTCATCTTCATTGCTGCACGTGGTGAATCTGGCATCATTCATAGATAAATATCAATATATAGACCTGGATGGCTCAGATCTATCAGGACATTGCAAGGAAAGGTAGGATATTTCCCACCTGTTACCAAGTTCAAAGAAATATTTTGATTAATGCCAGAGACTTTGGGATAAGGATAGAAAATGACTGTGACAACGAGAAAACTGCAATAAATATGGGGTAGAGAACACTGCTAAGACTGAGAAAGCATTTCACATTTTAATAGGGCATTTCAGGGCAGATTACTAATTTCAACAAGACAGATCAAAATCTAAAAATGCTTAAATTTTTCATCCACCTTGTCTGAAGGTGTCCAATTTTCTCATAAACTCAGAATAATCATGGACTTAAGCATCATTTTGAGGAAGTGTGTGTTCTAGTTAATTATTTAAATGTATGTAAATGTAGTAATCTCTTGGCATTCACACACTAAAATTCTGGTCTTATTTAATTTTAACTCAAAAGTGTACTCTGCCAGATACATGGTGCTGTGTTACTAACAAAAGGACATTGCATTGTCATGAGGAGGGTTTGGCTTAGGTACTTTTGCTGTTCTCTTTCCCTATTATATAATTGCTGCATCTCCAGTAAATCATGTAACTACTGGTGTTAGAGAAGTACCTACACTGCTTTGAGTAACTCTCCTGCTACAGGACTCCAGTGAAGCTTGAACAAATCACAGGCTTAGCTTTCTGTGGTTTTAAAATTTAAAAAAAAAAAACAAACCAACAAAACATTATGGAAGTTTTTGTTCCAGTGGAACAGTCAAGTTTCCTCTCTAGCTTCATTAAGAATAGCAGGGTCTTCTGCTCATTTAAATCTGTTATCAGCAGAGGTTTTTGTTCAAAACACAAATATGGAGCACAGCAGCTACTCAAATCATATGACTTCCAAATTGTCTAGAAGAGCTCATCAATTAAGTCTGGCAAATATCAGATAGACAATAACCAGTGGCAAAAATGCAGTTACATTAAGACGAAGTACAACATAAAGAGAATGAACAGAATGTATGAGGTGGTCTAATTGAGTAGCATGAATAAAGGTGATAGAAATGGAATTTAATAAGTTAAAAAGGCATGAGCTAGCATGCGTAGGAGTAACTCATTGCCCTTTCCAATAGTCAGGAGTGATTTTCTTTTTTAATTGGATCATGTATCTTCATTGGCCAATTGGATGCTTCTTTTTGCCCTCCTGAAGCACAAAATGTTTCCAACAAGTTTTAAGGTATGTAATAACATAAAAACCAAGAGAGAAGAGTAATCAACAGAAAACCCTCAGCACAAAAGGGCTGACTGGATTCTGTCCCTAGAAAGCTTTGCAATGCTTTATGCCAAAGGAGATACTGGGTGAGTTTCCAAGACACTAAAGTGATTAAGTTTTGATAGACATGCTGATTTTGCACTTGTCTACTTATGTCCATCAAGGGAATTGTTTTCCTTCCCTCTCCTTTCTCAAACCATTAAATTGATCTTAATGCCACTTATTAAGACAGGTGCTCTAAAGCACATGTGAAGTTTTCCTGACAAGAAGACTGCTTTGGTACTCCAGCAGTAAAGTTCTTCCAGCAACCAAAACAAAGTGAGCACTGCAAGAACTGTGTTAATATGACACTAACAGAATAGTTGAACAGTGAAATCTGGCCCGTGCATCAATGATATCAAGTGCTTAGATCTCATTTTCAAAAGTGACTTTACTACGATGAAACCTAAATAATCAAAAAATATTTGCAAAATAATCACCATTTATCTACATATTAATGCCAGGCTAGAAGGACTGAGTGTGGTCCACTTTTCCACAAGGAGTAGGACTTCAAAAAAAGTGGTGGGGAAAAAAAGAGTTTGCTTAATTAGCTCAGAAACTCTGTTTTGCACACAAAGCAATTGTCAGCATTGGGATGACAGCTGTGGGAAGTATCTAATCTACTGGTCTGCCATATACCTCACACAGTCACCATAAGAACTGTACCTCTCACTGAAAAAAAAAGTTTTCTGGATACAAACTCAAACTACTTTTAAAAAAATCATCTAATGCACAAAAAAACCCCTCAAACCAAATCCAACTGGTTCCAATGGAAATTCTTGGAAATGTGTAAATACTTAACAGTATTTTTTAAAATTGTACTGGGAACCCAAAGACTTTGAATTCAGTGCCTTTGAAAGCTTCTCCCATGATGGTACAGTTCCTTTTTGTGATACGGATATAAAAATGACTGTCTTATCTTTTGAACAAAATGCCTGTTTTCTTCCTTGTGACAGTGGTCTTGTGAATGTCCATATAACCACAAAGCATAAAAGTGTCATCTGTTCTCTTAAAGATTATGAAATATTGATGTTCCTACAACTGTCATCCAGATGCAGTCTTCAGGCTTTGTTGAATTCATGATTCCAAACCCTTTTGATTTTAGGAGGCACTAGCATAATCTGGGGCCTTGGACAGTTTGATCCTAACAAGGATTGTCAAAGGTACTTTTTTGCTTGTCTGCCCATGGGTGAACCAGCTTTGCTTGCACATGAGCCACTCATTGCACTGGACAGTCCTCCATTTCTTGGTTGAGACATTTACTGGCAAGAGACAGCCAAGTGCCAGGAATTAAGCATGCATGAGACTTGGAAAAAAGGGATTGTGAGCTCTTAACATCCTCTACCCATCTATCTGAAGCTGTTGGATTGCTGACTTAAATGTCTAGCCAATAGGACACATAAATAATTAGAAGCCACTTCTGGAAGTGTTAAATCTTGAACTTTTGTTTTCAGCTCTCAATCTGCAAAATGCAGAAACCAGTGATTTACTTCAGAGGGCAATGCATATGTCTTTCCCCCACCTCAAATCAAACTTATGTGGAAACTCTCTACATGCTGAGACTGGTCTTTAAATGCATGAACCTGAATACAAAAGATGTCCCTCTTAAATTGGATTATTTCCTATGGATTGAGCCAGAGAGAAAAAAAAATTCCATGTAAACTTCTTGTGACTCAGGAAAAAATTATTCCATGCTGCAAGCCAATCTCTCCACCTCAGACAAACTATTTCCCAAGACCAATCCTAATGAGTTTAAGATTTGCATGTAAAAATTCACCATATGTTTCCCAAATTTGTTTTATAGGAATCATTGTGCTTTACACACTTTTTTTTCGAAATAGTGGTAGTTAGATCTGGACCTCAAGCCAAGCAGCAGATGTTGGAATTTCTTTGCAGAAGGCAGCTGCCAGTGACCCAGAGGATCATAAATAGATCCTTAATAAAAAGATCCATACAGAGTCTGTTAAGTGAGAAGGAATTGCAGTGTATGTTACATTATGGAATTTTAGGACAAAGCTGGGCAGGTTTTTTCCTTACAGGGGAAAAGCTTTTTGCATTTTGGAAGGGCAAGGAAGCAAAAAGCATTTCTTTATAGATGGCAAAACACTCCAAGTGCAATGTTGGTAACTCACCCACTGCGCCTCAGAGACAGAAATTGAATGAAACTTGACCTAAACCTCTGCACTAAACTTAAGAATGCAATCCTGTAATGTGCTATTTATGGTTATCTTAGGTAATCTTATCTAAAAGGCCTCATGAGAAAAGTTATACTCTAATACATATGGATGTGATAACATGTATTCTAGGCTAATCAGCAGGCATTTGAACAATTAAAAAATGCCCAGTCAAGATTGAGGCTGCATTAGCTTTTTAAAGCCACATTGGCCCCCAAGAAGTCTGATTTAACAGATATGTCTCTAGTCAGAACCAGAAAGATTAATAGAGGGTATCTGTCAGGTGAAGTTGATGGTTTGTTTGCTTCACACTGCACTAGCATTTTGTTTTAGTCTGGACCAGGCTCCCTGGTTCTGTTCTGGTACAAATTAAACACTCCTTGATGAGAAAACTCACAAATGGACTGCTAGTTTATGCTGAGATTGAGATGGTATATGCATATGGATATGAACAGTGTCAGGCTTGGTTCCCTCATCTTCCTCAAGTCCTCCAAGAGCACCAAGAACACAGCTAAGCTCAGCCTGTATCAGAACAGCTGATATCACAGTTTATGGCAACTCAACTCCAGTTCTTTCCATGACTAAGGTTAGAAGTACTTCAAGACACCGATACATCAAGATCCTCAAATAAAAATAAACAAACCCCTCCCCCTACAGCTATTCTGGAGAAGATTTACTCCTTTTCCTTTTCTGTTCACTACATCTCTCTTTGCTATAATCATGGAAACCAGTGGCACTTTTCAACCACCCCTCTCTCCAGAAGGTAAACAGGTCCCATCCATAACAAACTGAAGCCAAATTATACAATTTTCCCACACTGTCGTGTCCATATTCCACCTCCACAATGGAACTACCAGACTTAGTTACTCATAACTTCATTGTAAACAAGAAAATGGGTGAAAGACTATACAAGGCTGCTTGAGGACTTTCTCAGAGACATTACAAATAATTTAAGCAAATCAGACTAACAGAGAAAGTGTGTCATTGCCCTGTATTCTGTTGCTTCTAAATTGTTCCCAGTTCTCTTGATCCGAACATCACATGAAAAGAAGAAAATGCAATTTCAATGAAAAAGTTCCTTTCCCTCCAAAATCAACACGCATGACCCTACAGAATTCCCATCAAAGTCAAGAATTTATAACACCAAAACTTCACTATGATTTCACAATCATTTAAAGGATTTTATGCTTGAAATCACAAAAATCTTGGATATTCCCCTCTCATTATCTAAAAAGTTTGCACAATCAGGCTGACACACCATAAGACTTCCATTCCTTTTCAGCTCTGCTTTGGCCACCCTTTGGTTAACACCACGTTTATCACAAACATATACATTTGAAAAAATCTTCCCCCGCACACCAAAAATAACTTGTATCACGCCCTGTCTTCAAAATTGTCACAAAAATTGCCCCTTCCCCATGCCACATCACAAAGTTGAAAGGAAAACCATGGCATCACTTACTGGGAACTCCAGACACCAGCCGTAGTGGACGCAATACTCGGAAAGCCCGCAGTGCTTTAACGTCGAATCCGGCACCTTTTCCTCCTATTGAATTCCCCCCATCTGCTTTGGTTGCTTGTTCTAAAATTGCACTAAAAAGCCTGCAAAAGGAAAGAGGAAACAATGTGTAGGCAGACAGCAGGGCTTGGGCTACACAGGAGCAGAGATCATCACCATCATCTCACCCAAACTATCTCACAGACCTGTGAAGTGTGTCACACCGCTCAACACTCACACACGGTGGAGGAGAGACAGACTCTTCACATATGCAACAGCCCATTGGTGATGTCTATACCATTTGCAAAACCCTTGTTTCTGGAGCAGACATAAACATGTCAAAAGGCTCCTCCTTCGTGCTCCTCCATGGCTCCTTGCAGACAGCTGTGGGCTGCCAACACTTTGCTGTGTTTATTAACCAACAGTCCATCTTGGGGGAGAAAATCATCCAGGCATTAATTATCTGTCACCTGTTTTACCAAGAATTGAGATGCACCAGTGGCACTGCAGGTAGAACGAGATGTAAACTTGAGGACTCTTCAAGGGGCAAGTTTTTAGATAAAGGAGTGCACGCTCACACTGTGTGCTTGTGGATCCATTTGTAAATCCCCTGATGCACTGGCTAAGGAGAGTGCAAAACTATAGGAGTCTTATTATTAGAATGTTTTATTATACCAGCCTTAATGTTTTATCTTGGCTATTAGGAGTATATGCTTCTGACTCAGAATGCATTTAAAAAGGCAGAGCAAGAAAGAACAGGCAATGTTCTTCTGCAAAAAACCTGAAGGCTCACCCTATCTGTTAATAAGAACTTGATTTAATAAATTAGCTTTCAGGAAGCAGCTTCCATTTTTCTGGTAAAACATTAGTACTTTTGGGGGAGGACAGATTCCTCATGAATTTGCTAATGATATTGCTTTCAGCCTTGAAATCCTCAGCTTGAGCCCAGCCAAATTCAGCAGAGGTTAAAAGCTGTTCCAGCCTAAATGGATGTTTGGCACTCTGTAAATAAGGCAGAGTGGCAGAGACCCCTTGGCCCATAGGGTGCCAGGGAGGGACCACAGACAACTTGAAAGAAACTTCCTGAGATGAACCAGTCCAGATGGAGAGGCCTGGACACAGCAGAGGTTTCTCTCCCAGGCTCTGCAGTCTGTGGTGCCCCTGCCAGGATCTCATCCATATCCTGACTGGCAAATTCCACAGAGAGCCCCCAGACCGTGGGTCAAGCAGAGGCTGAGTTGGCTGATGGCTTAACAAGGAGCTCCAATGCCTGCAGATAAATCTTACTGACAGGGTCACAAACACAGGGAGCTGGGCCTGGATATCAAAATGAAGATTAATTTGCTGAAACATCTATTCCCCCAGCACTAAATCCACACAAAAATGCGGATTAGAGGACGGCAAATGCGAAATTCCTTTCTTTAGCAGGTTGGTTTTTGTTTTGTTGTTGTTCTTTTAAATTCACATTGAGAGTCTTATAAAACTTGTCATCTGTGACTGAGGAGCTCCTAACTGGATCTATTCAAAGCCTGAACTTCAAGCACCGCAGAAAGATTTAACTAGGTAACAAGGATGGGAAAACTGTGTGTGAGGAGGTTGGATGCTGGGCTTGTAGGTGTTGCAGAAGCAGGATGCAGAGAAGACAAAAACAGAGCCTGTGAGAAATACTGCATTGACTACAGATATCACAGAGAGAGACAAACGAGGGTTGATGCAAAGAAGGTGAATTACTGGAATGTATGTATTTCTTGAGCTGTGTTCACAAATTATACAGTTGCAATTATCTGCTGGTCCTCATAATGAAGCACTGTGTGTCAAATTTGGCCTAACATGCTTTCAGTAAGCGACTGATTAAGCTCTAGCAATGTACTCTGTTTAACAGAATTCAAAAATTTCTATCTTTCTAGTCCACAGAATTCCCATAACAGGTGATGAGTGATGTACCTATACAGTCCCAGTCTCCTGGGATCCTCTAAAGGAAAAATAGTTTACTGCAAAAAGGCTTCTAATACTGTTTTTCAGCTGCAAGACTAGGAATCTCAAGGAACTCTGAGTCAGCAATTGTGCAAAACTGGGGGTTCCATTTCCCTGATCCCCATTTTCACTGGCCCCATGTTTCCCCAAAGAGCAGCTCTTGGCATTGGGTACCCAGGCTGCTCCTGCTGCCACTGGTACAGTGAGCAAACCAGACTGCTCTGAAATTCTGCTGCACAAACAATGTCCTAAATTAGTTCAGGAGGAGCAGAAACACAACCAGTAGGACGGAGATAGAGCCTGCCTTCCCAGCCTAGTGCAGCTCCACTGCAGGCCAGCTGGCCTCATTTTTGTGCTCCAGCACTGGCTTGCAAAATGTGCTCTTCTGAGGTACCCACAGTCATCAGGAATAATTTGCAGTAATTCCTGCTGCTCCTCATTTTAAAAACCTAGGTTTAAACTTGAATTGCATTACTTCTGCTAATCCTGCTTTAATGCATTTACTCCATGCTTAATATCTTCCCTGTACTAATCCTGCTTTTTACTAATGCATTACAACGTCTTATTTCTCTCATTTATTTCACTCTCTTTGCCTTTTGTATTGGGGTCTAGGCTGTGCCCTATTGTGTGACCTACTGGATCTCTCCTCTGCTCTTCAAATTTAAAGTACATTTTGTCAATTCTTCTTTGTCCTCACCACCTCCCTCAACCAGGGCATGGGCAGACATACCTAATGGTCTTAGTTTTTGCAGCTAATTGTTTTCTGAGACTAAAACAGCTGGATGGATGTTAAACTACTGATACAAAAGATGAGGCCAGAGCCCTTCTATCTTATATCTATACATGAAATTCTGCTCTTTGATGAAAACCTTTTGGGAAAGCTTTCAGCAGGTATGGTGGAGCCAGGTTCAGTTCCTTGTCAGTAGGTAAGTTAGCATGCTCCAAGTGAAAGAACACTCTGCTGGCAGAGAAATCAGAGTTTGGATGGTACAAAAAAAGGAAAGAGGGCTAATCGCTTCTGGTCACTGAAAATTTCACCATTAAACACCTCCTCCTCAAAAAAAAAAAAAATCAGACATCAGCCTCATTTCATTCCACTTTCTGCCAGCCTAAATTCATGCCCTATTTTCATTTGGATATAGTGTTTTCCACTGATGAAACACAATTAACATCACCTTGATTTCTGAATTTCTCTTGTGACATGACCACACCTTAACTAAATTCATCTGACAGACATGAAATATAAGAGCAGAAAACCGAATTTTTATCACATGCACGTATGGACATGCTCCATGTTTTGTTTGGGGTTTTTTATATTTACCTGTGAAGCAAGAAGTTAGCTTCATTGGGTTGTTTTTCTTGTATTTTTCTATTTCCCTTTTGACATTTGATATATCAAAAGGATTTTCACTTTGCTAATGACCCCAATGGCAGCATGATAAGGTTGTAACCTGCTCTTCATCTCTTCCTCTGTGGAGAGTACACTGTGATTTTTATAGCATAAAAAAAGAGAACTTGTCAAGGGCCTCCAAAACATAGAAAGAGAACAGAGGGCTTGGTATTTCCAAGGCAAAAAATCAGCAAAAAACATAGCTGAAAAAAATCGTCTTGGGTATAAAAAAAGGGTAAAACACAAAGGGTTTTTTTCCACAGTGTTTTACAGTTCACCTGTGATTTGTGAGTGTGAAATGTTTAGATCTGCCCTCTAGAAACTACCCACAGGTCTTCAGAAAGACAAACTGTGACCACATTTTCCAGTCTGCTCTGACTTCAGATCTTGCCCAAATACCTTCACTGCTTACCTTCCCAAGTATGACTATAATACTGCCTTTCAAATTACACCACCTTTTTTTTTTTTTCTGGCAGTAGTTACAGGTCCTTGGAGAATGACTGTGCTTGGCAGACAAACCACAGCACTGCCAGGAAAGACAGATATTCTTCCTTCACAATATTGTCAAGCTGGTCTTCTCTCAAGAGAAATTTCCTAATATTAAGGTACATCACTGTGATATCTGAAAGTTTTAGTGTTTCCCTAAAGAGGACCAGCAAAAATGAAGGAAGTGGGAGACAATTTGCCTAACCATTAGTGTTGTGGGTTGTGCCTCATTGAGCAGCTTAGGGGTCTGATCTCTACTATTAATTAATAATGTTGTAGAGCTTCTGATTGATACCCTCACCCAGACATTCTTCAAAGCAGCATTTAAAATGCTGCTGTAGCAAGGTCACAGACTATTTAAAGAGAAGCCAGATTCAAGCTCTAAAAGACATAGCTGATGAATAAGCAAGTCTCCCACACTTCAAGAATGAGAAGATGCTACAAGCCTACAGTCCAAAATGCATCCTTTCACCAAAAAACACAGCAGTTGTGTTCAGGGCTTCCCTCTGCTGCTCTTGCATATTCCTATGGCCTTGTTAGAACCACTGACTCTAAACCTCCTTTGGATACCAGGGGACAAATCTTCAGAAGGCAGGGGAAAGTATACAGGCACATTGTTACAGATATTTTTTACAGGAACTGTGACTCCCCTCTAAAATTTATACCTGCTCCTACACATGTCCATTTTCCTCTTACTCTACTGGAAAATGTAGTTCATTTTAAGGTAAAGGAAGCCAGATGTGCTATTATGTATTGAAACTACACATGGTAAACTGAGTATAGGTGGATTAGAAAGATCTAAACTATTTTTTTTTCCCTCTTTTAATTTGCAACAGTACTTGAAGAAGTGCTTCCCACCTAGCCTGTGTTTTGTAGCTAATGCAGTCATCACTGAAAATGAAGATGATTGGTAAGGCAGAGCAAGCACAAATGGCAATTACCACAGTTGCACCATCCTTTGCCCCACACACCAAATAAATCTCTGCCCTCTGTCCCAGCCGTGTTCAAATTACTCAGCCTTCTCCAATAGCTCCATCAATGGGCAGAAAAAGGCACCACAAGGAAATGTTACCAGCACTTGCTTTCTTCCTCCTTCCTCTCTCTCTTCAAAAATTTTTTTAATCCTTTTCCATAGGGCTTCCTTCCTGGCAAAGTATTCAAATACACTTATATTTAAACATAATGTCACGGAGGGATTTCAGAGAGCCCCTAGGAAGAGAAGCCTGGGCAGGAGAGGAGCAGATGCTATCACCAAGTAGACTTTGCAGAGGGGCTGTGGAGAGGAAAAGCAGTGCACCAGCCTGGCTGTGGTGCTGTACCAGTGAGTTTAAACAGATAAACATCAAAGGAACCCATCTGGCCTTGAAGTGGAATCTGTCACTTGAGATTGTTGCTATTTAACAGAGACCTTGGGGTCTTGGCCATGTTTACTATGCTCATGTAATCTTTCCCCAGTTGCATTTTTTGTTCCCCATCTAGAGCTAAGAGCTGCTGGAGGCAAAAGCAGATAGAAGAGCTGCGAGCTGCAGCTTCTGTCATTGGCAAGGGAATTAATTTCAGCCTGAATATCATCCTGCTGATTAACTGCCCTAGTAGGAAAATTGAAAAGGACTGTACTTAAACTAGATATAGTGCTGCTCTGTGATTTCTGGAGTCCTGATCTCTCATATCCAATGGAAAAAGAGGAGGTAATGTGTCCTCTCTTTAAAATGCCTCTTTCTTATGAAAATAAAAAGGGAATAATCATATCCACAGGATTTTTTCTTCAATCTTTCTTCAAAACTTAGGCAATGTGAGATATCTGAGGGCATTCAAAGGCAGAACCAATGATGGAATTGGACATCAATACCAGGGGAGAGTGGGGATTTTCCAGTTTTCAGGTACTGATATGCTGTGGGATCCTCTGTCTGTGGGTAGGGAAAAAGGAGAAGCACAATGGGCGTTGCTGTAAGGAAAAGCTTTGGAGGCAGAGAGGTCTTGAGACTATGAATAGGTTTCAGCTTGTTCTCCCTCCCCCTCACTGGGAATTCTCCTTCCACCCACTCTTATCCATGGTGATGGGAAGTGGGAGGTATTGGGAAGCACACAGAAGTTTGCTGATTAAATATTTTGGGGCCACCACAAAAATGGTCAGGAAGGCAGATTGGTTTGGGGCAGAAATTATGAGGGGTTTTGATGACTAGGAGTGTCCCTTTGATCTTTTCCCCAGGAGCTGATGCAGGGTTTCCTTGGTAAAGAGGTGAAAAGACTCCCAAGTTTTTGTGGGCGATGAAACTCTAACAATGAAGTGGTGGGAAGATGGCACAAATTATTCAGGCAAAGAAATACTTGTTCCCTTTGTATTCAGAGGTAGTTTATCCTTCACCTCTTCCCTTCAACAACTACAATTCCAATCCCTTGCTTACCTCTAACCCTTAGGAGGAAAAAGCAGAAGGTGGATTATGCTGCTTTTATTCAAATAAATTAAATGCCAAACTTGAAAAACATAGAGAAGACTAAGAGAATTAGAAAGGTTGCAGCTCAAAGTGGCAATTTGATCTACAACAGTAAAAGTAGTCTTTAAAAAGGTTAAAAGATTAAAAGGGTCAAAATTGAAAGTGTTGAAATCACCAGCTGAGCAGTGCAATTGAACTGAGGAACTTATTTTTGTTTGTGAGTAGGAAAACCCAGGATTTAAATTTTTCTTCCATCTTTCAGAATGAGAAACATCAGCAAAAGTTCACAAGATGGCAGAATTTATGCATCATCAAACTCTTAATCTTAATTAAGGGACTAACAAGATATTATTTTTTAATATTCATACAGATTTAAAAACAAATTTTTTTTCTTGCAGTTAAGCACATTCAGGCAATTTACTTTATCCAACAGCTTTGGACTGCTTTCTCTTTTTACCCCTGGTTCTCCAAACAGTAGTTTAATTTCCCAGTCTTGCAAACCATTAAAATGGTGTTTGTCAGAGGAACAGGCTGTATATGAAATAAAGCATTCACCCACCCTTATGCTCTCAAAGGTATCCCCACGTGGACAGTGCCTTGGAAAACAAACTGTTGGTACTCACCCTACTACCACAATTATAAAATCTAGTAAATTCCAGCCATTGCGGAGGTAAGCGTTGGGGTGAAAGAGAAGTCCGTATGCTATTACTTTTAAAAATGCTTCCACTGTAAAAATTATGAGAAAGAGATATTCCACTCGTTCCTGGGGGAGACAAGAGAACAAGAGAGACACAGGTTAGTGTGAGTGACAAATCATGGATCAGGATATTTTTATTTTGTCCTAGTCCACCCCTGCAGCCTCCAGCTCACTGGTTGCCACCTCCCACTCTCAGCTTGCTGGCCACAGGGCTTTGCTCCTCAGTCTTGCATGGCCTGCAGTGGCTCTGACTGTACTAGTGGCCACTGAAAAATTTAAAAAATTAAAATTTACTACAGTAAAATTTAGTTAGATTCTGAAATTTCCTGCCCTTGCCTCGACAGGGACTGACCCCTGAACAGGTTCGTGCAAAGCAGGAGGGGAGAGGGTGGGCAGGAATTTCCCAGCTCTCAGGGCAAATATTGTCAGCCATCAAGAATGAACTGTGTCCAGTTTCTGGATGCAGAAAAAGGACTTCATCCAGTCCTTTTCTGCCTCTGGAGAGGAAATGTTCTGCGTGCAGTACTGTGGAGAGAGATGGGGAAAACTCAGAGGAGCCCACCTGAGACTGACGTGTGTGTCAAACTGAGCCTTCTTTGGGATTCCCTTCTCTGTTGCTGGGGAATAAGTAGGCTGAATACTGGTGATAAGTGATTCACAGATCAGGCTGACTAATGCTGGAGGCTTTTAGTCATTCTGTCAGAATTGTACATATCCCTGCAAAGTGCAGGCTGCAATT
>JANRGV010000073.1:69011279-69055488 GCA_024734035.1 Alethe castanea | reverse complement strand
CGACCGCTACGTGTCCATCTGCAAACCCCTGCACTACGGGACCCTCCTGGGCAGCAGAGCTTGTGTCAAATTGGAGTGATGATGCCTCTAGGGATAGGAGCTTGGCACAGTGACTTGACTAATTTAACCAGCTAACAAGCTAATGGCAATTTACAGCAGACAAACCTCTGACAAGCATGAAAAGACCTTGTCTAAATGTTTAGAAATCCGATTATTTTCTGGTGGATGAAAGCTGAGATGTTGCTGTCTCTGCCCCTCTTTGCTACTTAGACTCCACCTCCTGCCTCAAGTTTCTGCCATCTCTCTAACCTTCTGCTTTTTTGGTTGCTTTGTTTTGCACTCCAGTTTTTTTTTTTAATACAGGTAATTCCAGAGGTTCAACTGAAAGAACAGACTTCTGCATCTCCATCTCCAAAACTAAAGCTGTTCAAAACTGAGAGAAAAGTTTGGTAACTGGCCCTACCTGATTCCCACCTCATAAGAAAATCAGGAGAGGGAAGGAGAGGGGAATACTTTACTATTGCAAACCATAGATATAGTGTACAAATCAGGCAATGTTTAGGAGATGCCAAAGAAAATTCTTTATCCAGAAGGATGTATTTTTTAGTTCACTTTTTCAAATTAACACATAGTGCCCTAGGAACACACCTATTATTTGGGGACATTTGCACTGTAACATCAAAATGACACAACACAAATGCAACTGCAGTGCCAACGGGGACCAGAAGTACCAAAATTCTCTTTCAGCAGGAAATTGTCTGAACAACAAGCTATCCGAAACAGTTCAGCAGCCTTTTGCTGTGACACGCTTACAGGGAGGATATGGTGCATCACAGCATGAGGAATTCACCAGAGATGAAGTTACAATATTTATCTGCACAACACAATTCTCCTGCTCTTTATAAACCCTGACTTGGACCAGCACCCCAATGAATTGAGTTACACCCTGTGCACCAACCTACTGCTCCTCCTATCAGCTGCCATCCTTGCTTTTCTCTGCAGGACCAAAATCCCTCACAAAGTTGTGATTTAAAACAGTACCTGACAGGATGAACTCTCCAGGAATGTGACAGAGTAATGCAGGGATGTGGAACTCCAGAAGGAGGCATGTGCTTGTTCCATCCCCAGCTGTGCCCACAACACCCTTCCCTTCACCAGGACTCTCTGCTCTCCCAAGAGGGGCTTTACAGCCCTCTAAAATAATTTTTATGAGCCTGCATTTTACCAGGCAGTAATTTCTGAGAGAAGCACTGCAGCTTTAGCAGTTATTCTTAACTGTTTAAGAATATGCTGGTGTTTAGGCAAAAAAGAATAACAGGTACAATTAATTTTTTATTTTCTCTCTTTGAAATTCAGGCCGTTTAGTAGGAAAAAAAGAGAAGTGCTGTCCTTGTATGCAAGCCCATGAGCATCAATGTATTTTAATTGATATATTTCTCTCTTATATCTAGCCTCTGAATTTTCCCACCTCTGAAAATGCACTGCATCATCTTTATTGCTCTGTAACCCAAAATCCCAAGTCTCCTTAGGAAACTTTCCTTTCAGAACAATTTAATATGATGTGATATTAACATCCCAACAGTTTCCCCCTCATGAATTAGAAGTGTCACTCCCTGTTTTGACTAATTTCTGCTAGATAAATAAGGTCTACCTCGATTAGAGAAATTCCCACATTCTGCACTTTTTATTTGACTGGTGAGGCTTTCTTTACTTTGTACCCTGAGCTCTTCAGTGGCTTTGCCTCATTTAAAATCTGAATCTCTGCTCAGCATGTCTCCATTCCTGTGGAGAGTTGCTTAATCCCTCTGTATACTCCCAATCTAGCCCCAAGGAACACACAGAGCATTCCCAGATCTTTAAATGGAGGCAACACAAAAATCTCCTCTCCTTTATTAATGGAAAAGAATTCCTGTACTATTTGGAAAACGAAGAAAACCAAAAATCAAGCAAGCCCCTCCTTTTTTGGTTTTTATCCTTTTTTCCTGCTTTACTCAATTAGAGCTGATTAACTGCCATGACATATGAGTCATGCAGGATCTAGGACACAGGATGTGTTCAGAGTTGCTTAATCATGTTCTAATATCTAACATGTACACTTGTTTACTAGGTATGAGAGTTGTGCATGATATTTACATTGTGCTGTGTTAACTTGGGATGTTCAAACTAGAATGGGCAGAGAATGATAAACAAAAATGATACAGGCAAATAAAGAGGGGGAAAGAAAAGATAAACCAAAGCACGATGAGAAACAGACTTCCAGGGCATGGGAAGAAAGAATTCACATTCCCTTATAGGTCTTCTCTCAATTGTATCAATTTAAGCTCAAGGTAAGTTTCTTTTCATGGTAAATGTCTGGTTTTACCAACTCTCCCACACCTCAGATTTTCCTCATAAATACATAACTCCCAAATGCCCCTAAAACTCCTTCAGTATGTGAGCAAAGACATCTCTGCACCAAATAATGACTTTTGCTGCCTATTTTGAAGTGTTGACATCTGCCTCTAATCACTTAAGGAAAGGAAAAGGACATCCTATATACATAAAAATAATTTTTTTCTCCTCTCTCTCTCTCATTGCAGCATTTAGCTCTCAATCAGCACATCAGACAGCTTTAAAAAGAGCAAACAGAAAGAAGCCAAGCTGGCTCCAGGTAAAACAGAGAATCACAGCACCATGTTCAGTGGTGGGCCATGGATGGTGGTGAAAACAAAGAGTGAGCATCCTTTTTTAATGGGTTAAAACAATAACTAAAAAAGATTACTCGGCTGCGAAGCTTACCCAGGAATAACAAAGCTACATAGACAAGAAGGAAGAAGGGAAGAAAAATGAGAGGTTCTTGATATAAGCAAGGACATCTGAACTCAAAAAATAGGAAAGGTAAGGAATATGCAAAATTAAAAAAAAAAATCCATTTGGCCAGCTTTTCCTGGAGGCACTTGACAGATGAAGGTTTTAAAAGGGCTGAAGGCAATTTACCACAGGGACTGAGTCAGGGCAGATTTGCAGGAGAGAGTACAATGCCATTCTGCAATGCACACAGGACAGATTGCTGTTTTAGGGAGATGCTTTGCTGTCTCCAGGGATCCTCATGGTGGGTACAAGACAACATGGAGCACTGCAGCAAGCACGGTCACAGAAACAGAGCTTAACTTGGAAACTGTTTTACAAATTAATTGCTTGTTACTTCGACTCTCCTTTGTTTTTCTTCCTTGCACTTGATGGCTTTTGTCTCTTGTCCTCCTACCTGTGACTTCTCCCATTTTCATCCCACTTTATCACCCCTATTTAGATACATTTCTTTTTTACTTCTGTCACACTCTGACAGAGCTCCCAAGCTCCTGATCAAACACTGCAAGCAACCCAATACTAACAATGTTTTTAATCCCTAGGCTGGTTTTTCTTTAATGGAAGCTTACAAGAAAAATGTGTTCCTTGGGAATCAGCAGAAGGTGACAATGAGGCAAGAGAAATCCAAACAAGACAGCACCAAAAGCTGCTTCTCGCTGGGTGCTCTTGGTAGGACTTGGCAGTTCTGCAGGGATCCCTCATGTCTAGTCCCTCTCCCTGGCCTGCATTTCTGTTTTTGCTCTTTTTTTATCCTTTTAGCCACAAATCAGTTTTCTTGTTAAGTATCCTCTGAAAAAAAATTCCCAGCTGTTGGTCCAGACCTTTGGAGGCAAGAGCTGCTAAACTTCTAACCTGTATTATGGTCAAAAGAAAACCCCAAAATCCCAAAGCCACATTCTCCATGCTGTTGTTAGTCCTGCAAAGGGCACAGCAGTGAATTAGAGCCAATATTTTAAAAGCCACCCATCCAAATTCTGGGCTCCCTGTCTGTATCAAAGCATCTACCAACATTTCCTGAGTTAATTCAGCAGCTCTCACTGTGCTCCATGGAAAAAGATAGAGGGTTGTCTTTTCCATCTAAGCAAGGACTTTTGTATTTAGTATGCAAAATTTTACAATTAATTGTCTTGACTCTTTTCAATTCCCCTTCATGTCTAACTGCCAGGAGCTGTCCAAAATTGGTCCACTTGGTCTTCAGTCCAGCTGTTCACCTGCAGCAGAAGCTGCTTCTTGCTGGGTGCTCTGGGCAGGATTGATAAATTCTGCAGGGATCCCTCATGTCTAGTCCCTCTCCCTAGAATTTATTTCTGTTTTTACTCTTTTTTCACCCTTAGCCACTCAGCAGTTTTCTTGTTAAGTTCAAGTTACCTCTGAACAAAACCTCCCAACAGCACAAACATCTCAGTGACATGGCAGAAAAAGCTAAAACACAGCGATTAAGATATCACTTCAATTTACTGCCCAGTTCAAGTTATCAAGGCCCCAACACTGCACAAAATTCTCCCTGAAAACAGAATCTGAAGGGCACAAAACTCATACCTCAGCTCTGCAATGCTTGTTCAGAAATGTTACCACTTCATTACATCACAAGTGATTGTAAAAACAGCCTCTCCAGTACAAATACAAAAGAGCCTTATAAAAATTGTTTAGGTATAAAGGAGAAAAGAAAACCAACAGATCTGTGTTGTCTGCCAATCTGCTAAAGTAAAAAAGGATTTAAGCATACTGATTTACAACATTGGAAAAGAATTAATCTGACTCATACAATTACTATAGGACATTTGTCTCCATAACCCAGTAGGCAACTTCATTTTTCATCCTGTTGAACAGCATTTCCAACATTTTTTTCTTTCCCTGGTTAACAAATTGCTTTTTTAGTCTTGCTGCTTTTTATCTGTTATTCTACAACAACAAAAAAAAAAAATAAAGGCAAAAAATAACCTAAACATTAAATAACCAGAATATCTATGTAGGATATTTGCTGTGTGGGGCAGATTATTGAGGGAAGACTCTGAATCCCCTCTGCCTGATCCCTGCAGGAAAAGAGGAACTCCACTGCCTTGATTCTGAAAGACAAGGTCCAGGCACAAGGGAAACACTGAAAAGATGCAGAAATTAAGGCATGCCAATTATGCTTTTGGAAATATAAATTCAACTTATGCACCATGGGTCTTCAGGAGCGCTGGAGAGGGTCTTTTTACAAGAGCATGTAGTGGCAGGACAAGTGTCCATGGCTTTAAACTGAAAGAGGGCAGGTTTAGATTAGATATTTGAAGAGATTCTTTACTGTGTGGGTGGTGAGACACAGATTTCCTAGAGGAACTGTGAATGCCCCATCCTTGGCAGTGTCCAAGTACAGGCTGGATGGGGCTCTGGACAGTCCAGTCTAGTAGCAGTTTTCCCTGCCCATGGTGGGGGGATTTAAACTAGATAATCTTTATAATAGATAATCTTAAGGTCACTTACAACCAAACCATTCCATGATCCTATGATTTTTTTTTTTTTTAAAGCCAATGGGGTTCCTTACAAAACACTTTTGTTTGGGTCTGTCAACATTGCCTAAATGAACTTGTCTATATGAAATTATACAGTAGAGTTTGCTGCTTTGCATGGACGTTAGCAGCAGTGTCATTAAAAACTCAGCACTGACACCCAATCACCAAGGAGAGAGGACCTTTCTCTTAAAAATCCAATTCTTGCCAATTTGCAGCAGAGATATCCAATTCTAGTTCTCTAATTTGCCTCTCTAACCAAAACATTCAGATCTTTTGTAACCTCTCGGATTTCTCAAGTTGCAATAAGAGGGAGAGAGGGGAAATCTGGGTATTTCTTCTATCCTGGGCCACCATGAGCAAAGGCTCATCAGGCACAGTGGTGGTTTACACATTGAGCAGCACTGAATTAGGGCAACTCCTCTGCTGCAGAAAATGGCAAAAAGTGCTGAGAAACAGGTGAGCATCCTCTCACATGTGGTTTTCTCTGGGCAAAACAAACACACTGGCTGGCTTCAAGCTGGATATTGGCAAGTTAATTATTGTTGTTCTTTCTATTATTTTCCTCTCCTCATCTCTCCTGTAATCATTCACTGGCTTCCTTGGAGAAGGAAATGTGTCTGCGGATAATGATTTCACTGCTTTTTCTCCTCTGCCCGCCTCTCTGTCGCTCTTTTATATTGAATAATCATTTATGTGGTGGTTTAATTAGCTAATTATGAGCGTGTTTGGGTATTTTAAGGAGGAAGAATCATTGTTTGCTTGTTAGTAATTAAGTGGGTTCCATTTGATTTTGGTGCTGGGAAATTTATGAATATTATTTTTCTGTGTGGCTCTACCAAACATTAAAAATGTAATTATTTGCTTATATCTTGCTACACTGAAAGGAGAAGTAAATTTCCATGACTGTAGGCTTTGGGCTTTTATTAGTATAACCAATCTGGATTTACTTATTAGGATGCAGAAAGAGCAGTCAAGAAAGAAGAGCAGTTATGGATAAAAAGACCTGCTGCATTTTGGAGGCTTTGACAATACCCAATTCACCTGTCTGCCATCAAAGCCAGCACAAACAGCTTCCAATTCTCCCTCTCCCTATAAAAAATTGTAGGCAAAAGGAAGCATCTCAGTGGGTCACCCATGGTCCTTGTGGTCTGCATGCAGAAGCTGCTGGAGAGCCCAAATTCACCTCTAGAGCTGCTCTCTGCCTGGGGGTAGTCTGAAGGTTTTATTCTAAATTTATTATTTCTTTATATTGTTGATAAAGTTGTTCTTTACACCCTTTAAGTTTTAAGTCTACCTCACTTTTGCTCCTAATTCTATCTCAGAACAAAAAATAAGTATATTAAAATTAGCAAATCTAAACTACTACATTAATTAGTGTTTCTGCCTGGTTTCAAACTGAAACCAAAACATTGAGAAACATTACTCAGCCATTCCAGCTTAGCTGAGCACGGTTTTAAGACCTCCATTTGGCAGTTTTGGGGACAGCTGAGAAGAGTTTTTAGCCTTTGGTAATGTAAAATGAGGAGCAATATGTGCAATGCACTGTCTCAGGGTGAGAGAAACAACACGTTCCTGCCAGTCTGCTTTATGTGACAGCATTTAGAAAGGAGAGATGCCTGTAGGATATCTACATTTCAGTTCCCTCCCAAAGGCTGACTTTATTTAAAAAAACCACAAAACCCAGCACAGCTCCTACAGTTCTCAGCAGCACTGTGTCCAGCAGCATGATTAATGGATAAGAAAGATAAACAAACCAACCTGCCTTGTAACATATCCCCTGGTTTTGTTCCTTTTCAAGCAAATTTTAGGGTAAATCATAAATCAGCTCTTCCACACTCCATTTTTGCACTTTATTGTATACTGCTGGTTGCTCTTTACAAATTATTTTTTTTCCTGAGAACTCTGAATCTGTTTCAAACCAGGACATACTATAACAAACAGCACTTATATACACAAATCCTGAATTTGCCTTAAAAGAGCCTTATAAGAACAGCAGAACTATGTTTATAGATGTTTTTCTTTGATTTATAATTTCTGAGGCTTTACTACACATTTACAAACTACAAAAACTATGCAGGCTAGAATGTTAACATTTTAAAAACTAAAGCTGAAAGCAGTATAACTGCAGAGGACTGGGCTGTCACAAAATAATCAACTACTGTGAGACTCAAGGTAAAATCATGAGGTTTAGCAAGATATGTAGATTAGACTAAGCAGACCCAGAATCCATCCACACCCAATTCCTATTTACAAAGGTCCCAAAAATTAAACTCATCTTACAATGTGAATTGAAGGTCGTTGGAGATGGGTCCACCAGGGCAGGGATCCTGGAGTCAAGGACCTGGGCTAAATATAGCCTGCCATCAGCTTCATGCTGCCTTAGCCTTGAGGCCACAGTCAGAGCATTCCAGGGAGTTTCAAGTGCCTTGGTGTCATGTGAGAAGAAAGTTGCTCTCAGGTATTCATATCACTGCAATTCACAGCTTCACAGTTTATTAACAACATGTGTGCAGTGAAATTGGATGTATGAGCCCTTAAGCCTCTCTGCCCTCACACCATTTCCCCACAAGTATGACTTTCTTAAAAACTAGAGTTATGAATTGAGAGCAGAGCCCAGTCCAGCATTGCATTGTTAATTAATATCTTGCCTATATGAACATTTTATTGCCTAAGCACTTTAAAAATCTAGTTCATGTAATTTTCATAATCTAATTTCCAATTATCAATAATTGTTCTTCCCTCAATCATATGACACAGCTGAACTGACTAATTTATATTAAAGGCTAATACTTTTTCAAACACCTTGAGGTCACAGATCTACAGCACAGTGCCAAGTATGCAAAGCACATGTGTATATCCAATAATTTGGAGTTATGTTCACTCCAGGGCTGGCCAGATTGCAGAGCCACAGACAACTGCTGCAAGCTTACAGCTGGAGAAAAATCCTCCAAAATTTCAGATTCCTTGGAATCAAATAATGACACTTGTGTCGTGCAGAGCCCCTCATGCAGGCTCATTGCATTTTAAGTCAGCAATGCTACCTGTATGTTTTAAAAAGATCGCTTTGGAGCCAGAGAAAATGCTGTAAACTCTCAGCAGAGTCTTAGGTCTCATGATATAAATTTACAAAGCACCACCTTCATTAGGACAATTTTTTAGTGTGTCTGATCAATTTAGGTACAGTGTGCCTCACGTTTCAGCCTAGGCATTACAGTCATTATGACCCAAGATCTACAGAGTTCACTTAAATTTGATTTTTTGCAGATGATAACTGACTGCCAAAGATAGAAAAAAATGCCACAACACCCTATTAATGATTGTTTTCCAGCCCCAAAACCACAACAGAATGTGCTGCTGAGCACAGAGGCCCCACAAATGCTATATATAAAACTTAGATTGCTGTTCCTATTGTTGACAAAGAGTAGGGTAGAATGAGGCAGAGCAAGGGGAGGTAAAATGCCTTCAGACATGGTCAGAGAAACAAAGAAGAGATTCACTCATTTTTTAACTCCTGGCCTTGAAGGAACCCCCATTTTCTCATTTGATGGTTAATACCACACAGAGACACATCATATTATGGCAGAAGCAAAGCCACCAATAGCCCAGACAGGAAAATGAGAATAATTGTAACAGTGCAGTTGAAGAAACAGGGCTGGGCTCTAGAGTGTATTCTCCCCTGCAACACTTTTATTATGCTCACATTTTACAGATGGAATTTGCACTATTTGATTTCCAAGCCTCTTCTCCAAGTCAGGCAGTTTCACAATTAGAATGTTGCCTAATACTTCAGTCACTATTTTATTTATTAAATAGTACTAGTTTTCACTCAAATGTCCTTTCTCCAAATCAGCTTCCAAACCCAAGGAGTTTTGAGTCTTTTGGGAATGTGCTGCAAAAGTGTTGTTTTTTTTTCTGCACTAAGAAATCAACCCTTTTTAAATTCAGAGCTTAGGGGAAAAAAAAATCTACTAAAACAGGATCAGAAAAGTTTCAAACCAGGGCGGGAAAGGGAGTACAGATTAATTCCCAGAGTATGTAAAACAGAGATGAGATTGAAAAGTGAACTAGGCTCAGATAAAGTCACCTTGCTTCAAATTACACAATTACACATCCCCAGGGAAGATCTCTGTGCTGCCCTGGCTGCAGATTGCATCTTTGCTCCGGGTTTATCAGCTGGTGTAAGGAGGAAATCAGCAACAGGATAAGTGAGACTGAAACCAACACAAGTGGTTTTGCTGCTGGAAATCAGGACAGGATGGAAGAGCAGCCTGGAGCCAGAACACAAGGCTTGATCACTGCAGTGCACCTCAGCCTTCTGGTTCCCCCATTATCCCTGATTTCCTCCCCAGGAAAGGACTGCAAGCCTTCAGGCACAGCGTTTGGAAGCAGCCAGGAAATGCATTTAAACCCAAACAGTGCAAAGCACACTCAGAACTCGCTGGTTTGTTTATAGCTGGAGTGAACACGAGGATGGATGTGCATTAAGCAATGCCCTGAGGACTGGGATTCTGCCCAGGGCACTTCCTTGCTCCCTCCCATTCCCAAGAGAACAAGAGTCCTCAGGGTCAAGGCTTGTTGTGCAGTCTGGAGTAATGGTTACTCTAGAAAATATTTCTCTTTACTAATGCATGCTTAGAACTTGGTATTTTGGGTTATTCTAAGTGGAAAATACATGAAGCTGCAGATGATGTACAAATTGTGTTAATATACAAAATTTTCATGTACAGATGAAAACAGTAGTTTGCAGATAAGTGCATTGGCCTTTTCCTTCTGAAGCCTGCTCTTCAAAGGCTGCAGGAATCTGGGTCTGGAGAAGACAAGTGACGTTCTCTGAGGTGGGCAGCAGGAACATTTCAACATTTTAACCAGTCTCAGGTATATACACCTCACAGGTTGTACTAAAAGGACATCAGACCATAAAAGATGCAGCTGCCAGTTCTAAATTTATGGTAAATCCATTCAATTTGGGACCTTAAGATTCTGGAATTGGAGAAGGTCACACAAGTAGTCACTGTGATTTGGAAACTGCTGCCCCTGGATTGGAAGGAGGTTAAAAAGGGGTAAAGCTCAGTTATTTCATTTGCCTTCAGCCTCTCCAAGATGGACTGTTCTGGACACTCAGCCATCAAGTAGACATCCACATTAATGGTCTCACCAGCTTCAGGAGGAGTTTTGGGGGCCCCCACTAGCAAAAATTGTGTGTTGGGGGATCTGGAGCCTCTGGGGCTTTCACAGCTGATGAGCTCCCTCCCCAAGGTGGCCTGGCTACAAGTACATGTCTGTTCTCTCTAAAATCCCAAACACACGCACACTTGCACCAACATTTCTTAACAGGCAGCTGAAAAGCAGAAAGATTATTTCTAATAGCCCATGTTATTGTCACAGGTCATGAAGTGACCCACATGGAGGATGGCATGCTCCTCTCCAACCTTCACCTACCTCAGCAGGAGGAAGGACAAAGTAGCTGAGTGCGAGGACAGCAAAATGCAATATGCAAAGTCTCTAACTTTAGACTAAAAAGGTAGATTCTGGAGGGAGGGAGCTCAGGTGATCTAAACAAAGCAGCACAAAGCAGAGACAACCTGGACTTTCCTCTGGCTCATTGCTGATGCAGTGAGAGCCAGCAATTTAATCCTGGGAAAGCTCCAAGGCAGAAGTCACACCAAGAGCTAGCAGAGCCCAGCAGCTGCACTGGCAGAACACCCTGGCACACTGCTCTCCTTCTGCTGCCCCAGGGTGGCTGGGTGAATGCACTCTTGGTAATAGAGGGAATTTTCTCAGTGCTGTTCAAACAAATCTAGGACATCTCATGAGCCATTAACCCCCATTTTCCTGACCCAAAGCCGGTGTGTGACCTTGTTCCTGATTCACCTGAGACAGCTTGGCCATGTCTAACAGTGGAAAGTTCCAGATCATCCTTTAGGAGACCCAGAGCTGCTCCATCAGAGTTAGGAGCACTTTGGAAAGCATCAGTTACCCCTCTTACCCAGATCCTGACTGACATGGTGGAACAGGGACACAAGCTCCCTGTGAGGTAGCACAGGAACAAAACCAAAGTCCTTTTGCTTTGAGATCATCCTTTTGATCTGCTTCTTCTTTTCTCCCTCTGTCCTTCCCACATCACACACTCTCACTGCAATATCCTTTTCTGTGCCTTCAGCCAGCTGGAAGAGCTACCCAGGATCTCCCCACAGCATTGACTGTGCAAGTCACAGCTCAGTGAAATATGTGTGTGGAACAGTGAAAGCTGGGGAGAGTGGGGAAAGGGTGTGTAATCAAACAACTGGGAAAATTCACTTATCAGTGCACAAACAGCAATAAGGAAAATTTCTTTCTACCCTGGAACTTAGGCAAGTGGGGCAGCTGTTTGCCAAATGAAACCCAGGAAAACAGGGGCTCTTTCCATCATTGGGAATTCAGCAGGGTTTAAAAGTTGAACAGCAGAGAACACTAATATGCACTAGATAAATCTCTTAGGATAGCAGTAATAGGAACAATAATATAAAATTAGAGATACCAGCAGGTGAAAAATCTACTCAGAAAAACTCAGGCCAGCAAAAAATAAGACAAAGGCATTCTGGTTCCTGGCTGAGGCAAGCTAACTGGGTCAGAGCCATCTAAAGATATTCTTTATGTGGCTCTCTTATCTACCTTCACTTCTGAAAGAATTTGTGCAGTACTTGTAGTAATGGAACACAAAGATATGCTAAGAAAGGTTTCTCTTTGTCCCAAAATTTATCATCATGATATAAGATTTTATTTTGCTTATCTAATTCATTTTAACAAGTCTTCCTAGGTCCTAAATTTGTCCTAAACAGAGATTTAAAGAATTAACATCAACAGTAAGCTTCACTTACAGTTTTTTCATTATATTTAATGAAGAAAATTAAAGATTACAAAGTAAAACAAATCTTATTTTACTCATTTGCAGGAGATAGACCTTGCAAAAAGTTGTCACTTGGGGGAAATAGAATACAACATTAAATGTAAGTATGAATATTAGAGGAGGGAAGAAAATAAAGTATATTTATATTCTGCAGTATGAGAATCTAAAGAGCAATTTTGGTCAAGATGACAAAGGTTTGAACACATTCTAAAAGAATAGGCCATGTAGAAAAGTATGAGAGAGTAAAACTTCCAGTATCTGAAATGAGAAATCCAGGGATTATAACACTGATTTTTTGCAAGGCTTCATTTTAGTTTCTGATAGAAAAGGAAAGAGGAAAGCGGTACGAGGCAAGTCAGTATTTGGGAGGATAAGATCCTCTCCATGATGAATGGAGGGCATAAAAAGTTGAAAAAGGCAAAAAATGAGCTGTGGGCCCCCCAGAAAAGAGAAGAAACCCTTGAGCCCTGGCACAGACAAAGGGAACAAGCTGGCTTCTGAGGGAAACCAGGGGTGCAAAACTACATGGCAAAACAAGCCATAAGGGGCAAAGGTGCAGAAAGGTGGCAGGAAGGGAACCATAACACAGGACATGGACAAGTGATACAGGAGGCTCAACAAGGCAGGAAAACACAAAAAATGCCTGAAACCCTTTAGGTGCAAATTCACTTACACACCTACAAAGCTGGGAAGCTGCACTGATGATTGCTCTGGTTTGTTTGGCAACAAGCTGGAACAGATCAAAGCAGGAAGCCTAAAATGAAAGAGGAAGCAGCAATCACCAGGACAAGGATGGCACCTCACCAGGAGATGCGCTGCAAGGAGAGCCCGAGGAGGGAGGGCACTCCAGACCAGCCCCCAGAGGTGTGTGCTTCAATTTTCTCTGCTCTCCAGCACCCAAAGAAGAATTTTTAAGGCTGGCAATACACAGATGGCCAAGTTCCTTTATGCATAAAGAGAACTGCAATGATTCCCAGCAAAAGCAGAGGGTATAAAAGGTGTGGAGATCCTTTGTAGCTCCCTGTGCACATCTTCAAAGGGCAAAGAGATGCTGAGCTTTGTTGCCAGAGAGTATATTCTGTTCTGGAGGGAGGTCAAGTGCTTAATGCAAACTAATTAAGACACAACACCCTTCTTCATTCTATTATATACATTACTTTCCTTTTATGTGTGATCACAATTCCTGTAGCAAACAGAAGAGCAGCTTATACATGTGACCACTATTAAGAAATGTGTTTAATGTACTCTAAGTGCCTATAATGAAATTTAGTGTCCAAGAGAAGAGACTGCACTTTGTGACCAGGCAATTCTCTGCAGACCACATAAAACACAAAACTAGGGTTTGCAGACCATAATCAGTCAGCTCCAATCCACAGAATGATGGAACAAAATTTTCAGCTGCACTAGTTTCTAAAGAATAGAGACTGCCAGAAAAAGCTGAGTATCTTTTACAGAATTTTAAACTTGTGGCTGTAGGGGATATAGTACACATGATGTATCTGAAGCACAAGCATTTGACAAAGCATCTCAGGAAACATTACTCACTGAATTAATTTGCTTGGATCTCGATGGGAACAAAATCAACCAAAGCCAAAGCAGGCTGAATGACAGTAAACAAAATCTGGTTTTTGGCTCTACATGAAGTTTGCACACTTAGCTTACTGGAATATTATATGAAAGTATGCTAGTCCACTTTTTACCTAACACTTTCATCAGTGCTCCAGAAAAAGTGAAGGGTCTATTAACACAGAATGGCATGGTTATAAACTTAAAAAAAAAAAAAAATTAGAAAAGTTAGATCAGAAATCAGAAACTGGAAACTGAAGGCACATGAGGACAGCACACCTATGTTCACACAGTAAGTGGCAGGGTTCAGACAGGCCTCCCCACTAAATTCAACCCACCAGATTTGCTCTGCATGCACAATTTATTTGCACAGGTACACATCAGGAGCCTTTGCAAGCTGTGACTACTGGGTGCCCAGAAACAGAGAAAAAATTCTGTTTTACAAGGTATTCTATTTACATGAGAAATCCTGTAATAAACAGAATATCTGGGAACTCCCACATTGATTCAGGCATCTTTTGACCTCCTCACAGTCCCATAAATTAAAATGTTTTTGGAAGACCCTGTCCCTCTTTCGAGAACACTCAGGAATATTTCATTTATTTTGAGACCTCTCATTAACTTAAACAAAAATGGAGCTAAATCAGTAGCAGAGGAGAAAAAAGAACACCCAGGGGCTAATTTAAAAGAAGATGTTAAGAAAATGAAATACACAGACCTTGGCTCAAAGACAACAAAGAAAAAAAATACAACCAGAAATGACAAACACTTGAAGGTTATAAACACCAAGAAAGGAGAGGAATTTGGGGTTGTGCAAGAAGTAGTAAATTTATGAGTAATGACATTAAATTATGAAAAGATAAACTTTCATTGAAACATCAATTTGTCTTTACAAGTAGTTCTAGCATGATATCAAGCAGTCTTCCAACAGCAAGTTCAAAAGATCCAGTGTTAAGGGTATTTAGAAAGATTTTGGACAAATAATTGAAAGTGCTCTATAAGGAAAATATTCCATATTAGGAGCCAGAGAAGTTTCATGATTTAGTAAGTTTTTTCCTTACTCTGACTTCTCTGAATATTTATTTTGAAACAAGCCATTAGCATAAGATTTTCTAGCTCACAAAGATAGAAAAAGCCAATTTGTCTTCTCTTGCTCAAGAGGTCCCACAAATTACACAAGTATTACACATTACTTACTAAATACTGTTTGACATCACTGCATCTAAACTGGGTGTAACCCCTTTAAAAGGAAGGACTAAGGAAAAGATAAATATGCAGACCTTGGCAAAGAGAAAAAGGAGAACTCAACAGACATATCTCTTTTCTATCTGGAGGATATAAACCACAGGGAATCAGATACAAAAACACACTCCAGAAATGGTAGTTTAAATGACCTCCTCAGAGTCCAGAATTAGGCAGTGGTGAAGCCAAGAACTTATTCCAGGGGTGTCTTGAAGATGGGCACTCTGGATTCCCTGCTGAAACCAATGGGACCTGTACCTGCTTATGTCATAACTAAAAGCTCATGCCCTCTAAAATAATTGTACTTTTGGTAAATCTAAGCTAATCAAGAAGCCTGCCAGCAATCACAGAAAATGAAAGGTGTTCAGCTCAAACCAGTCACATGCTGGAATGGACACATTTATCTGCATTAATGGAATGTGACAACAGAAGCATAAACATTTTTATATTAAAGCTACTAACAGCACTTTTCACAGATCACAGAATTTTCTAGGTTGGAAGGGACCCACAAGGATCTTTCCTATGAATGGGACTTACAGCCTGGAGGGTCAAAAGTAAAAGAATTGCACCTGTTACACATGGCCAAGTTTGAATCTACAAGTCATGTTCTCGTTCAGGCACTGAAATATTTGGGTGATTTTAACAGCTACTGGGGAACTGAAGAGAGACTTTTCTGACCTTAAATGAGCTAATTACTTTGCAGTTCTGAGAACAGGCTCAGTGCAACTAAAAAAGCCCTTCCCAAACTTTAGTCTTATAGAGAAGAAACAGCAATGCTTGTTTGTTTATATAGCTGAACACCAACCAATGGCTGCAGATAATCCAGGCAGCCAGGCTTGGAAATCTTCTTTAAAAGCCTAATGATTAATCAAGTCTGGGTTTGCAGTATTAGTACTGTCAGGGGTCACAGACAGCCTGATGAGAAGAGTCCAATCCCTCGGAAATTAATTCAAGTCCTTCTAAAGGGATGAAGCAATCGCATCAGCAGTGGGAAAGGAAAGCATCAGCTGTGAGTTACTGCTCACTGAGGGAACTGAAGGGCAGCAGCTGGATCCCACTGGATCACTTGGCCTGAGGCTCTCATGCAGTGGCTTAAACCTCTGCCGAGAGACTGAATGGTCTGTGAATGGACTATGGCTATTCCCAGCTTAAGGCAGAGAGAATTTACTACAGGATCCCAAGAAAGTGGAGGGGAGGGCAGACAGGATCCAACTGCAATCTCAGTTAGGAAATTTAGGAAAGGATGCTGGGTTCATGCTGCAGGTGGATACCTGGCACAGTGACTTGCTTTTCCTTCTCTCCTCCCCACCAGTGCAGCACTGCACAGCTCAAGGCAGCCAGCGGGGCAAAAATGCAAAGTATCACTAAACACAGCACCTTTCCTAATGAAAAAGCTGAAAAAGAGTCCAGCCTTGGCCAAAACATGAATCACCAGAAAACTACACTTGCTGAGATCCCCATAAAAGGAAATGTAAATAATCATCCCAAGCCCCCCTGCACTTTCAGACACCCTTGGGCTCATGTGCAGGCCAGCTGTACTGGGTTGAGTGCATGTGTGCAATGCCTGGAAAGCGGTAAGAGGAAAAAAATCAGGGAAGAATGCAAGAATAATTTTGGACAGGAGAGCTGGTAATCTATAGTAGCACAATATTCAAACAGGGTCTGTGGGTCTCAAAAGAAGGCTGCAAAAGTGGAGATCACAGCCACCAGGTTTCTTTGTGAGTGCACTGTGTTACTGAAGGCAGTAGTGGCACCGAGATGTGCTCACACAGAGACTGAACACAGGCACGGCCAAATCCTGAGCACTTTCTTCAAAAAAAGATCCCATATAAGGAGATGTGAGGCTTTCCCTTCGGGCTCAGGCCGTGGGTGGCTGTGCAGGCATTACACACAGGCCACTCTCTCGGTTCAGCATTTTAACCCATTCCTTGGCCACGTGGGTTCGGAACTGCTTTGCCATTTTGGTGCCCAGGGTTGCAGAGACAAGGCAGGGAAGCAAAGGGGATGTGACAGGAGAAGGGTTGGGCTCCTGGCTGTCCTGGCCTCTGTTGGTGGGGCTGACATTTGGCACAGCCACCACCAGGAACAGAGCCTGCACGCTTGGCTAGCAATGTGCTCAGAGCAGCCCCGGCATCACTTGAGTCACACTCCCAACAAAAGGCAGACAGAAGGAAGATGCAGTTGATTCAATCCAAACAACTATTATTGGAAGATGATTTCATTAATGAATTATCCCAATTGCAGCTTAGCTAGTGGGCATGAGGGAAGGCCAAGTCATTGGCTAAAACTGGAGTGATTTTCTTTTGTTCTGTGATTTAGCTCTTTGGGAGGTGTCAGTCAACAGTTTCTAGCCACACACACAGAGCTCACTGCACAATCCACAGGCTAATTTCAGCTGATGAAGTGAAGGCACCTCCCATACCCCAAAATGCCTTTTTGATGGAGAGCAAGCAGATTAACAGAGTTGGAGAAGAGGAGGTGACATTGATTGGAAGTGAAAAGAAGAGAAATTCACAAAAAGAATGAAGGAAAAAGGGAAAGGAGGGAGGGAGGGAAATAAACAATTCAAATCATACAGTCAAATGCAGACATACTAAAAACTGCTAAACAAAACACATGTTTTAAGGACAAGTTTCAGTTTTCTGAACAGAGACATGTTAAAAACTTGAAAAATTTTCTGAGGCAGCCATGCTGGGCTGGCAGATCTGCCATGAACCTTAACAAAGAGCCAAGCTCTCTGGAGGCCAGGCAGGATACCCTTGGTACCTGAAAGGGCACGTGCCCAAGCTTAAGCAGGTGAGTTGCACTCTAAATGTGGAAGAACACAAGGTAGAGCCAATGAGAAAAGAAGAGAACCAGGATGATGAGGAACAGTGGCAGAGTCAAATTTTCTCCTTCTCCAACAATCTCATCAGATAAAATATCCCTGAACTGCTTGAAAATTTGTAGCCACTACTGTACAAAGCCGGGCAAAACCATCATAGGGTGGTCAGACTGATAAGAGTTACTAAAATCAAGAAAGGACATTTTTGGATCAGGCCCTTCTTGAACTTCTGTGAACTCTTTGATATCCATGACATCCTGCATGAAGGAGCTCCACTAGGATGTCTCCTAGGACATGCTAAAAGCCAAGCTCTTGTAGCTGCTTTGAGCCTGCCCTGCCACTTGCTAGTTTCCTGTAATCCTTTGCCTGTCAGAATTCATGCATGGGAAGAGATACAGATGGCTATTTCCCTAGATTCCCACCTTGTGGCAGTTGTTAAAACAAAACATAACCATGCAGAAGCTCTGGTGTTTATCCTACTTGTGCTTCCCTGAATGAGCAAGCTGGCTTTTATTTTCCTTCTGCACAGTTATTGTACATGGTTAACAAGACAGAGGGTAGTCAGATAATCACACTTGATGAAGCAAGCTGGGGGAAGGCAATCTAAATGTTATTTCTTACATCTTCCCCCTCCTCAGTGGGCTGATCCTGCCTTGTTAACTGCAAACCTCATTGAGCAGCTTCACACAGATTTTTATGTCCTTCACTAATGCAGCCCAACTGAGAATGGCTTTTCCAGGCTAACTCTAATGCAATACACTGTCTGTGGCACATGTACACTGCTGGCTCCAGCAGCTCTCCTGAACAGAGGATAAGGGAACAGCTGCTCCTAACACTGCCAGGAGCAGATCTTCCTTAGTCCCAGAACTCACACCTGCCTCTTCCCTGCTGTGGGAGGAAGGTCCTTTTATCTGCCTTGGATGGGAAGGGAAAAGTGTGGTTTATCATTAAATGAGCCTGCTCTCTACACTCACTGATTCATTTGCTGTCTGGACATGCCTGGAGGAAACACAAAGGACAACCTTCACATCAACACACACACATTCCCAGCTCCCTACAGCAGGACTGCTCCCTGAGTGTGTGTGGATTGCACTTTGGGGTGAACCACACCAGGTGTTTTTGTCTTTTCTGCACACCCCTTCTCAGAGAACCGCAGAGAAGGAATAAAGAATCTCCTGTGGAAACACAAGAGTGGAGGCTGAGATGGGATATGCAAGCACGAAGTGGGAAGAACTGATAGATCAAGCAGGGATAATAAAAATAATGTAGAAATGAAGGAAAGGAGATAAGGAGAAAGAACTGAGAGGATGGCTGCTCATGTGATGCAGCACAGTGAGCATTTTTAATTGGGTCATGTCTATGAGAAGGCAAATGACAGTCTGTTTTCACTGTATATTTCTGAACTTACGTAACCTTAGCACGCTCCATTATTGCAATACATTTTATTGCTAATCATTTCCATCTGCAAAACCATCTCTTTGTGAAACAAACTGCATGCAGCATATTGGAGCTGAAGTTAGTCACTGATTTTGTAACTGAATCTGGATTTTTTTGGGGATTGGGAAATCTGATTGTGGGGGTTTTTGCACTACTAGGTAAAGAAATCCACAATTTTAAAGCACTTGAAAAACATCCTTCAAGAATTCCATGCCTGTATTCAAACTTTGAAAAACTATAGCGGGAAATAATTTTACGTGCTTTTAAACCAGGGCTGGGGGTGAAGATGCCATGACATAAATAGCCTAAGTGTTATAAAATAAGACAAAAGTATATTGTTATGCATGCACAAACACATATGTGCAGAAAGGACAAGCCTCCCCAGAAGACACTGATATATCTTTAGTCAGCTACTTCTACTATATAAACAAAACAATAATACAAACATGAAACCCTCTGTGGGAGAGATTTTTAAATCATTGCATATGCATGCAACTGCTTTAAAAAAAATCCATGTTAGCACAAAGTTTAGGTTTTGACTGCAAAGAAGCCAGGAAATGTGATTGTGGCAAGATGTGGCTTATTGGCTTTTTGTAAAGCTGCTGACCTTGTATAAATCAATAAAAAAAACCTGAGGTATTTGTTGAAGGTATCAATGATGAAAAGTACCTGTAGATACACTTTGACCATTGAAGCCCTTAACCTTCAACTACTCACTCTGAACCTCTTTTGTTTGGGCTAAAATAGCATGCTCAGTTCCACAGACATTATTTTTAGAGACCTGTACACTCCATCTGGACTTATGGCTGCTTGCTCAAAGTATTCCTCCTTTAAAATAGCTGTGACAAGAAGGAAAAAATGAGTCTACCACACATGGCATGGGTTCAAACACCAAGCTGTAGACACAAGAAGAGTGAGGATTGAAAGGATTCTCCCCATTCTGAGCGGTTCCTACACAGCTCTTGGACAATTCTTATTCCTCTATACGGCACCAGCCCAACTTACATGAACCATGGGTGGTTTTTTGGTAGCAAACCATGTCAGAGCTCTCCCTGGATAGGTGTATGAGCCTGAGCAGCACCTGTTTCTTTCCTGATGGTGATAAACTGCTAGATGCTCTTTAAGACTGCCAAACTTCTCTAGAAGCACAGAAAACAATACAAACACACACACAATGTGTTTTTCACTCAGTAACCTGCAGGATTTATGAAATCTCACAGCAGCTTCTGCATCACAACTACCAAAAGCACAGCTCAGTTGTGACTGAAGGCCGTTGGTCACCCAAATCACAGATTGCCTCTTTTTGCAGCAATGTGAAAAGCCAGGTGCTGGGGACATGAGCAAGCCCTGCAACTGAGAAAAGCATTCCCTGATGTGGGAATATTCCTTTTTGTGTATGTGGCAGGGAGACAAGCAGCTCCTGGGATAGGAACCTGCAGCTGTCCTAAAACTGAGCCTCAGGGCTGGAGGCTTTGCTGCTTAAACTCTGCCTAAGTAAGGACCAAAACAGACAAAGACAGTTGAATCTGCCTTACCAGATCAGGTAGAAAACAGAAAAGGAAATAGCCCAGGCCTGATTACAATGTCCCCAAGCACTTGGAAATCTCATTTGACATTAACAAAGCTGTGGGTCATCGTGTCTTCAGCAACAGCAGCTGGTGCAGAGAGGCTCACTCTGTACCTCAGGCTAGATGGACTAGCAAACCACTGTGAAAAACAGCTCCCTGAAAGTGAGATGCAGTAAAAATAATAATAGTAGTATTAATAATGAAAAACACCAGATAAGTCTGAATTAAATATTTAACATGTAAGAGAGAAGGGGCTTTATTTGCATTCCTCTGTATCATAAGCACTAGCAGTAAAGCTGTTAATCAAAGTCTAGTTGTGCCTCAAAACAATACATCTACTTGAGCCAAGAGCAACCCAGCTTGGCTCCCAGATCACTTTTACAGAAAAGCCTCACACATATCTCCACTTACAAATCTGAAGATGTTATCTTTAGTAGGGACAGTATAGAACCCACACAATGCAACATTCAATTACTTTTAGATGTAGATACTACCCAAAGCAAGTATTTTAAAACAAGGCAGTGGTAGGGAAAATGAGGTGCATGGGATTATCAGTTACTAATGAGGGTTTGGCCCTTGGATCAGCCCTCTCATCAAGCAGCCAAGGCAAAGTTTCTGCTTTTTTCTTGCCTGCACATTGATGCTTCAGGATTTACATCTCCTCAGAAGCTGGGGAGAGGTAGAGCCCACCACTCTAGCTGACACCTAAAGGTAATTAATAATGAGTATAACCAGAAAAAGATTTTTCAGTGCAACCTCCTAAGCAGAAGCAAAAAGATGCAGAAATCTGGAGTAAGGTTTCACAAAGATGTAAACCCAGAGATGGTGCTGCCTTAAGGAGGTATCCAAAGATCACATTTCCTACCAGCCTCCAGAAAATCCCATTTTCGCTCTGTTTATAAACGCTCTCCGTTCATGGGTGCAGAAATTGTCACTTGTTTACACCTACCCAGTATCTGGAGAGACAGCCACAGCCTCTTCATGGGCAAATGAACACTTGAATGCATTTGTGCATTGCCCTGCAGATGTGTCCATTCACTGACATCCTGCACGGTTTGGGCAGCTACTGCAAATCTGACCTGAACAAGTCAGTGCCAAAAGCAGAAACCAGCTTGGATGGAAAGGTTTGGATTTAAACACACACTTATTTTGTGTCCTGGCTTTTCTAAATATGGGAGAGGGGTTATACATTAAGGGGGAAAAGAATTAACTGATAACAATGGATCCAAAACTCCTCACATTCACGTTTTCAAACCTGAATTTGATTTTGATTTATGCCCACTATAAAATTAACATTTACAGCTGTACCTGATTGTTCACAAAGGAGAAAGGCATAATGGAACAAATAATGTGAAAAGGGTTAATAAGGAATCCTAACATGAGCTCTGTAAGTAGCACACCCATTTCAACTCATCTGCTCTTACGTGGTAATAAAAACGTTTTAATTCCAGCCTCCTGAGATTTAGCACATATAGTACCTCCTGGTAGTTCCATCAACACACCCACACCCTCCTCTCCACATGGACATCCCAGTGTCTGAGTGTCTCTAACCACACATAGCACCAGCAGCAGCATAGAAGCAAAAACCTTAAATAGGCAGACAGAAACCAGGACAAAAATCCATCCTTCAACTCCCAGCTTCCTGAGAGTTTGAATAAACATACACTCAACCCACAGGGGTTAAAATTTACAAGGAGGAGAGCTATGCCAGCTCTTAGAAAGGACCACCAGGAAAAACTGGAGGGCTTTTGGTTAGTGTCTAGCCTGAGGGTTACCAAGGTTCACTGATGCCCCTTGGAGCACACAGAGCTCTCCAGTGAAGTGTGTGCTAGAGAAAAAAGCACTGGTGGAGACACAGCCAGAGCTCTGAGCCGAGGCACAACCTCACCTCAGCAGGGAGGGAGGATGTGCTGCCTGAGCTGTTGAGTCAGAAGCTGCAGGAACACTGCAGGACCTCGCTGGCACCAGGGAGGCTCATCCCTTCCCTGTGTGCCACGGGCAAGCCTCTACACAAATCTTCCCTAGAAATCACCCAGTGTGTCAGGGACATTTGGGCTGGAATTTATGCTTTGCGATGAAGAGATCAAAATATCAAGTTCCAAAAAAAGGGCTAAGTTTCAACATCTTCCCTTGAATTTAAACTCTGGGAAAGCCAGGTTCTAACATCCATAGTATTTCATCTTCAACAGCATTATTGAATCCTGGTATCTTGGTTTAGGTTGTTTATCCATCAATTCTATCTTTTCTCCAGCAAGGAACCTTTCAACTTGGCAGATTTTTGTTCCTCCCCTTACCTTCAGTGAATCAGAGTTAAATCCCACAGTGAACTCTAAACTTCCCCACCCCAGTGCAGAGAAAGTTCTATTTCTCCATCAACAGAATTTGCATGTATCCAGCTAGGTAATCCCAGGGTGCACTGTGCACTTCCCTGTAACAACAAGATGAATTCTGCTGCCCAGTTCTAAAGCTGCAAATCAAGTAAAGATTATTAACAAGACTGAACAGCAGAGAAATCAGGACAATCCAAACAATGGTTGGAAATGTCATGTTGCTCAGTCTGCCAGAGAGTCTTACATCAGAGCTATCTAGGAGGAAAAGAATGCTTTTAAGAAAGAATTTATCATTAGCAGGGATCTCAAGTAATTTCAGGGGAAATTATTCTAATCCATGAATCAGCATAAATACACTGGAATCACAGAATCCCAGATCTTTGCATGAGTTTGTGTGACCTTTGTAGACATCTGCAGGCAAACATGTACAGCCATCTGGGTGTGATTTCTTAGCCTTTTCATGATATTTCAGTCTTCTATTCTTGTATCTTTAAACCCCCCTCAAAATTACCCTTTTTTATTGGTAGTAGTCTGCAATTAACCTTTTATTTCTATTTCAACCCTTGTTCAAACTGACACCCATTTATTACACTAAATGGAGAAACCTTCTTCTTTATCTCATCCTTAAAGGTCTGAGACAAATAAACCAGCAGAAGACTAATAGACCAATCAGCCTTTTTCAAAACCAAGGAGATTAGTACAACTTGTAAAACAAAAGTGAGAGTAGAAAAAATTACACTTCTGCAGACTGAGGCAAGAGAAGGCCCAAGAACTGTTCTTATAAACAACAACAAAGTGAGAACAGCACACTGCTCCAATATTTGCCCTTGGAAATGCAGAACAAGTCAAAGGGCAAAGAAATCCCATATTTGAGGGAGTTGTTTCAGTAAGGACAGGGGCAGGATGTGCTTGAAATATTCCCTCAGAACAGCCACCTTAGGTAGGCGAACATGTCTTAACCACATCCTCAACAGAAGCAAGGAATCCCAAAACTCTTGAATATTCCCAAAATGAAACAAATCCTTTTCACAGTGAGTAAAATCTTTCATCTCAATTCCATCTTTTTATTTTATAACACCAATGTAGCTGTTGAAAACAAAAATGAACGTTTCATAATGAAGAATCAAAATATTCTGTTCTAAAACTCTGGAAAGAAAATAGTAGGATGTTCTACTTCTATTCTTTCCATGTTTTCTTTAATTATTGTCTAATTTAACACACATCTTTCAAGTACTTCAAGTTTGCTGAGATTACTTTTGGAGAAGGGAAATACTTCCAGAAAATGTCTAACCAAGCCCAGCAGCTGTGTCAGTCACTAGCACTTGTCTGTCTCTGCACAGTGGGTTAAAATGCCCAGTGAGAGGCTGCAAACCCTGAGTTTGAGAGGGTTCCACACAATTAACTGCTGTTGATTAACCAGAACATGACATTTAATTATCAGCACATTTGGTGTGAGATGGAAACACCAAAAGAGTTGTTTGAACTCTAACTTTTTCTTCTCTTTATCTAGTTAGCTCGGGTTTTTGCAGAAATACAGACCAAATTTCACAGGGATATTGAATATTTTGTCTTTTGTGTTCAGGATTGCATGGCAGCAGTTATCCTTGAAAGGTGCACCAAGCATTAGATTGCCCAGCAAACAAATAAAACACATTACTGTATATGAAAACAGCATGAACTTTGAATTTGGAGGAGGATCTGTTTAAATATCAAAATAAATCACTGCTCTCATTTGTTATTTACTATGTTTGTCCTAATCATATAATGCCAATGCATCTATAAATTGCCTTGTCACAAAGTGACTGCTCAAAGTGATGAAAGCTGTCATTTAATCAAAAAGCCTAAATTAATCAAAAGGAAAGGAAAGGAAGCCCAGCCCTGCCATTAAGGCTTTTTCCTGCTCCACCAGAAATGACAGACACAACTGAGGCAGTGCAAAGTTAAAAGAAAAAATGACAAAAATAGAGAAAAGCTCGCAGGCTTCAGTGCCAAGGCAGATACCCAGCATCTTCTCCAACACATCAGGCTACTCTGCTGTTTTTAGTGAATTTGATCTTCACCTCCTTTGCCCTCATGGTGGCAATAAAAAGTTCTGCTAAGAGGCTATTCCATCCCACCAGCTCATGCCTGTGATCTCAAACAGGAATTAGAAAAAAGATTTCTAATCACAAAAGAATAGAGATCCTACAACAGCCTCTCAAGTAAGAGAGAGCTGTTATAAAATGGGGTTTGACCAGCCTATAAAAGGGATTACTCTGTAGTTTGACTCCAGTGATTATTCCCAAATTTTGTTCTACGTTTTTCTTTCCTCAGGATAACAACTAATACAGACAGAAACACTCCAGCAACAAGGTCAGCTACTCCCTATGCAAAAGCCAGAAAAGAGCCACAGAAAAACATAAATCTAAGTACTTGACCTCCACAAAGCCTTGAAGATCTTGGTAACACAAACCAGCTGCATGTGTGCACTATTTCTTCCTAATGCCAGCTACAAGTTCTTTAAAACACTGGGAGCTGACATTTATACTTTTATGCAAACCAGACTAATCACTACTTTTATTCAAACACAAGTCCAATCTTCTAACCTATCTGCCCATTGCAAGACAGGTTGAATTGCATGTTGCACAGAAAAGTGTCTTTAACTTTAGCATGTTACATTTTCTCCCTTTCAACTAATCCAGGGCATCCAACTCAACACCAAAGCACGTATTTTTTTATTCAGCCTGCCAGTGAGGATGCTGCTGCCATGTGATACCACAAGTTCCAGGCAGCCTGCCTGTGTTTCAGGGCCCAGAGAAGGGGCCAAGCTTAATCAAAGCAGAAAATATTCCAAACCAAACCCTCAGTGCTCAACCCTTTCATGATAGCCTAGAAAATTAGTCTGACACAAGCAAGGTCACCTTTGGTGTGTCATACAAATATTTAGGGATGCCCCAACATTTCTGTTTTCCCCAGTGCACTTTTCAGCTTACATTTCATCTCCTTAACTGCTTATCCTCTTCTGATTCATTCTGTTACAGCTTTAAACAAGAAATTCCCTTTCCTGCAATTCACTTACAATTCTTTCATTTCCTCCTCTTTCCTTCCATTTCTCCTGACTTACAGACTCCACCCAGCTCCTCTCAGCATTTCTCAGTGATGGCACATGAAGACCACTCCTTTCTCTTCTATCAAATACATTTTGCTGTGGGGGTTCCACTGGTACAGAGAAAATCTGTTTGCTATTTGCTTTCTCATGGTGTCACCAGTAACAAACAATTTGGCTGGCATCTGCTTCGTGTTTGTTGCTATCAAAGGTTTTTAGAGCTCAGTGATTTCTCCATGCAGTATTCCAAAGTAGCAACACTCTTCCACTTCCATTGGTAAGTGATGGAAGGTCAAATTGTTTGGTTTATTTGCTCTTGGAGATGCCCTACTAATATTGTTTACAATGTCCATTCCACGTCTACAGGCTAGTGCTTGTTCACAAACAGAAATGCTCTGCCTGTAAAGACTGCTGCAACTTTCCATCTTAAGTTTTGGCACAGCTCTGCCACATCTATTAAGAAACTTGTATTGCTGAACAGAAAAAGGGCATTTTCATTCCATTTTAGTTGTCATGTTACTCACTGTAAGGTTTCTTGATAGACCAGCCCCCTGCCAACTCCCCAAAACTGTAGCATATAGAAACTCAGAGATCCTTGAAAGGAATTCCTGCAACTTCTATCATATCTTGCAATGAGGCTAAAAGAATCCTCTTGGTTACATGGAATTTATGGCAAATTGTCACTCAGTGTCAGGAGAATGTCCTGCTGCTAGCATGGTCTTGACAGGAGAGGATAATTTCTGATTGCCAAGTTACATTCCTGGAGCACCCAACCCACCCTGTTCAGGAGCAATAACGAGGTGAGTCATGACTCTTTTCTTAGGTATTCAAAGCTACCACCTTCCAAACCCCCTTCTCCCTTTATGAGAGAAAGAGTGAAAAAAACAACCTGTAAAACCAATCTTCCACCCAGCTAATGGGTAATCTGATTTATTGAATTTATTCCTCTCTCCTCAGAAAGATAGAGATGCTGCTAATGACTCCACAACCTCTGGTAACACTGACTGTCTAACTGTGAACTTTCCTTGTGGACAAGAAATAAATTTTAAAAATTCAGGGATTTGAATTTATTTCTGCCACACATTTGTCAAAAATAGCTGCAAACATTTTGGGGAGCCCTTTTCTTTGCATTTACAAGAAGCCAGCTATACCAGACAACAAGAATTCAATGGCTTTGATGAGCTCTCTTGCTCTGACAAACAACTGAGAGAGCCAAGGAAGACAGAAGAGGAGATTAGATGTTATAGGCAGCAGAATTAAACCATCTAAATACTGAAAACAGTCAAGGACAGTTTGAGGAAATCCTCAGTGCACCTCTGGAAGTATGTGTGGTAAAATGGGAGATCAAGGCCCCAGGTACAGGGACAGTTTCTGGCTGCAGGTCATCATTAATAAATTTAATTTTTTATCAGCCAAAATGTCAGTTTGCACTCTTTCTGTCACTTGTGCCATCTGCATTCAAAGCAAACAGCACATGAGTATATGGGACAAATAAATCCCCAAAATAAGCAATCAGAATAGAGTGCAAATCCTTTTCCAGACAGACACAATTATGTACGACTCTCTCTTCTTCCAAATCTACCACGGCACAAAATTAAAAAGATGATGGAACAAGAAGGACTTTTCCACACAGAGCAACCAGGTAGGGCAGGTACAAAGATTCAAGCAGCTGTTAAATAATTCACATTAATTATTAATATAAAAGACAGCTAGGACTTCTACAGTTGATGCAATGCACACACACACCTAAAACTGAAAACATGCCCTGGGGCAACTAAATTTGGTGACACACATAAAAATTGCCTTTCAGTCAAAGAGCAAATATATTTTTACTAATAACTGCTGATAGAACCCAGAGTCTCTGCCAAAATATTTACACTTAATTTGATTACAATAATGACCAGAGAGCATTGTTTAATTTACTCTTAATTCAGTTTTGGCAACAACAACACAAATATGAAATAATTGTCTCTCTCCAGATCTTTTATATGTATTTAGTACTTGTTAAATTATGTATTTATATGTGTTTATAATTGTGTGTATTTTTATAAATAAATGCGTGTATAGTTTGTTAAACGTTTTCATTTAGCAAAACCAAAATCAGAAACCCCAATGTTTCTGATGTAAAGCAGCAGGGGTGAGTTAGAGGTTCTGCACCCTCATTAAACTAGCACTAATCAGATCTGCACCCAGGCCACAGTTTTTTGCTACACCCTTGAGAAATGACATGTTCAACTATGTATGAATTTTTAATTCCACAATATTACTATGTAGATCTATTCCAAGACAATGTTGTGCAGAATAACAGAGGTTATTATAAACCAGACTTTTTGCATCTAACCCTCTTCCTCCTCCATCTGTGTGAAAACCTCACCTCTCCCTCTGGAAAACACAGAGTTGGTGTTGTTGAGATAAGGTAGCTCATGACCACACCAGAACACCCCTCTAAAAATGTCCTACACACACCAGAGCCAACTTTGTGAAGGAGCTTAACAAACCAAGAATTCAGGCTAAATTTGCTGCATTGCACTGAATCTCTCTTTGTAAATAACCCAAATACCAGAAATAGACTTTGAGTGCAACTTGGTTGCTCTGAATGTGATGATTGCAGGATTCACCCGGGAGGCAGAGGAAGGACAGGGCTGTGCTGGTGCCCATGGCTCTGCTGAAATGAAGACCAGATCTTAATCTCAGATATTCCCTGATATCAGAAGTGAACCAGAGTTAACACTGATCTCACCTCTGCAAAATGCTCAGGTGATGGAGTTAACCAATACATCCAACAACCACCAGTGTGCACTTCAGAGGGAAAAAGGGGCTGGTGGGTGCAAGAATTAAATAAACTGCCAGGAAAGAGAAGATCCAGTAGAGGAGGAGTTTTACTTTGGTGCTCTCAAAGCAGCCCAAGCACTGCTGCAGAAATATTCCCAAGTGCTGTAGGGTTTCCCTTCTTTATCATATGGTGGCTGCCAAAACCCCTACCTGGCTCCAAACCAATTGGTCACTAAGGGAAGCCCTGGCTTTGCTCCATCTCCACAGCAGAGTAATCTTTTAAAGAGAATTTCTCACCTTGGGGGGCATTTTCTGCTCTGTTTACAGAACAGCCTTTTGTGAGATCCTTTACTCAGGGCCTTCATTTCTCATTAAGATTCTCAGCTTCGTGGAGAACGGTTTGAGCAGCAAAAGCTTCAGGCTCTGTGCATGTCAGAATGGTTTCATGGCATGTTAAACTCAAACACTGCCATAAACTGAAACTTCTCTTAAAGCAACTGGAGTTTCTATTAACTGCAGCAATTACCAACAAGTGTCTGTAAACGTTTCAGTGTCTGGCTCAGTTCTTTTTTTCTTGCTGGAAGGGTAGTATAGGGTGATAGAATAAAGCACCTTGCAGCTTCAGTAGCTTGCAGCAAAGGGGGTTTTTACAGTTACAAATAAGAGAGAAGGAAGGTATATGCAGTGTTAAGAAATAATAGCAGCACTTTCCTGTGCCTCCTATCTACATCATCCACAGCAGTTTTGAAACACTAATTAATTAAACATTTCAGCAGACTGGAAGATGTGTAAGAATTATTCTTATTTATGGATGGTTAAACATAGGGTCAGGGAGGTTAGATGTCTTATCCTAGAACACAAAGGCAACTAATTGCAAACCTGGGACCTGATTTTTTCAGCACCAGGCTCTTGCCACTAAAATCATCTCATGTCTCTTGGAAATACAAACGTGATGGAAGGATTCCTGGACATGCTAAGTTGTGTGATCCCCTCAGTAATGCAGGAATCTGTCACAAGTGGCACTGCTGATGGAGGTGGTGTCGTGCATTAAGATGTAGCAGCATCTTAATCATCATCTGCAGCAGCTCCTCCTCTACCTATTTTCCTAAATCATCATGACTCACAATGAATATCTTCCCCAATAAATACAATGTACTTCTACTGGATTATTTGATGTCCCTTCTTTAAACATATGGGCTTCCTTTTGCTCTGCCTTCACCATCCAAAAGACTTCTGTAGCTCCTTTAATATTATCAAGGCTTAATTTGCTGTTGTGCCTGCCCCATCACCAAAAATCCTCAATGTATATAGCATCTCATGGGAAGTTGTAGGCAGACCTAAATGGAACAACTGGCAAAGACCAGGCAGGAAAAAAATACATGACTTCAGCTTTCTTATATAACAAGTATGTCAAGGTTACCAGTGAAGACACAAGGCTGGGACAAATGAAGAGGAGCTGGTGGGACACTATGGACCTCAATGACATCCACGTGCAAAAAATGCAGAACAGTAAACACTGACTTAGAATCTTGGTGTGTGCTGTTGTTACCTGACATTGATTTTGCCCTTATTTTATAAGATCAGTGCTAATGTACTGCAGCTGATAAGAAAATGCAGGCTAATCTCCCCAAGCCAGGGTTGCTTGGCATGGGTGAGGGAACAAGAAGCTGGAATCTCTAGCCATGAGTTCTAACCATGCTACTGAAAGGGAGACTTCACAGCAGCTGCTTCCTCCTCTTCCTCTCCACCCTTTTTCCTTTGCAAGCTTTGACCTTTATTGTCACTCCTCAGCACACCCTGCTCTGGATCCTCCAAAACACAGATTTAGGCTCTTATCTATATGATTATCAGTTTTAGCTTCAGGATTAACACCCAGTGGAATCTACCCACCTAGAGATTATTAATTCTGCAATTAGTGATCCATGGGATGCTTCAAGCACACAAGAGTAATGCTTCATATCATTGTGCATCTCCCAGTCAAGGAAAATGAGCACTCTTTAAACCTCTATGTTTCTCTTTAAGAGATGGCCCAAAGAAGCTTTCCACAGACTGTGTGCAGAATGCTGGGACATGAGTAGTGGGAAACATCCACACAAAGAGACAAAGAGGTCAGAAATCGGGCATTTATCTTACAGAGATTGAGAGAGATGTGAGAAACAAAAACAAAAAGACTCTTGAGCAGACCTGGACCTGAATTTAGTCTCAGAAGCCTCATGGAGCCAAGAAACCTGCTGAGAAAGGAGGAGTCTGGATAGTTTGTGCAGAAGGAGACAAGATAAATACAGTGAAGAATCCACAGATATTATCAGAGTCTCTGTGCTTCAGTCATGCACCACTCAAAAAGTGTGAATTTCCACAAGCATCACAAGTAGAGCTACAGAAAAGGCCATAAATAAGCAGGAGGAAGAAAATATCAGGGTTGAAGGTAGGGAATAAGTAGTCAGCACTGATCCTGAAGAGAGAAGGCAAACAAATTGCACGCTACAAAGAGGACCAGCTGACAGTGAACCTCCACCCACTAAATATTGTGGAATTTACAACCTCAGCTCTGTATCAAGAAAGAAAGGCTCTAAGTGGTGGGATCAACACACAGCAGCATTAAACAAAATGTGGGTATCATACCCTGGCAGGAAAACACAAGGTTTTTTTACAAGGAATACCCATGGTTTGATGGGCTAAAGAAGTTTTATATTTTCTATACAGTGCTTTGGAAAACTCAAGTCAGTCCTAGCCCTGGCAGATGTTACTTGAGAAATATAAGATTTTGGAGAGCCTAACAAAAATAGCTGTGGCATTTGCTGTTAGATAGCTGAGCTGGTTTAGAAAAGCTCTTTCTGCAATAAACACTTGCACATCTTTCTGATACTTAATTACTTTGCAGAATACAAGACCTTCTTTTGGATCTCCCATAGGAATGGTTCAAAACATTCATATAATAGTACACCACTTCAGTCCACAGCCTGGTAAGCACTCACAAAACACACATGAAAATCTCATGAGAAGGGGGAAAGAGGAGCAAAAAGGTTCTTGAATGCACATGGTACAGTTATGGCAAGCATAATTCCCAATTTAGGGGTCAGGTTTGTTTCTGTAGGAGTTGCTATCAGTATTAAAAGTGTGGCTGGTCTACAACTATAAAAAGGCTACAGTAATTATCTTCTTGTGTAGCAACATGCTCTTTTTTCCCAGATTTTGTAGTGAAATAGAAAAAGACTGCAAGTTTCTTACCATGAAACCCCCACTGAACCCTATATTATGCTTGGATGCTGGCTTTTAGCTCCCATGCCAGTCAGCTGCAGGCAACATCTGTGGCTGTGCAGAAATGTAATTTTCAGTCCCAGAAGAACAACAACAACAAAAATCCATGCAGGTTATTTAAACTATTAAATATTAAAGATTTTCATTTTGAAAAGTTTTTAATGATAATTTGCTTAGCTTTCTAAAGGAAAGGTCATCTTGAAATGAAAAAGAATTATTTTTAAATCTAAAAAAGGTCAAAATAGATGTATTGCAAATTTGGAAAATTTCTTCTTCCCCAAAAATATTTGTCTTGAAAATTAATCAAAACTAAACTGTGACGAGAGCTGGTTCAGTTTTGATGAACCCACTTATTTTAAAAACTTTGTTTTCATGGAAATATTCATGGCTAGCTCCACAGTGTTCCCAGTAGCACAGGAAATGCTGTAGTGTCTCAGTGCTGGAGTCACCAATCTCATGGGCTATACCTTGCAGACATAGGAGAAAAAAATTATTGGGGGAAAAAAAATCTTTGCTAAATTGGCTTCTCCCAATAAACTGAGAGAGTACTTTCATTGAAATCAGCTGCAAAACCTCTTTTAAAGTTCTAGGTAGGTGAGATGTTCTACTGCATCTGTATTAATTTGATTACTTAAAACTGATCTGGAAACAGCCATGAAGTTGGACTTACACAATGAAGCAAATCCCTAAAGCAAGAATAAGGGAATCTTGAAGCACAAACGTCTCTACCATTAAACAAAGTCAAGAAAACTCTTAAATTGAATTAGAACATGCATAAGGCAGCCTTATATTTTGCAGTGGAACATGACAGATGATACTGAGAAAGGGAAAGCATTTTGCTAATTCAAACATTCAAGAGGAGACAACTGACCTTCAGCCTCTGATTTTGCCATGGAACAAGTCCTGTTCCATCTATCCTCAGAAAACAGTCCCAGTCCCTCAAAAATAAAAGGCATTCATAGTTTTGGTGCAAACAATCAAACTTAAGTGGTTAATGATGCAGGTTTAAAGCTGAAGAGCTAAGTTCATTCTCTTCAGTGTTTTTCTGCAAGGCAATTGTACTGCTCCTGTGATCCTGCCAGCCAGTTTTTAATCTGAAATAAAACTTTTTTATATGGTGAGGAGCTGATCGAGGATGGAGAGTGGGATGCAGGATAGCAGCCTGGAATCCTTTTCCAGGTGATGTCTTGGATGCAAGGTGGAAGGTACAGGGTACAAACAGAGTGTGAAGTTGTACACTGATGCAGAAAGGCTGAGAGAACTCCAGTGCAAAGCCAGAGGTGTCACTTTTTGTTGGCACAAAAGTCTCAGATGTATGACAGGAAAGGTAGCTTTCCTTTTCTAAGCATTTTGCAACATTCCATTAGCTCTTTTCTTGAGATGCACAGGACAATGTGTCACTGCAAATGGTGCTGTTTTTTTCCTTCTCTTAAATTGCCTCTTAACGTGATCACCCTTAATGTGATCACTCTCAGGGCTAAGAACTTTCTCCATTTATGATAAAACATGAATAAAAACTGACCAAGATCTATGAACTCTTTTTAAGACCTCCCTAAAAGGCTGAAGAGTCTAAACAAAGGGGTCCTGATTATTAGCTCAGGACAACCTATCATCAATGCTACATGGACAAATTGCATGACAGAAAACAAAATAATTTATCAGCCAGAAAGCAAAAAATTGTACAGTGGATTGTGACTTCCCAGATCACATTTCTCACCTTCAGGTCTTCCATTTCTGTCCTAAAGAGATATTGCAATGCTGCATAAAGCTGAAAGGGACTTGGGGAGGGAAAAAAGAAATTACCAAACTCTGTGCACAAAAAATTAAAAGCCTAAATTAGGTATTCAGTCGAGGGGCACTGCTAGACTGTAACTCAAAGCAAGAGTTGAGGTGGCTAATACAATCACACATCCCATGACTTCCCATCAACTATTCCAAGAGCTGACAGAGACTAAGCTCTCAACTTGGGCACCTGAGAAAGGGAGATGGTGTGAATGAATACCCTCCTGTGTGTAAACTCTTGGACAAATGAGAAAAATCTGGTGACAGGGAAAAAGATACTCAGAGTTTCTTCCTTTTTCCACTCTGAACAACCTAGAAGAGGAAGACAGCACAACAGGAAAATGAAATGGATGGATCTCAAGGGAGTACACTTCAGTAATCCCAGAGAATTGTCAGGAAAAGTCTCCTGAGGATGGCCTAAGGAAAAAAGGCATTAAAGAGAGATGGAAGCTCTTAAATGAAATAATTGTTATGGCCTTATGTGCTACCTGTTCCATGATGGAGGAAAGACAAGTGACACAGTAACCTTGACTAGACCATGAGCTCTTCACTGACCTGAAACATGAGAAGGAAGCAAAGCAGCAGTGAGAACCAAATCAGATTACCATCAAAGTGTACCAAAGCCCAAGATTCCATTAAAATAGACTGTTACTCACTAATAGTGTTCAGGGTACAAAGTTGGATGTAACCAGCAAGAAACATTGAGAAATCATTCACTAAAGGCATGAACAATAAAGGAAGGCTCAAGTATTCTGCCATGAAACTGAGCATGAAAGTAATTGATGTATGAGGTCAAAAAGGTCAAGTTGTTAATGCTTTTTTGTGTGCCGATCATGAAAAAATACAAGATTTCATCAGATGGATATCAACTCTGATTCCAGTCACAAAAGAGCAAGAGCTAAGTCTTTGAATGAAAAAAAACTGCCTCAATTAACAAGTATTAAATTCAATTGTTTACTAATTTCCTACATCTAATGAGCTTCATTCCAGACCAAACTGAAAGGTTTGACTGATGAGATCTAGAACTTTTAGCAGTTATTTTGGTAATTCCTCAAGACAGGTAGACATGATATCTGTCTTAACCCATTCTCTAGTTTTTTTATGTCTTAAAAGATATTAAAGGATAATTAAGTGAATTAGAAACAGCCAGTTTAATTTCTAGGACAAATTATGAGATGTTTGTAACTCTATGGAAGGTAATTATCAACATCCAGTAGAGATTTGTTGTGGAAAAAAAAAACTTTTTAGAACCTGGTAACGCAGAGAGGAAAAACTAGAGATGCACAACTTGGCTTCAGTAATGTACATAAGGCATTCTTATGTGCTGCAAATGTAGAAAAAACAAGACTTATACAAAAAGAGGTTTAAACTGGTAGGAACATTTTTAGAGATTACTTCACAATATAATCCTAACTGATATTGAAATATTGATTTGTGTAAGAAAAACTAATGTGCTAAATCATATTTCCATTCTATTGAGGACTTCAGGTCTGGGTGCTCATTTCTGGATGCCACACAAGGATAGATTAAACCAAGTCCAAAGTGAGCAATAGAAGCTATGAGAGGACTCAAAACCACCATTCACAGAGACCCACCCATGGCCCTGGCACTGATGATAAATCCTGAGCATCTTCCGTATCAGAGGTATAGTAACTTTCAATAAAGATGCAGAAAGTGACTGTCCCTATTTATTCTATATTTTAAGAGCAGTTCCAGCTTATCTACTCTGGAAAATTAATCTTTTGTGTTACATGTGCTTCAGTCAATCAGACCAAAATGATTGGACAGTGTCATGGCAGCGTACAATTTTACACCAAATATGTGCAAAAGTGTGCATATATAAAAATACATATAAATATATGCATGTATGTATACACACACAAAACCATGTAGCATGTCCTCAGAACAAGCACATATATTGATATTTCTTAGGAATGTCTTTCAATATTGAGCCTGTGAACTTAGAGACCTCCATGTCCTACAAGTTGCTACTCTTTACCCTGCTCTCTTCACCAGCTCGTTTATCATCTATTTTTCACATCCCAACCACATTTTCAATTAGCTACATCCAGTAGGATTTGTATTCTTAAATCCCCTATTAACAGTTATTTTTCAAAAATTATTCCACACTTAAAGACTTGTGTTTCTTTATTAATTACAGTTGGGATGTATCGAAGAGTTTTAAGATCAGGTTGTTTTAAGAGTTGTTCAAGAGTTTTAAGATCTGTTCCAGGTTGAAAGTTGGCAGTGCCTGCCCTTTCAAACAGGAGGATTTCTGCCCCGGACAATTCCACAGAAGCCATGATTGCTCTTGCACAGGGCAGAGGTAGTTTTAAAGGATCCTGACTGTTCTTAAAGATGCCAAGGCCTGCCATCAGAGCTATATGCTGGCAATCTGCACCTCAGACTATGGCTGGGCTTCTCATGATGTCCTGTTCTCTCCCCTGTAACACAGCCATTGACTTGATGGAATAACAGAATGTCCCAAATCAGAAGGGATACACCAGGATCAAGGCCAACTGCTGGCCCTGCTCAGCATCATCCCAAACCATCCCATTGTGCCCAGGAGCATTGTCCAAATCTCCTTGAGCTCTGGCAGGCTGGTGCTGTGACCCTGCTCTGGGGAGCTGCTCCAGTGCCCAGCCACCCTCTGGGGAAAAGCCTTTTCCTGATACCCAGCCTAAAGCTGCCCTGGCACAGCTCCAGGCCATTCCCTCGGGTCCTGTCGCTGTCACCACAGAGAGATCAGTGCCTGCACCCCTCTTTTGCTTGTGAGGATATTTAAGGTCACAAAAAGATCTGCCCTCAGTCTCCTCCTCTCCAGACTGAACAGAACAAGTGTCCTCAACCTCTCCTCCAACAACTTCCCATCCAGATACTTCACCACCTCTGTTGCCCTCTTTTGGACACTCTCTCATGGCCCAATGTCTTTCTTACACTGTGGCAGCCCAAACTGCACACAATACTCGAGGTGAGGCTGCCCCAGAGCAGAGCAGAGCAGGACAATCCCTCCCTTGCCTGGCTGATTCTGTCCCTGATACCCAGGACAGGGCACTGCTGGCTCATGTTCAATTTGCCATGGACCAGATCCACTTGCCCCAGATCTCTGTCTGCAGGGCTGCCCTCCAGCCTCTCATTCCCCAGCCAGAAAAAACTTCCCTTTCATGCCCTCAGCTCACTCCAGAGCTAAAACCCTTGCTGCTGCAGGGTGACAGCTCAGCTGATTCCCTGCTAGGTTTGCTCCAGCCCAGCCCTGTGCCCCTCTCTGCCCACACCCCCTGTACCCCTGCAGCAGCTGCAGGGCTGTGCCACCCCAAATTATTGCCAGCAGAGCTGAGCTGGAGGCACTGCTGTCACGGAGGATGGCAGCAGAGTGCAGAGCATGACAGCAGCAGCAGCAGGTGGGCAGAGCAGAAAAGGCCAGATTACTGTCTGTGTGATTACTGTCATTTATCTCAAGTCAGGCAGAAGGCAGAACATGCTCTGCCTTTGCTCCTTCCTTTCCTCTGTTGCTACAGAGCAATTCCTGAAAACACTGCACAGGGATGTTATGCACTTGTTAAGCTTTGTTTTAAGCACTGAAATCCACCACTGTCAGAGCAAGTAATTGCCCCTTACAGCAGTCACAGGTTTTTCTCAAACACATGTGCTACAGGAAAATAAACAAGGAGGCATCCAGCATTAGAACCAGCTTGAAAAGCTGTTGGATTTTTACAAATTCAACATGCATGCTTTCCTGTCTTCCAGTGCATTGGCCAGAGCAACATTTGAAATGTAAACAGGAGCTTTATCCTTCCAGCTCTGCCTTCTCGAGGCAGCAGGAGTGTGATGCTGTCAGGGCAGCTGCCTGCTGGGAGAGCTGCAGGAAAGCTGCTCAGCTCCAGCACAGAGCAGCCAGAGCACAGGTGAGACAAGAAGCACACCCCTCCAACTCTGGGATCGATCTAAAACCTGCTCTTGCATCTGGTTCTCATCTTTGCTAATTCTTTTCCCTTTTCTCCCTGATATTTAACAGAGTAATTTGGTGTCACAGCTAAGTGTTTTCAGTTCTGGCTGTCAGATTCCTAAATGAAATCCATATATTTAAAAGCATAAGGACTTCTGTATCAATTCTTTACACAAAAAAAGTAATTTCTGAATCTTAAAGCAGACTTGCTAAATTTAGCCAGAAAGATTAACACCATCACAAATACAGCCTTCATTGCAACACATACTTTCCTCCTCCAAAACTGGATCCAACTTTGCTCCTTGACCTCATCATTAAGTTAAGAACAGATAATAAAATAAGACTCAACCAAAGCCTGTGTCCATATGAAATGTAAATCTATTTTGAGGCCCGAAAATATTCCGTGTGCCTTGATTTTTCATTCCATTGGTGGTGAACTTGAAACAAAATTGAGAAAAGATTTGATTTTGGAGGGAAAGTTTTTCCTTTCCACATTAAGGCAGCAGAAAACTCTGTAGCCCAAATGAGGTTTAACAAAAGCCTCCTGCTTAGATCTATGGGCCTCCTGAGGGTTTTTTCATCACCTGCTCAGACAGGGGAGAAAAAATATAACAAAAGGCTCATGGGTCGAGATAAGGACAGGGAGAAATCATTCAATTACCGTCACGGGCAAAACAGACTCGACTTGGGGAAATTAGTTTAATTTACTACCAATCAAATTAGAGCAGGATAATGAGAAATAAAACCAGATCTTAAAAACACCTTCCCCCCCACCCCTCCTTTCTTCCAGGCTTATCATCACTCCTGGTTTTCTCTACCTGCTCCCCAGCAGCAGCACAGGGGGATGGATAATGGGGGATGGATGCAGTCAGTGGTTCCTGCCACTCCTTTTCCCTGGGGGATAGGATTGCTCTGCTGTGGCATCCCTAAAGGGCTGCAGGTGGATTTCTGCTCCACTGTGAACCTCCAAGGGTCACCATGGTGTGCAGGGAAATTTCTGCTCTGGCACCTGAAGCATTATCCTTCCCTTCCTTCATCCATGACCTTAATGTTGGCAGAATTGTTCCTGCCACATATTTTCCCTCCTTTTTCCAGCTACAATTGCTGTTCCACAGCAACATTCCTCCCCACTTCTCTTTAAATTTGTTATCCCTGGCGTGCTACCCCTGTTGCTGATGTGCTCAGCCTTGGAGAGCAGTGACTCAGTCTTGGAGTTGGGCTGGGATTAGTTCTCCTGGACATGGGGGAGCTTCTAATGGAAGCCACCCCTGAAATCCCACTGCTACCACAACCTTTCCATGCAAACCCATAGAGGCATCAGTGTGAATGCAAGATAATACATGTGGAAAATGTAGAGACATTTAAAATGTATTGTGATGCTCATCGTGAAGTTTTTCAGAGCTGCCAGTTCCATGTGAACACAGTCTGCTCATCACTGAAAGCAAAACTTAACTGCTCCTGCTATTCATAGTATGTTCTGCTTTAAAAACAGGCAGTTGGGAAGATCCACATTGGAATATTAAGGATGCTCTTGGTAGACCAAACATTTTGAAATCACTGTGAACATGGGTTTTGCATTGGCTATTTTTAGTCAGCAGTGTAACTAGGGAGGCTTCACCTCACACCACGTACACCCTCTCCTAAAGAGCTATCTCCTGGTCAGACATACCCCTCTGCCCTGAGAGCACACAAAATCCCAGAAAAAAATCAACAGAAAGGGTTTTTGATCTGTCCTGGAATCAGAAAATAGTGCCTTAATTTCTGCTTCCATTGCAATCTCCCTAACCAGCCTACTCTCTCCAGCCATTACCATTTCAAGGAAAACAAGCAGTGAGTGTACAGAAGACCACTTCAAGCTCTAAGCACTTGGTTTCCAGAGTAACAATTCCTTTTTTTTTTTTTTTTAGTAGCTCCAGGAACTCTGGTGATTTCCAGCAACAAGGCGTGACCACCCTCAGTGTGATTTCCTAAGACAAGCCCAAGGCCAAGGAAGAAGCTTTTCCCTCCAGCCCCAGATGTGCCAGTGGCAGAGGGCTGATTTTAATGGTAACAACTGTGCCTAAAGGTGTAGCCTTCACAGCTTCAACAGGGATAAGCAAACACAAGCAAAAAAAATCCCACATGAGCACATGCCACAGCCTGTACAGCTGGATCAGAAAGCTGAAGGAGACCACAAGTTGCCCAACATTTACACAATGAGCAATGTGAGAGAGTGTGGATTTGAAGCATGGTTTCCCATGGCCAGTTGGTGCCTTTTCTCTCTGTCCTTCATTCCTGAAGGCCATGAGAACTTTCCCTGAGCTGGGCTGTGCTGCTGCTCTTGCGGCATGCAGTAGTAGGAGAGGAGCTGAATGGCACAGCAAGAGCTGGTGCCACCAGTGAGAGGAGGGACTGATGGTCTGGAAACAGAGATTCTCACCAGGGCACCTTACAACAGCACCCAGGCCACGAATTAGCCCTGGCCAGAGCCAAAACCCAACCCCTGGGTGAGTTCAAGGGGTTGGATGGGGCTTTGAGGAACCTGGAGTAGTTGAAGATGTTCCTGCCCATGGCAGGGAGGTTGAACTAGATGACCTTCAAAAGGTCCCTTCCCACCCAAGCTGTTCTGTGGAAGCTGCCTGACTAAAACACCGAGCACACTGAACCAAAGGCACAACTCCTCTCATGGCAGGGTTAGCAGAGAGGCACCCAGAACCACCAGCTGCAAAGGGCTCCCAAAAATCCCACTGAGCTGGGGCTTTCCAGCTCTGCAGGCTGCTCTCCAGGAGGGAAGGAAAGGAAAGAAGAGAGATTTCCCAGCTGCTGCAGAGCCCCCAGGAGCAGCCTGCCTATCCAAGCACCCACCAGGCAGTGCCCCTTCCTCCTTGCTGCCTGCTCCTGCCATTAGCCTGATTAACAGTAATTAATAGACATACTGAGCTTAAGGCAGGGGAAAAAATGAACCCCCGAACCAACCCAAAAAACCCAACACCTCTCTGGCAATGGATCTGCCTCCTCCTTGACATATTAACTCCGGATACCACACACACGCTGCTGCTCGCAGTCTGCATGAGATAAAAGGTGCGACAGGCCGACCTGAGGTTGCCATGGAGACCAAAAATCTTTCCCAGTGCTATGGAAACTGACTCTGGGATGTGCTATGAAAAGCTGACTGCACACCCCAGTTGAGCGCTTTCGTCTTTTTAAAGCAATTAGCTGAGAGTTAAATTAGTTGCTGTTTAAAGAAAGGCGCTGTCAAAACGTAAGACATGTTAGTTGGTGTCTTTTTTTTCCAAGCCAAGCAGAAGAAAACAAAACCTTAGGGAGATTACCAAGCTTCATTTGATTGTTTCTGGAAATCAAAAGCCTTATCTTTCCGCATAAGAAATTCCATCTTTATGTACTTATACAGAATAAGAAGGAAAGTGTTGAGCAGCTCTGAGCCTGCCTCCTTTCCATGTCCTTGCATGTCCAAGTCTCTGACGTCACTGGAAGTTTTAAATGGACAAGAAATAAGCTTCTAGAGGAGGATAAATAAGGCTTCAGTAATATATTTGAGATGATAAAACTGTGATGGCAGCTGGACATGGTACAGCCAGCATCAGCCACATGCAGACCCTGACCAGTGAGAATGAAACTCTCAATCAGCCCTGGCTTCTCTGTGCCTCTGCTTCCCCTCTTCAGTGAGCCATGATTTTCCCCTCTTTTCACAGCACCCTGTGATACCAGGGGCCTAAGAACTCCCAAATTTCATCAGCAGGCATTTCAAATCTGGTTTATTTCCTGTTGTGGGCACATGCATCACACTGATGAGCCACGAGTTTCCAAGGTGCTGCTCCATCCTCTGATGGCAAATGTGCACCGTGTAGGTGCTGTTGCTTCAGGGTAGGGATATAATCTCTTAATCAGCTTAATCTCCACCAGGTGAGCAGGAAAGAGTGGAAGTGGACAGGCACAGGGGATGCAATAAACCTAAAATAATCCACTCTCTGGGGTAATGCTGAAAAGGCTGAGCAGCACCTGGGGAATACCTGCCAGTGCTGCAAGCCTTGTTTGCAGAGCTGTCTTTGTGAGCTGAGGTGCAGAGAGCTCACAAAGACAGCCATGTCCCTGTGGTTCCTCCCAGAAAATCTGCTAATTCCGAAATCTGGGTGGAATCCAGATTTTGGGGGTCAGAAGTCTGGCCCTGGAAAGCGAGAAGAGTTAAAAAGAAATAAAGAGCCTGCTCATTTCAGGGATGTAGGTGGCAGAGCTCTCCTACTGAAAAGGAGTGTCCTCGTTTGACCTGGTTGTAAAAGGATACCTGTGTGTGGACTGGGAGCTGGCCAGTGCAGTGGCATCACACAGCTCCAGGTAAGGAGGGTGAACCCAACCTTCACCTTCAGGTTTGCCTTTTACCTGTTTGCCTCCATTTCCAACTCATTTTTATCTCAGCAAAAGCTTCAGCAAGAAATGTCTCTTAAGCACAGCAGTGAGTACTGCACAGGCTCTCCAGGCTCCCAGCACGTGTCCTGAGAGGGGCCAGGAAAAAGGATAAAAGGATACTGATTCTGCAAGCTTTGATATGTAAACTGCCATTGCTAATAAACAGCTGGTAATAACTCAGAACATTTTCTTTGAGGTTAGAGTGAGCAAACTCATGTTTCTATATAAGGCAGCTACTATATCAGGAGCTGTACTGGGTAGGTCTGAAAAAAAAAAAGAGAAAACCAACTCTACTGTCTTTGTTCAAAAGACAATTCCTTTCTCATTTTTAGTTATTCTTCAATTTAAAAAATCCCATTGCATTAAATACAAAGAAATGTTATTTTGACAGAACTCCTGTAAGGCACATTCCTGCAGAATCACAAAAAGCCACGCAGAGACAAAAAGGAATTGCTTACACCAAAAAAAAAAAAAAATACAAGGCAGATACTACAGTAAACATGTTGCAATCACCATGGAAATACACCCCTAAAGTTTTTGGCAGGTATTTACTCAGCAAGTCAAGAGTCTCAGCTAAAGACACACAAAGTAGCAGCTAGAATCCATATGTCTCCTTCCCTCAAAAGAGGAAATACTTGCTAAGAGTGTTTTTTAATCAATATTACAGATATTGATTAAAAAAAAAAAAAAAAAGGTGAGTAAAGAGTGCCAAGGAAACAGATCAGAGATATTTTGGTGGCAACTACTGGAGAACATAACATTGACTGATCAGCAGCAGGAATCCATCTCTGAGTTTTTCAAGAGGTGCTAAAAATATCCACAACTCTAAGATGCCAAACCAGCCAGCTAGTTGAAGAGAAGCACGAACAAAAGAGGAAAAATCCCAACATGTTACAGAGATGATTTATAAAGAAGCCAGCAGAAAAAGCAAACTGAGAATGTACTTCCAGCTCCTGCCCATATTCTGGTCTGCCTCATATTTGCTGCACAATTTATTTAGAAAAGCTTTTCTAAACACTTCACTGCAAGTAAAATCATGGAATAGGCATTTGATGCTAGGGCAGATTCATCAAAGAGGTTCCACATTGCAGAGACAAGCACTCTAAACACAGGATTTAACCACAATGCCTCAATACAGTCCAATGCAGTCTCATCTCAACTTTGATTTTTACTCTGGGACAACTTTGGCTTATCCTCTGGTATGTATGGATACATGCTCAGTTCTGTAAGAAAAATAAATTGCCATCCTGGGTGGCTTTCCTTTCATCTGCCTAGCATGCTAGTGAAGTTTGTCTTAAACCAGACAATTAATAAGAGATTTAAGCACATGTCAGACTGAAATATACATTGAAACACTGGCTGTGAGGGCAGACCTGTGTTCCACTAATGAACCTAGACAAACCAATCTTACATTGTACTGTAGGTTCTATTTCTTGAGGTTCAGAATTAAATAACTGAGATGGATTAATTATGCCTTTCTCTGAAAATAGCTACACATTCTTCTTCATCATGCTGTAAAGGCAAACATACTCTTTTGAAAATATTCTGCATCCTGAATTGCTGTGGCTGCGTGGGGAAATAGTTCTTTATCTACTAAGAATATTCTAGAAGTAGAAGCTTCCCAGATGCAAGAGAAATGATAAACAAGATTAATAACAATAAAGAATTCACAGCTTCATTTCCTCCTTTCCTGACTAAATGCAACACTAATTGTTTGTAAACTGGATGAAAATAGTACTCACTTGGAAGAAACAAAAAAATTCATTT
>JANRGV010000073.1:68986413-69011179 GCA_024734035.1 Alethe castanea | reverse complement strand
TTCATTTTCAAGAGTTGTAGTTTCAGCTTAGGCATATACTTCCACAACCAAAAAGAAATTATCTGCACTTTTGTTCTCATCTAAAGTAAATCTCAAAACTTTCCAACTAGTTTTTGGTCAAATGTTTCTTCTACTATTATTCTACGTTTATTCTACAGTTAAATATTTATTCTACTAGCAAATTTCTGCACTTCCATACTGATCTTCAAAATACCACCAAAAATCCTCCTGTCAAAACAGTCCAAACTCCTTGGAAAGAGGTAATTTCCCAAAGTTATTTACTGGGAAGTTTTCTCCCTGGAGATGTTGAGTACGATGCCAATGGCAGAAACCTTTAACTACAGTCTCCTCAATGCTGTTATTTGGCTTTTCAACAAAAACACACCCAGGTAAAATCTGCCACCATTCCCACCCAAAATCCTACCCTGGAGCTGGGTCAGGTATGGCTAAGGGCAGAACTCCACTGGTAGTGCTTCATCAAATTAACTGACTTTGCTGCTCTTTTCTTTCCAGCTACCTTGACATTTTACCTGTTTACTCTAAATGCATGTTAAGAGCTGTATCAACAGCAAAAGGGCAACTGGCAGACCCTGTGTTATGCATTAGCAATCCCCAGCAGCACCTTAAGCAAGCAGATAAGCAGCACCAGCCAAAAGAAAAGAAATTATAGAGGTTGGAAGGCTTTTTATCCCCCCTCCCTTCATATTGTGGTAGAAAAGTCAAAGGAATGCTTTGCAATCCTGAAAGAGGGGAGAAAATTTTCTTAAAAGCCTCTTTGGTGAAAAAAACAGCATCTTCAGGTACATTAGCAAGGGGAAATTGTCATCCTGAGCTGCTCCCTCCAGAGCCAGGCAGAAATTAGTCATGGGCAAAGCTCAAATACCTTGGAGGTTCAGATGGGCATTTGCAATGTCTGATGCTTATCATAATCCCTCGAGTCTGCCAGAGAGTCTTTATTGTGGTTTCTTGATGCTTCTGCACAAAGTGCAGAGGTAGGAAAAATATGAAAAATTAAGGGGAAAAAAGTGGCCAAACATTTCTGAATTACAAGGAGAGCTCCATTTGTGGTTTGTAGGAGGACTGCAGTTAGCTGTTATTTTATCTAAACTGGCTTATGCATCCCTAAACAGCTTTCATGGTGGGACTGTTTGGAATTCTTCTAATCCTTCAAGCTACAAACACTACCTAAATCATATTCTAACCTGTTTTCTCAAAACTCTTAGGTACCATTTTTTTAATACAGCAAAACAAAGAAGAATTGCATAAGTTTTTGTGTGCTAGCAGAGATTTCACTGATTTGGAAAAAATACAGGGAAAATGATCACAAACCATCATTAGTGTAGGGAAATAATATCTTATAGCAGTGAATCAAGGGAAAGAACCACTACTGTATGCAATGCACTACAATATCTGATTATGAGGAAAACTAGAAATAGCAAGAAAAATAATCCTACAGCTCAGTACAGAAGGACACAAAAGTGAATATTAACCACACTTATTGCACCATTCACATATTAAATTTCACTCACTGGACTATATTCAAAACATCATGCAAGCAAAGTAGGCTTCACAGAAACACACAGCATGGACATATTTTTTCCATTGCTTGTCAAAATTGTGCTAGTGCTTATGGATCTGCAAAATGAACTAAAAGATTATGCAAAAGATGAGCAGATATCTATTGGTTCAGAAAGATACTTAAGAGAAAAAGTCTCTAGTCCTGATAGATCAGCCTCCCAGACAGAAATATTGATGTTTATGTTCCATGGGGAATACTGTATTATGAAGAGAAACTTCAAACCAGAGCTGGAGCAATGATGTATATGAACAGGGGAATAAAAGCAATGGGGAACTGAAGCAGAGATAAAAAGAGATCATACCAGGCCCAATCAACTTCTCCTGAGAAAGTTTCTGATATAAAAACTTTCTGTGATCTACTTTTTGCTCCAGTTCTGCTGAAGACAAGAAATGATTCCATTATTGTGTTTCTAAAGACAATCCCTCTATGAATTCACAGTGAAAGAGCAACTAATTGTATACAGGGCTACAAAGAGTTTATATAACCAATATTTTATTAATTGTACTTACTAGCCCAGTATTAAATATACTTGCTCATCTATTTTGGTATCTTCTTTACACTCTTCATTTATTTCTTCTAAAAGACCTGCTAAGTTTATCTGAATAAAATCTTTGAAAAGTGTTGTACTGCTTTAAAAAAACAAACAAAACAAAATCCAAAACCCTTGTGACTTTAAATGATTCTTTATCTAAAAATGACAAAATTTTACATGGAAAAGTCAGAAGTCTGAAGAAAAAAACATATGAAATACAGGTAATGTAATCTGCATCGTTCTACTGGTAAGCCTGGCTGTATAGAGTGAAGACTTGCAGGTACATCCCAAATCCTTGCAGTTTGTCACTATTTTGGAACAAAGGAAAAAAACAAAACTTCCTTTAGAATCTAAAATTTATTTTTTGAAGTAACAAATCAAATAATGGCCCCAATTTAAAAAGAGAAAAAACTGAAAGAAAAAAAAAATCCACAAAGCCAAGCACTTTAAAACTTAAAATTAACTTTGAAGAATGATTTGCTTGTACCCTACTATGGTACCTATCTACCATTTCTGATACTTTGAAAACAAAACAAGAATACCTAAACCTCTATGGTAGCATTCTGCTGCTGCTGGACATTTTCTTTCAAATGGTGACAGATCTGCTTCATTCAGAATATAATTTTTTTAAGCCATATGATAAGTAAAAAAATATTACAACACAGGAAAAAAATAAAAGCAGGCTACAATACTGAAATGCTTTAAATAAAATGGTATGGGTTTTCCTCCATAGATTTAGCATCAGAAGCTCAAAGTTATTTTAAAATGGACAGCAAATGTAGCTCCACTAGCAAAATGAAGATAAACATCTTGATATTAAATGTCCTTACTGAGGAAAAAAAATATGACCAGCCTTTGTTTCCAAGCACCAGAAGTTTATGAAAAACAGCAGGAGAAAAAAATCAGAGAGCCTGTGACACCAAGCCAGGAAGAGTTCATGTGTAACAAAAGTTTAAGAGCTTTTAGCTCCTTGCATAGTTAATGGTCCAGTGGCCCAACATCGTGGGTGTTTTTCGTGTTACCGAAGCCACTCACAATTTATTAAAGTGTGCCAAAAATTCAGGTTCCAGAAGACGTATTAAAAACATGCAAATCAAATATTTTGGCATCAACTCTGACAAAAATCAGAGGCAGACTGAAAGAAAACCCTGAGCCTAGGGTCTTTTGGTTAAGGGTTGTAAATGTAGTGTTTCCTTACAGGACACAGCTGATCTACACAGAACAATTAAGAATGGTTTTGTCTCTCCTCTACACCTGTAGAATTTAAGCTCCATAAGATTATCTAAGACTAATTAAGGACAAAATTGGGTCCATGCAGTTTTTATTCCAGCTGTCTATACCCAAAAGGTATATCCAGTTATAAGTTTGCATCCATTCCTACTTTTGTTGTACAGGAAGTAAAGAAAATAAAAAGAAAACAAAAACAAACAAAAAAATCCAAACCAAACAAAAATCTTTATTGTGATTGAAGTATGTGAAAACAGATGCCCCAGACAGTTGAGAAATGGCCAACTCATGCATTGTTCAGGAAAATTTAATTATAAACAACCAAAGACCTATTTAAGCCACATGTTTTGATTTAAAAATGGGGTGAAAAGAACAGATATTTTCTTCTTGCTACCTTCTTGCTTCAGGCCTCTGCATCCATGGTAACACGATTACCATCTCAGGGCTAGAATTGATCAGAATCCTTATAATTACATTCAGCCCTAACAAACCAAGTGTCTTTTTTCTGTTTGGTGGGGAGGTTTTTTCCATATTAATTTTATAGTGCTACTGCCTCAATCATCTCCACTCCACTCCCCAAATATTTTAAAAATAATTCTACTAAATGGTTTCTTTTTCTTCTTTTTCTAGTCCTCCTCACTACAAATCCAATCAGCTGGAAAATCCTGTATAAAGCAGGGTCAGCTCTGGATTAGTTTCCATGTCTTTCCCTGTGTCTCCTTTGATCAGTTACATTTTATTGAGGAGCACATCCTCAGCATTAGAGAAACAGAGCACAATGAAGCAGCAAGGGGGGTTTGAAGCCCTGCCTTATCACTGGGCCTTCTGCATTAATTCTGCTGACTTGCAAACTCATGGAAAGGCCAAGAAAAAGTGATTTTTGTGTTATATTCCAGTGCTCATTTGCTATTCAGTGGCTTTTATCTTGAAAGATTAAGTACTTGTGTCATCCACATAATTCCCTTTTGTCAAGGGATATCCCTGGCTGGTTCTCCCTGACCAGGAGCCTGCAGTGCCTACCCTTATTAACAGAAAAATAGAATCCAGAGCAAAAAAAAAATAAAATTAAAAAATAAAATAAAAAAAAGGTGGTCTCCTTCAGCCATAAGGACATAGAGATCACCTGTGCTAAGAGTGAAAGACTAAATTTAATCTGTAATATTAAAAAAAAAAAATTGAAAAAGAACTAATTTGTACTAGGCAGCAACCTCAGAACTGGAGAAGGCAAACAAAGAAACACAATTGTCTTTGCTGCCTAGAGTGAGTGGGAGCCAAGGCAGGAACATCTTGGGAAGGTCCAGATTTTCACTCCCTGTGAATTGCTGAGGTGCAGCTCAAGTGAAAGCAAGCTCATGTGTGTGACACTTGCTGAGCATTCCTGAACAAAGAACATACCTTATTTCCTTGTGCTGGCAGATCAGTTTATATGGCAGCACATGTGCCTCACAAATAAGTTAACCACATTGAGCAGATACTATAAAAGAAAGAGGAATTCTTGGCTGATGTGACAGCCTGCTCTGTCTGGAGCACATTGCCCATAAACCAAGAGGACAGATAACAAAATCTGTCCATTGGAAATCACTGGAACTTCCCCAACACCCAGGGCAAGCAGGAGTTGCCAGGTTTCTAGAACAGAGAAAACAGATTTTCACTTCCCTTAGCCAAATTTTCAAAGCTATTGAGAAGACTAAAAGGGCTAATAGAGCCAAGTGAGGTTTTCAGACCCAACTAACCACGTCAGGCATCCATCTCCCCAGCCCTAACCTGCTTATGCACTTCAGAAAATCTCATTAGGCACAGATCTGCATCTTCAGATACCTGTCTGCTTTCAGACTGCTTTCCTTCCCCTGCAATTCAACCTTTTTTATTTGCTTTTTTTTTCCCTGTTCTTCCTTACATCTAAGTTCTCACAAGATGCAGTAGGCTTTTGACCTTAGAAAAGGGATCCTGGAAAGCTTTTTTATGGAGTGTTTTTTAAAGGAGGGGCTAAACACACAATAATACCTCTGGAAAGCATTGGTTGAACAGCAATTTTTTTTTTTCCTGTTTAACCAGCACAGCCGTAGATTATAAGGAGTTTGGTTTCATTACATAACAACCCATCATTGTTCCCTAATACATTATCTCATCAGGAGGCCCCATTTCAGAGAGGTTACATAGACACACATTTCTTAATAGCAGAGCTAAGTGGCAGCATGATCTAGTGGATTAATTATGTAACTGGCAACTAGGATTTCCTGGTTGTAATACAATTTTAAATTTACATCTTTAAATCAAATTTTTAGACAACTAACAGCGTTGGCTTTAAGAGATCTGCATGTAGCTTATTTGTTGAAAAAAAAATAACATTTGCCTCTTTGGGAGATTTTTAAATCGTGCTTATCCCTACTACAAACAGAAACCTTTGGGACAACAAATTAATTTCAAAAGCCTACAGTAAATACCTCAAAAATTCTAGATATTGAAGATAAGCCAAAATAGATGAATTAAAATTAGACATTTTATACAATTATTCTCATAGTAAGGAAAAACAAAAGTGAAAACCAAGTGGAAGCTTAGAGTTCTTAACAATTTTTGCCTTCAAATGAGTCTAAAAACACTCAAATTAACAACTTCAATCAAAGTGGTAACTAGTTGCTGACTGGAGTAGAAGCATATATCAATATATTTATACATAGATATTCTAAGAGACCCTTGGGTAGTGCTGCTCCTGCCCTACCTGGAAAAGCTTTACATTTTTTGTTATGAAATATCATACAGGACTATGCATTTAACACACACTTTTATATCTTCTCCATATGGTACCAATCCTTCTATAAACGTAGACCATGTGGCTATCAGGATTTATGAACAATGTGTGCAAGTCAGGCCACTCAAGTGGGTTCTAAAATAAAGCAGCATAGATACATCCCATATGAATTCTTCCCCAGACTCTCTCTTTTTTTTCTGATATTTTTATTCAAGAGCAGGTAAGAATCAAAGCAGAGGACTTGTGGAATCAGAGCACCTTATCAAATTACCCTAAGTGATTTTGCTATACAATTATTTTAATGCTCTAGACATTGTTTCATGCTGAGATTTATGAAAGCTTACAACAAAACATCACTTTTTAAACAATGATGTGATTTACCTTGGTACAGTGGAAATGGAAGACGACAGGGGATTGTTCCACTCTGATTTTCACATCAACCTCAGTAACAAGAGTCAATCCAGTTTTGAGGGCTGAAAGCTTTCATCCTGCTCCTTTCATTACATATATTCTTATATATTTGTTGGTTCTATTTACTTCCTCTCTCTGTGAGGGTTGAATATGAATGCATTTCTTTCACATCTCCTTGTTGCCTGCAGCTTCCATCTTATTCTCTCCATATTAGCAACTGAATAATAATTGTATTGATTGGTACCCATTTTCCTTCACATTAGGAATTGTCCTATTGGGTCAATATTTATGACCCAATGATGGGTAAAATTTATGAAATAGACTGACAACAACTATTCAGGATCAAGGTCCAGACAGCAATCAAGCCTCTCCTTGCCTTAACCCACCACCAAAGCCTGTATATTCATGAGAGATCATCCTGGCCCCCAGCCCACTCATACATTAAGCCAGGTTTTGAATCTGACAGGAAAAAATCATTTCTGATCCTAATCCCCTCTGCGCTGACTTTTCACTGGTGCTAGCTTTATTAGGAGTGCTCCTAATCTTCATCATTGTAGATAAAAATTAAGAACCTTATATTTCAGGTTTATAGTCTGAAGATCTTTTTCCATCTTGAAAAATTTGCAATTCACTCTAATTCTATGTGTGTTAGTGAAAATCTGGAGTAACTCCAGCTGGAGACTGTAACTTTTTGGCAAGCAGATAGCAAGAGAAATTTAGCAACAGTTTCTTTTGCTCATGTAGCAGACTGCAGCTCCAGTAAAGAAAATAGTATAATGGTCAAAACTGTAAAATCTAAAATATTTTATCTCTTTCAGGATGGAAAAGAAAGTACATGGAAAAGAAATTTTATCATGATAAAACTGATGGAAAGGAGACACTTTTGTAGTTAAAGACTAACTTGACATCAGTCAAGGGATAATGAAACTTGGTGAAGATGCTTTTGCTAAATCAGATCAGTTAACAAACTCTAAAGAATAGTAGCATGGCATATTTAAGAGGAAAAGTATAAAATATTTTAGCAATAATTTTTATTATCACATTTCATATCATTCTGTTAAAACTCGCTGCTAATTTTTGCACAATGGAGGGGAAAGAAATGCTAAAAATGTTGGCTTAAATTGAAAGCCAGCCCTCCCACAGAATCATTTTAGATAGCTAAGATTATGCACAGTATGAGTTACAGGGTTAGTAATGTAATTTGAATAAAACTTAACAATTATCTCTGAGCTACAGATTGTCACAAAGTAATGCTTGATGGACAGAAGAAAAGAGATGGAAGCAATAATATTTAATAGCAAGGAATCCTCTACTTGCCTAATATTTGAAAATAATCTTTTAGGTCATCTTTTTCCTTAGCAGATGTATTGGTTCCTGCTGTTATCACTATTCAAATTTCTTCCTTTGGGATGGAAAAGAGGTTTTGTCTAGGAATGAATTCAGGCTGAAGGAGCAGGCAGCAGTCATGCACTAGAGCTGACAAGACCAAAGGATCCAAATAATGGGGTCCCAAGGGATGAGAAATGAGCCCTAACCACAAGTCTTCTCTCTGTTTCTGGAGTTGGAATCCCTGCTTTTTTTAAAAATTTTATTTATTTCTTTTCTTCTTTTTTTTTTTTTTTCTTTTTTCCCTCCCAGGCCTGTTCTAAACATGCTAATTCTCTTTTCCACCTCTCACGTGTATTCTCCTTCCCTAGTTATGGTTTGTTTGGTTGTGTTTTTTGTGTTTTTGGTTTTTCTTCTTTTATACATGTGGATCTGGAGGACCTTTCCCCCCCTGTGAAAATAAAGAGGCCACATTGTTACCTTCACCCAAGTATAGTGCATAACAGTGATGCCTCATTTCTCTACTAAAAGAGCAGCATCAGCATTGTTTAATTAATTTACAAACATGTAAATTTTTACAAATCTGGGAGAGAAACTGCACTAATCAAAATCAAATGGATTCCACAAAAGAACTTTCAAATACCATTTCTTGTAATTTTCCTAGCTTCAATGACTGTTTTTGCTTTAGCCTGGCTTTGATATGGGAATTGTTGTGACTTAAGCAGCTTTGGCTTGAGACTGAGACTTCTCCTATAAAAAGGAGAAGATCAATCAGGAAGTCACATTAATGAAATAAATTTGAAATTGTCCAAATAATTAAACGTTAAACAAAACAAGGACTGGCCTTAGTGTAAAAGCTGCAAGGAGCTTTTAATATTTCCTTTATCCATTTCATTGGAATGTGAAGTCAGATGACATTTGTGATAAAATGATTGGTTGACTAGTGACTTGAAGAAATAAGTATTCAATTACACAAACTTGATTTCCTTTCATTAATGCCTGCCTGTCATATGTTGATCAAGTCATCAAAAATCAGCATCCGTTGCTCAAGGCCTCAAACTGCATTTTTAATGTCACTTTTCATGAAACTAAAAGTACTAAAACTTAGTACTAAAAGTACTAAACTTGCATGAATTTTGTCATACATCTTAATACCTCCAGCAATAAAAAAACTGATGTACTCGTTAGCAAGACAATGTCCTTTTTCAGGCAGCCTTTCAGTTTGGACATTCCTGCATTGTCAACTGCAGAGCTAAAAATGCTGCTGCAAGTAGCACCCAAGTGGCCACATGGCAGAAAAAGAGGTGGTTCTTGAAGACACAATAAGAACAGACAGCTCCAAGAATGCAGGTTCTCTTGCTAGTAAGAGGTTTCAACTTTTGGTCAGCCCTAAAGTGGTCAGACAGTTGGATTAAGTGATTATTGTAGGTCCCTTCTATTCTACCCTAACCTCCTGGCCACATGGAAGATATTTGGCTCAAAAGAATCAACATACCACTTCAAGTTCTAGGAAAGCTTAACAGATAATACAAATATTACAGGCATCAAAATAGAGGCTACGTAAAAGATAAATTGCTTTAATTTCAAAAAAAAAAACCTAACTGGAAATATTTTACTCTTGTTTCATTTACAGGTCTCTACATCTAAAAAGATCCATAAGTTAGCTGTCCAAATCACTTTATGGGACTTCTTTGTCTTGAACCCAAACTGAAGGGTACTCTGAGCTTGCTAGGAGCTCTCTCAACTTAAAAGCCCATGGAGGCCTTTTGAACTTAAATATCCACATTAGAAAATGCATTTTATTAGTGTCACATAGCAACTCATTCTGAAAGTGAATTTCTGGATTCCTAGAGATTGATGTGCTTCCTTACCCCAAGAGCAGATAAATTAAATCTTTATCCTCTGTCTCCCTGCTGCAGGTGACCAAAAGGCAGCCAGCCAAAACTGTTTGTGTACCCATCTGTTCTAATTAGGCCTGAGATCACCAGTGTCTGTCCCTCTGAATTCTGCCTTGCATTTTAGTCTCCCATGATTTAACTTTTACACCAATGACCTTTGAGTAAAAATATCCTTGTTTCATTCCTGAACTGTTGAGCTGCCAAAGCACTGTTATTCCATTACTAAGCATTCCAGTCTGCATTTGTACCTTGCATTTTTCTTGATCCCCAGCTCAGAACCCATGAAATTTTATAGCTGGTTGGACATCTTTGCCTCCCACAGGGAAATACTGCAGAGGCTGACCATCAATGTGTAACATTCATCCTTTTACAGTCTACTCTTACATACCTCGATTACATGTGCAGCTCTGTAGCTGCTAATAATTTGCCACTGTCATGAGGAAACTCAGAAAGTTATCACCATATGAAAATAAAACCCAAAATATGCTGCAGAAAGAAACTTCAGGACCACATATATTCCTGTCTTTGCTATTTTAAGGCAATTTGCCCTTTGCAGAGAAACCATTTCAGAAGATAAATTAAAATTATTATGAAATTCTCCTCCCTGACCCACACCCCTTCTCTAAGCTTCTTACATATTACATTTTTTTACTGTGGGAATAGCTATGTCACAGTGGGAAGATTGCCTGTCCTAGAAATGTATAACTAACCAAGAGACAGGGCATAGGTAAAGAATAAAAAGGGTGACAAGCTACCCATTTCCATATACAAATAGGCTGTGTAGTAAGTAACAGTTTTGGGACAAGAGTTTCCTGGGAAAAGAATCCAATGTGAAGGGTAAAAGAATTTCTATTTATATGTTATGTTTCCATTTGTATTGTTCACTAAGTATGAAACCTCTCTTTTAAATCTATGTCTCCTGGTGTCTTGAAGAAGAACAGACTATTCCTGCCTGTCTGACTCATGTATCTCTGGGCAGTCAGGCCTTCTGACTCACTGGATAGTCAAAAATCTCAGATTAATAATAGTGTGTGGCTGCTAAAAATAGGAGCTGTAGACCCCGGGGCTGAACATGGGCAGAAATAAACACATTTCCTCTGAATACCTGCAATCAGGAAAACATAAACAAAAGCATTCTGCTCCGTCACTTGCATTGCATCCAATTTTGTTGGAAAACTGGGTCTGAAAGAGCCTCTGCTGCTGTTTCCAAACACCAGCAGAAGAGAGCTCAGCAAAGACCACGTGTGTTTCCAACTTGCACACCTGCAAGCAACCTGGTTATGTTTAACAAGGAATGCCCAAACATCACTATTATTACCACACCACGGCAACCCCAGCATCTTTCACAGCTCTCAGGACACACATTCCAATGCCCAAACATGTTAAAAGTATTTTTGCTTACTTTATTCTTTCCCTGCTTTTGGTTTGTGCTAGCAAGTTAGCCATTCTTGAATTAATCAGGACAGATTTCACGAAGATACATTGAAAAAGATGTTCTGTCTGTAAAACTTGGCATATGTGGTTGCTAACTCTTTAAAGTGGTCATTGTAATATAAAGTGTAAAACTAAACTAAATACCATAATCTGACATTTAGTCCTATAACATTTCCATGAAAACTCATCTCAAAATGCACAGAGGTTATTCACATTGACTTTTATGCTGGATCTGGTGCTGATGCTGAGACTGGCAGTTCACTTCTCCATCACCATGATGAATTTCTATTAGTGTTTCAATTGTATTCATTTAAACTAACAAAATCAATTGGCCTGTGTGATAAAATTTAACATAATTGAAACTCCAGCTGTCTTCTGAGTTGATATGATGAAGGAATTCTGATCAAATACAGAATTGGGGCATGTGATCAGCAGGAACTCCTGAAATTTAAATTTCTGATCTCCTGCATCAGCATATTTTCTTGCACAGCACCTTCAATAATCCTTGACACTGTCTGAACACTCCTGCCTTGTAAAATGGCCCCACATGGTTTACCTAAGAACCAGGGTTATCAATGCCAAACAGCATCTGACTGCTCAACTTAATGGTTGGGAAGGGTAGGAAATTGCTAACTTCAAAAAAAAAATTAAGCAGAAGAACTTCCAAAGAATCCTATCAAACAGCCAGCTTTGGAAAGCAAAATTTTAGGCTTGAAAAAGAGATTTAAAAAACTGTCAGAGTTGAACAGACAGCAGTGCTTTAATCAAGTTCTAGCTTTTGAGCTCCAACTTAGGAAAAAAACCCAAACAAAATAAAGAATTACAGCAACAAAACAGAGCAAATATAACAGAAAAAAGTCCCAAAAAACATCAACCCAACATTTAGAGAAAAAACAGGTCTCTAAACACTTTAAAACCTTTTCTTACTCTAAGTACTTGCACTTATGCTCACAACTGCTTCTACTGGGCAACCTTCTTTTAAAAATACTTATTCCACATTGTTTCAAGGTGTACCTTTTGGCTGTAATTAGAGATAATGCTTTATCTGGCAACCCATTTTTGTTGGTCCCTGGAGCAGCATTTTAAAAGAGGCTAGGCCAGGGTGAAAGAGAAAGGACGTGATCATGCACAGCCTGTAAAGCTGCAAAGCAGATATTGAAGGAAAGGTGGGGGGAAAAAAAATCCATCAAATTCTGAAAAATGAAATAAGATTAACAAGGATTAAGGTGATTCAATGCCAGAAAACAGTTCTGCAACTCAAGTTGTCCAGACTTTGACTTCTTCCTTAACTCCTGTCAAGTCTAGGCAACAGTACCTTTTACGAGAGTGGTGAAAACCTGATGTTGCTGCCAAAAATTATCCAAAATTGACTAACAGACTGAAATGCCTTCAATTCAATGCACCATTGAACTGGCTCTGGGGAGATGTAAGTAGACAGCTATGTGGACACAGAATCTTTGACAAGAGCAGAACTTATTGTATTTATGTCACAAGTAACAAAACTGAGGTGTTCTTAAACCTCTGGTCTACCCTAGGCAAGAATAACACAGTCATTAAGAGCATTCATAATTTATTAGAACATCAGCTTTCTATCATGTTTAGGTGGAATTTAGGATGAAACTATAATCCTTCTGAATTACCCCACATTTTTCTCAGAGTCATGGAATTAAATACAGGAATTAAAGCTTGCTTACTTTGGCACAGTCTTAGTTAACACTTGAGAGCTCAATCGCACAGGTTTTGAAGCCTCCACAGCATGGTAATCAAATGACCTTGAAATATTTATTTTTTTCCCTTCCTTTCCCTCCATATTTTCTTTTCTGAGTACACTCTGAAATTACAACCACAAAAACACTTGTAAAAATTACTAGGTGCTGTCAAATCTATTGATTTGACAAGGGCTAAAAGAAGTGATGGGATGAAATGAAAGAAGTGGATGCAGAGGCCCACAGAAGATCCTCACTTGGTGAATGCACAGAAAAAGTGAATGCTGGGAGCTGCAAGATTCACCATCATTCTCTAGCATGACTTCTACTGGTTTTGAAAGAAGAAATTTGAGCTGCTTCCTGACATCATCTATATCTGGATTATGTGTCAAGGAGATTAACCTGTTACAAAGGGTTTGTCTAAACAAGTGTATTTTGGGGATTTTTATACTACTATAAACAAATAAACTGAATTCTTATTATCCTTTCAATTTCCACCACACCCTTATCCATGTAACAGGGACCACTGCTGCCAAATGACCTTCCTGGCAGTCTTGGCAAGAGACAGAATTATTAGGCCAGTAATGATAATTTCTTTGTAATTTATGCCAAGGCAGCTTTCACTATTGCATACTTCATCCTCTCAAAAGAATACACTGTGTGTATTTTCACTGTGTGAAAAGCTCAAGCAGAACAGCAGCACCAAGCATAATTCAGAATAGATTATTGAAGTGCATTTTAATCTTTCAGGCAATTTTTTTTTTTTTTTAATATAGTCACTTCAGAATTAAGTCTTTGCTGTATTTACCACTGTATTAGAGTGCATTTCCAAGTAATGACAAAATCAGACTGCTGAGCAGATTTTCCAGAAAACCTCTTTGCAAGAGAAGCAAACCAGATCTAATTAGGCCAAGCACACTCTTAGCAATGAAGAGTCAAATGTGTGTCTCTGAAATGATGAACCTGTTCTTGACAGGATTTAAATGCAGTTTGAGGTGCTGCTCCTGCTTGGACAGCTCTAACCTGGCCCTACATAAAATACAATCAGTTCATAGTCACACACCAGGATTTCCACATGTAATGATTAAGACTTTTTTACGTCCCAAGCCAATTAAAACATCTGCAATCTTCACTGGGACCACAATTTTACAGCATTGAAGCAATAAATTTTTTTTTCCCATCTCACATCATTAGCTCTTTTCTGCTTGGGAGGAAAAAAACCCTGAATTTTGCACTGAAGACAGCCCTGATCCCATCACCAGTACATGTCACACTTGAGCGAGTCCTTCCACTGGGGACAAGCCCTGGGCAGCTTCCACACCTGCTCCAACTCCTTCCCAGCACATCTATTGGGAACTTTGACCCATAATTATCTTGGGCAAAGCCCCAGCTGCAGTTAATTATTGGATTTTCCTGTATACACATGCACATAGGAACACACAGAGAGAGCAAGGTGAGCCAGGCAGCACAGTGAAGCTTTGCTTGTTCTGTTTCCCACCTATCAATGCAGTAGAACATTGACAAAAAACTAAAAATCTACCTATATTAAGAAAAACCCCAACAAAAAGCATCCTGCAATAAAACAGCTTTGATTCAACGAGGACTAAATGTTTTGCTTTCTCTGCCTAGGATAAGTTATAAAATGGGAATTACTAGGGTCTGAGTTTATTTAAATCTCTTGCACAGATGCTAAACAAAAATACTTTATGATAGGTATGTATAAAAGGGGGGGAAAAACAACTCCATCAATTTTATCCCTATCAGCTTTTTTAGATAGTATTTTTTTCCTCTAGAGAAGAAAATTTTATCCATAGCTCTATTAAAAAAAAATCTCTTCTGATTTCTCTGGGATATTTTGTATCTCAATATATAAAAACCTCCATGAATTCATTATACTGACCACAGAAATGTTCAACCAAAGCACCTAAGATAAGAGACCACAGATTGCACACACTTTTGTGGGAACACAGGATAGGCTTGGGAAAAGAAAAAAGTTTAAATAACCAAGAGACTTCTTAAAAAGAGAAAAGAAAGAATGAGGGGGAAAAAAAGGTAAAAAGTGATTTTGAAGCTCATTTGAAAATACAAAATACAGGCCTAAACAGTAATGGTGGATCCAAACACCTCAAGTGCTGAAAACATCCTCAAAAATCTGATCTTGGGCATAAAACTAGATGTTTTGGATCTTAGTAACCAGATGAGAGATACTGGGAGACAGTGAGCTCTATATTCAGGAAAATCTGTATGAACCAAATGGAAAGAACAGCTTCTGCATTGTTGGGGGTGGTAATGCCATTTTCCTTTTATGAAGACACTTGTCACTGCATCCTCTTAAACTCCAAATCTCTGACAACACCAGAAGTACAACCATGCACCTTGTGTAAAACATGAGAATAAGTAGATTCTCAACATCAGTTCTTTTTGCCACGGTAAAATTTCACACTTTTAGACACTGATGTTTGGTGCTAAGAACAGGCAACTCTACAGAGAATCCTGACCACTCCTCAATTAACTTGAGAACTTCATGGAATTGTTACCACACCGAAGCACAACACATAATTAGCTAGCTGTATTAATTAGGGGTGCAGGGGGGTGTTGTGATTTTTGCTTTTCTACTCAGAAAATTATATTCCTTCTGTTGTGCACCTATTAGAAGCCAGTAAGAGAGATGAGCCATTACTGCAAATCCCAAATGTCAGTGATGCAAAGACACGGCCTCTTCCCAAGGTGTGGCCACCCAGGCATTGTTCCGCTGAATAAAATGGTTCATGGTTCACTCCTGCACTTCTACAGATGTTTTCATTTGTGTCCAATTTCAGAGTTAGCAGCCTTCCTCTATTTCTGAGACTAAAAGGGAGATTTGTTCATGGTTGACTTTCAAAACTTTCTGTGTTTTGCCATGCTCTTACACAAATGCTTTTTTAGCAAAATGTCTGCAGGGGAGAACATTTTATAATTATTCTTTGTCCACAGGACTGAGCCAGTATTTCTGCCCTTTTTACAAATTATATTAAGAGAAAACCAGAATATTTTCGTATGTCTTTCTGCAGAAATATTTTGAGCAGCTATAAAAAATTACTACAGCTTAAAGCATCAATGGCCATTTAGCTTAATTTTTGACAGCAAGGTCCATCATATTTGTTGATCCATTAAGAGTGAGTGATAGAGATTAACCTAAATTGAAATATGAATTTCAGATCCACACTGCCTGCTTGGCTTTACATTGCTCCAGCAGGAGTACTGTGGGATCACAGAGTCAGAAGGCCAGGAAGAACCTTCAGAAGCCATTTATTACAATGATTTTCATCTTCTGAAAAGCACAACTCCCTTTTGGGTTATATATCTTCATGCAACAATTATGTGAATAGGGGCCAGAAACATCAAGGTCAAATGCTATTAGATATAACCACTGTTAACACTTTAAGGTTCTTTCAATTCAAGAGTAGCATGACCCAGAGTATGAAAATCACCAGTTTATTTCATCTTTTTAACCATGATTTACTCCTTCTACATGTTTCAAGGGAGAATCAAATATACTTGCATCATTTTTAACAGATGTTTGCTTAGTCTTTTGGAAAACTTCCAATGAATAAGACTCCACAGCCTTCTTTGGCAATGCATTTCAAAGCTTCACCAGCCTTATTGTTCAGATCTCTTTCCTAATATCTAGTCTGTGCTTCCTGTCTCTAGACTAAACATTGCTAAGCTGCAAGTCATGCTTTGATCCTTCTTCCTCTGCACTCTGCAGCTGCACACCTCCCTGAGCATGTCCTACCCAGGACTGCCCCAGTGCTTCATCTAAAGCCTTACCCATGCTCAGTAGGATTGAAAGGGTCTGTGCTTTCTTCTGCATCCTGTTTTTCCTGCTTGCACATCCACAGATTGCATCTACTCTCCTCAAAAAAGCACAAGGGGCTATTTGGCTTTGTGCTGATTTCCTAGTATCACTTCCTTGCTTTTCCTGTCAGAGATGCATCTTGCCTTTGCCTCAACAACGCCTGGGTGCCACAAGAGCCATTTGGGGCCCCAGGGATATAATTTACTCCTGCTGTGAGCTTCTTACACTGGCACTAGAGCAGCTCCCAACCTACACCATACCAGAGCTGTGTCCTCCAGAGAACCAAGCAAGCAAAGCCTGGAAGGCAATGGAGGATCCAATACTGAATGGGTACACAAAGCCAGCAGGTTTCTACATTAACTCCTGTCCTGGTTTTGGCTGGGATAGTTAATTTTCTCCCTAGAAGTTGGTACAGGTCTGTGGTTTTGGATTTAGGATGAGAATAGCATTGATAACATGCTGAGTTTTTAACTGTTTCTAAGCAGCACTTACCCTAAGCAAAGAGGTTTTTCAGAATCTTGGCTCTGCCGGTGAGGAGAGGCACAAGAGTGGCCAAGGCAGTTGGCATGAACTGGCCAAAGGCCACAGCACTCCTTGTTCCACACAATAACTGGGGAAGGCTGGCTGGGAGCTGGTGATCTCTGGGGGGACAGGCTGGGCATCCATCAGTGGGTGCTGAGCAGCTGCATTGTGCATTGCCTGTCTTGGGATTCATTCCCTTCTCTCTCTTTCCTATTATTATAATAATAATAATATTTAACTTTATTTCAATTATTACTGTTCTTATTTCAACCCACGGGTTTTTACCTTTTTTTGGATTATCTTCCCCATCCCACCAGTTGGGGATGGGGGAAGTGAGCAAACAGCTGTGTGGTACTTAGCTGGTGGCTGGGATTAAACCATGACAATCTCTATGTATTTCAATAGCTGCAAGGCAGATAAAATGGGAAATCACACAGCTGTGGGTCCACTGTATTCTTATATCCACAGAAGACCAATGCATATAGGCTACCAGAATAATGATTGTGTAACTTCCCAGGACTAATGCTGCAAACCTTGTCAAAGTGTTTTCTGCACTTAGTGCTTCTACATTTTCTTTTACAAAATTTGACTCCAAAATCTAGGATGCTAAATCTTACTGTTTCAATATGAAACATTATTTTGCTAGGAAGTAGAGATATTAATCATTTCAAGGGAATTTGAGCTAAACCATGTGTCTTTTTTTTTTGGATAAGTGGTAAGCTAGTGAAAGATGCAAGATAGTACCGAGGCTGTGCAGTGCAGGGAGATTGATATTATCGTTGAAAACCTCTACATTTCCTCACCTGTTGCATTCCATTATGGAATTTTAACAGGAGTGCTTGCTCCCTGATATCTGTCTGTCCTCCATTCTTTCCCTTGGTTTTTTTTTCAGAAGGAGGAACAAATAGTGTTTTCCTGACTTGTTCTGAACCATACAACCACTTGCCCAGCTGAGGCAGGCAGCCTTCTCTTGACTTCTCTGAAAAGCTGCTTTGCTTATCACACCTTTAACTTAGGGTAATGAAGCACTTTGAATATGTGATTATGGATCTATAAAATCAGAACTTCCAAAGCTTTAAATACCTGCTGGAGCCCTCTTATATCCTTAATGTCTCATCACATTAAGAAGTTCAGCTGCAGCTCCCATCAGGAGTGGAAATATTCAGTAGCCCTGAGCAAGCCTGACTGCTGTCAGACCCTGGGATAATTTTCATAGAGCACACACAATCAGTGAGATAACCACATTATTATTTCTTAGTTCCTGAAATGAAATAAGGAGTTGCATGGTAGGTAAACTTTCCCAGGTGAGTTCAGTGAGCAGTGTGTGGCATCAAGGGTATCCACACAGTGCAAGTAACAGTGGGGATCCAAGCTGTGCATTCCATAAACAAGCATGGCAATAATTCTACAGCTCCTCCTTGAGTTATCCAGTCTCATTCCTGCCATTGGACTCCACAGACACTAAAATCAGATGCCTGAAAAAAAGTGCTCTTTATGAGCTAATTTACAGGTGCCTATGGACATAAGAACTCCAAGTTATCCAAGTACAACAATGATGCATTAAAAGAAACACCTTTCTATAGAGTACATGTACTCCAGACTAAATCCAGCAGTTACATACTTGATTCCTGCCTGCAAGAAGCAATACTCTGCAATTCTGCTCTCAAGTCTCAGATATTTTTTTATTCATGAGAAAAAGAAAGTCTCTTTCTTCTTCTGTATAATCCAAGGGACATGCTGGACTATGTTTCCATTGCCTGAGTTTGGGGCAAAATACATTTTTTATCAAAAGCTTTATGAGACCTGTATGAATAATGAGTGCTACATGAAGGACATAAATCAAAACAGTTACTATTCTGGAGGCAAGGTTTGGGCTTCTCTTTAAGATATTCATCAGTGGAGGAGAACCTGATGGCTTTAATTCCTCCAAGACTTCAATAAAGAAATCCAAGCACCAAATCTCACACTTACTCCATGACCTTTGCTGGGGCGAAAGAGCAATGATCAATAACAATAGTTTTGCTTCACTTGAGCAGAAGTAAATTGCCCTCTCGCTTCCAGAGTCCACATTGGGAGAGTCCTGAAGAATCCAACATTTCCTACACGTTAGGCACTGTCTGCACCAGGCTGCTGGGAGAGCCAGGGAGAGAGCAAACCCTGTGGTGCTGCCAGCCTGTGAGCCAACCCCCAGCTCCAAGGCTCCTTTTTTGTCACATGTAAACAGCACCATCCCTCAGCTTTCTCAGTGCCTCTATGAAAACAGCATGTGGAGGCACAGAACCTACCTACAGCTCAGCAACCTACACACCACTGAGTAACAGTGGTAAGAAGCAGCCTTTCCCTCTCTTTTCAGAGACATTTGTCCTCAGATTTTTCTATCTGGGGTTTGTTTAGTCCCACCTGCATTCCTTGAGACATCACCCAAAAAACACTGCTGCAAGAGAGCCCAATCCTGTGCATGCCTAGAGAGAAACGGGAATAGAGAGGGGAATATCCCCTGAGCACCTGTAGATGCTGCCATGGTTGTCTTAGAGATTTATGCAGTTGGAGGCACAAATCACAGAGAGCATTCCCAGCAATACTCAGCTTCCTACTAAAATCCTCTGCCTGATACAGAGCTGAAGGCTCCTGCTCAGAAAAATTACTTTTTCTGGGATTATTTTTGTTCAACTACCATTTTCCCTTGTCCAAGCCTTCCTACAACACCTAATTTTCACTGACACATCTAATGATGTCACAACTTTCAGAGCAGCTAAGTCAAGACCACACTTACAAGAGTAGTAGTTGTTCATAGTTTCAGAACAAAATTCAGTGCTTTTTTTCCTCTGCTGAGCTTTCCCTTGTCAAATTTTATCCACACACAAGCACACATTAAAAAAAAAACCAACAAAAAAAACAAATAACAACAAAACTCTAAAACAACCAATTCCTTTTTCCAAATGGGAAAGGAATTGACCAAGACCATCAATTTTTAAATATTTCTGAGATATTCAGATATAACAGCTACACAGACTATACAAACGCTTAAGTAGATAGTATCCAAATTCCACAGCCACAGATGAGAGTACAAAAACCATTAAGTAATATGTGAGAGTCCCACTGCAGTAGTCCCAGAGGAAAGACAGACCCTTTCATCCTAGAGAAATCAGTTTATAGTAACTAGGTCAGATTAGAGGCTAGGCAGGGATTACTTTTAGGAACCTCATGAAAAACAAAGTTGTAAGCAGAGTGAGTGGTTGAGATTTATGCCTCCCTCGTGGTATGGATCAGCAGAGCCTCTGAAGTGCCCTTCAGCAGAGAGTGTAAGCTAGAAAAAGTGGACCCAGGCAGACTTGCTGCTATTAAAATATTTAGGGAATGTGCAATTCCATAGGATCAGGCTCCAGTCACTTTCAGACTCAGCCATGCTGCAGATGCTACCGCCAGCTACTGAAGCTTCCAAATAATGACTCAATTCATTAAAATAAAATCAGTCACTGTCAAAGCCTCTGAGTAAGAGCTCAAGGAGTTGAAGACATCCCTCTCTTCCTTGTGGCTTTACAAGTACAGAAGTTGGTTCATATCAAATGAGGGTTTTCTTGCTTAAACACAACTTTAAACTACCTTTTAAAGAGGTAGGAGGGAGAGGTGGAAGTCAGTGTGTACAATTTTGGCTTTTCCTGATGAGATCCAATCTGACTGGGACAACTCTGTGGGGAAGTGTTTTATTTATGACTGGTCCATGGATATCACATGAAGCCTTCTGCTCTTCCAGATGGGTCTTGTGAGAGGATTTTAATAATAGTGACCCAAAAGGGATAGGTTACAGGGCTATTAACACCTTAGAACATAAATGTCTTTCATGTACCCATGGATATTATGGACTACTTTCTCTGTAAAGTGCCAGCTGGGTAACAAGTTTAAGAGACCAGAAAAGAAACTCATCACTGTTTTGCAACACAAACTTCTGAAACCCCCCTGACTAATTTTCTCAGCTGTTTTTATCTTTCATAGCTAAAACTATTTACAGATTAAAGTAATTTTACATAAATATTTGATGCTAGACTTCATTATGAATCTAGGTTTAGTAACAGCGACTAAGACAGAACATTTCACAGACAGCATTTTCCAATACAAAATCATTTAAGCATCTGCTGGCTGCAAGAATAAATGTCTCAACCAACTTGTCAGAGCCTGTCAGGCCTATAATTATGTTCTACAGCATTAAAAGAAACTACTTTTGGTTGTGTGGGTATGAACTGCAAAAATAACAATACCAAATTACGAAGGCTACCAGCAGAACAATCTCAGTGGGAATGTGGACAGTGTTTACTGACCAAGGGTTCCTTATCTGCTGTCCCCTCTGATGTGTGCAGGGGCTCTGGCAAACCTTACATCTCCTGGGTCACCCAGCTGCACAGGGTTTCCATTGCAGAGTTGGCATGCACCATCCCTGCTGCAAATTTTGGCATCTCAGCCAAATTTTGGCACCTCCAGCCTGCCCTCCTGGCGCTGCCACAGCCTCAGGGTCAGCTGCTTCATGAGAATCCTTCAAAGAACACAGCTGGCACTGCAGGACATGGAATATTTCCTATGTGTGGGCAGCACACACACTCAGATAATTATCTGAAATCCTCACTGCAGTTTCAGCCTCACCTCCCTGCCCAGACTCTTTGCTAGGGTGGCTTTGGGCTCTTGTGGAGCTCTCGGGCTCATCTGCACCCCAGACAGCTGCAAACATTTAAATAGCACACAAGCATCTTCCTTACAGCCTATTTCTAACCAGGAATAGGGTTACAAGTTTCAGTATTTGCTGACTCCAAGGAACAGGGCCTTCCAGACAGTGGTAATTTTAAACTGAAATAACACGTTTTCAGCTCTCAAATACAAAACACCTCTTGATGATCAAATTTGAAATTATAACTATGCCCAACCTGCATTTCTCACTAGCAGAAGGCAAAGAGAAAGTGCTGAAAGAATTAATAGTTTTGCTGCCTGTAATTAGCATGACAGTGATATTGTAGATATCACCTATAAATAATACAGTATGTGCTAATTATATGAATAACAAAACTACTTCTAAACTGAATCACTCTAAGTTGTAACTAATTGAAATGAATTCAACTTTAAATACTTAATCTTCTAACGTTAGAAAAATGTCAATTTCTTGTTACAACCTCAAGTTTTATCCAATCTCCAGAAATAACCATCACTTTTGGAAAAAAAAAATTATTGTCAAGCTATGCTATCAAAATGTTTATGAGCTTGTCTGCTATTTAAGCCCTTCAGGAAAACTAACCTGCAGTCAGAAAGAAACCCTCCACAAAACCCAAAACACATTAAAGGCTTACGCTGTCACATTAGCATTAGGTGACATGGGAAAATCAATTTCTGTGATGCATTCTTTAAAAAAAAAAAAAAAAATGCACAAAATTATGTTAGGCAGCAAACAGCGTGGCATTCTGCCAAAACCCCCACAATGTTGTAAAATAACCAGAGAAAACTCTCAGGAAGTCACACTAGAGAAAACCCCTCCCTCTTATCTTCATCTCCAGGCTGTAATTCACCTGGAGCCTTGCACAGAATTCAGTGGAAAAACTCAGCAACTGACTTCAGTCAAAATGGGATTAGGCTGCTAACACTCAAGACCTGAGGGCCATCATTTTCTTTCAAGAGACAATTATCACTCAAGACTGGGTCCATATAATCTTGTTTTGTTACAATTCTGCACTTAAGGAAGTTTTCTGCTTTGTTTTAGGGTACTTAAAAAGGGATTTTAAAAATGGTGTCACAGGCAACACAATGTGTAAATTAGAATTATAATCTTTATCTTGAACCAAGACAAAAAAAATCTATATTTTTTATACATATAAGAAAAAGATTTTATTTTCTTGAGTTCTGTTATTCTTTGCTGTGTTGGCTGGATTTTAGTCTTGGCACACAGTCAAAACACTGGTCAGGGCTACATTACTCACAATTTCATTTTTCTTGTTGCATCACCAACACAAGCTTTTATAGCTTCACATATAGCTGAATAATACCTCTCAACTATTTCTAAAAAACCCTAATAACTAGCATGAAATTCAAATATACAGTAGGAACTACGAGTCCACGACCAGATTAAGGAAAACAATGCCTGGATGGGGAAGAAATCCTTTGTCCTTTCTTTTTCTTGAAGAGGATAATTTCATCAAGTGGCCTGATTGTTGGATAAATCCATACCTTGGGAAGTTAGCCACCAGCCAAAGGGCATTTGCAGGGAAGCAGCCCTGCTTTCCCAAATATGAGCATCAGGAATGGGCAGAAGGAACCTGCAGGAATCTGCCAATGTTGTGCTTCACTTAGAGTAAAATCTTATAAGTTGGATGGAAGTGTTTTCAACCAGCAATCAGGCCTGCTGGCATGGCTGATGGTAGATATTTTATTCCAGGAAAAGCTATTCTTCCATCTTGTCATCAGGGATTATGTGAAATGCACCATGAGAACCCCAGCATTTTGGTAGAGAAGAGAGAGGATTCATCTTTCTTAAAAGTCTGCATCTAAAATAGCCACTGAGATTATTTTTTTTTAATTATTTTCCAAGTTGTCAGCAAATAAGAAACAGTTCTAAGCTAACATTCCAGCAATTATATGGGACATCTACCTTGAAGTGGATGAACCTTATTTTAGACACAGACTGCTCAATCCTATCCTAGAGTAGTTGGCCAATGAAGTACAAATGGATGCACAGGATTAAGAGAGGCATCCATGCTTAATTCTGTTATTTGTCTAAACAAGGCTGCTAGATTTCAAGATTGACATTTCAGGAATAGGTCAGAAAAAAAACTAAAGTGGAACTGATGAATTTTTATGTCTTACCTTATTGGACAACTGTTCTATATGACACCAATTTTCTAGTATATCAGGAACAAAACCTTTTAGAGGTATTACTTTGAGATTTTGTTTGTTTAAAACTGGTCTCTTTATTTTACAGTTAGGTCAACTGAGTTGTGAGCTGGCATCAATAAGACAGTTTAGATTTTCAAGAAAAAGTTACATTTCAATTAAAGCTCATAAAATGGCATGAAGACCACAAGAAAAATCTCCATTTCCAACTGTGCTGCAGTCAAGCTGACAGCGGATAAAGAGATGCAGTAGAAACCAAGAATGCAATGTGAATTTCTCATTTTTTTTGCTTGTGCAGCTGTGTCTCAAGGGTATTTTGCATGGGACCTAGAAGCTGAATGTTGTTTTGCTACTAAAAGTCTCATTAGGAAGGTAGAAAATGTACTAGTCACACACACTAAAAAAAGCACCATCTGGGTAGAACGCTTGTTTTTAAGGAAAAAAAAAAAAAGGAGTGGCAATTAACATAGAGATGTGTGACCTTGGCTGAAATATTTGACAACATCAAATACTCAGGAAAATATATACAGGAAAATGTATGAGTCCAGCACTGAAGTAACAGAAAATCACATACAGTGACAGTCACAGAGGTTAAGAGAAAATGGGATGCTATGGCTATTGGGGAGATGGGGTGGGTGGGAGGAAAAAAAGTTTTTTGTTTTTGTTTTTTTTTTTAGCAT
>JANRGV010000073.1:68935593-68985976 GCA_024734035.1 Alethe castanea | reverse complement strand
AAAAAAATGTTTTTGTTTTTTTTTTTTTTTTTTTTTAGCATTAATGTTAAATTGAAACACAAAGCTATAGGTTGAGTAAAAATAATCATTTTTGCATGGAATTTATGAGTCTTGTTACAATGGTCAAACAAAGGGTGTCACAGCTGAGAAAGCCCAAAGGAAGAGCCAGGAAGGGAACAGGGACATGCACCATCTCAATAGGAACACTCACACAGGACCACAGAAATCCAGGTGAACAAGGATTCACATCAGGGATTAACTCTAAAGTAAAACGGCATTTTCAATTCCAAAAAGAAAAATCAAGAGACATAGGCAAAACTGTCATTTCCTCCATGAGAAAACATGTTAGAAAATGGCTAATGCTTCAGGGAAAAAAAAATTAGTGTGTGTGTATATGCATACATATGTGCTTACTTATTTAATATACATTTTATAATAAAAATCTCCATACAAAATAGATAATTTTCCCAGAAATCTGCAGGGCAGAAGAGTTTCCTGATTGGAAATGAAGCAGGGCTGGCACACAAAGAAAGCTGCTGCTTTTCCCTGTCCAAAAATTCACCTTACAGGGGAGAGGAGCATCACTGTGCAGCCTTAACCCAAAGCACAGCATCTCCCCCAGAAGTGGCTCCCTCCTTTACCCGGGGTGTGACTCCAAAACTGCTGCTGCCAAAATCATCATCTCTCAAACAGTCCCCTCCAGACACCAGTAAAAATGGTTTTGGAATTGGCTTCCTCTGATGCAGATTGTGAGTCACCCAGAAGCTCACATTTCCCCATGTTTCAGATGTTTGTTATTAGCATTAAGCCTTGTTTTTGGTCAACATTTGTTTTCACTAGATGCTATTTTATCCTGGGACCTAAGATTTTTAATTTTTTTTTTTTTTCTCCACGAAGATTTTCCATGTTTTCTTCCTGTAGAAAACCTACAACACACTACTTGTTGGGATTGTCCAGGTTACAAAAAGGAGGTTGTGAGTCCTCTCTCTCTGATATTAGAGTTAGCTTTAGTGTTTTTTGTCCAGTCATAATCCCTTTAAGTAATATTAGATCATACAGCCCACAGATTGAACAATACTTTAATGGGAGCCGGATTAATACTCGGGAGATATTTGCCTATTTGCAATGCAAAAAAAAAGAAAAAAAAAAAAGAAAAAAAAGAAAAAAAAAGAAAAAAAAAGAAAAAAAAGTCTTTAACTTTTTTTCTTGAAAGGAAAAAGTATTTAAAATTATTTAACTTGGCAGGAATGGAAAAGCTTTGTTTTGTTTTAAATCGCTCCAACACTTCCCCTACCCTATTATTTATTCTGTGTATGTTGGAAACACTTAGGCTGGCTCTTAATTCTGCATGGAGGAAGCAGAACCTGAGGCAAGTTGATCTGGAATTTCATCTCCTTTTTTTTTACTGGAGACAGCAACAACTCTCACACAGTTCTCCAGATCAGTGGAATTTAATGTCAATAGTGGTCAAATGGAAGGTATGGGTGTCAGGGAAGTCATTTGATCCTTCTTTAGGGATGTCAACAAATAGTTGCAGAGAACTTTTTTTCATAAACAAGAGGAAGCTAGGTCAAACTTCAGTATGCAGAATTTAAATAGAAAGAAGTATAGCAAAAGAGATTTCCTTTAACCTAAAGATACCTGGCTAACCCAAACTGCACTGCAGTGTTTCAGATGTAAAATGCCATGGAGTGACAACTATTGCCCCAACATCAGACCTCCTCAAATCAACCCCATGGAGTCCTGGTCTTCAACAAAATGCATACTCATACTGAAGTTACAGCTAAAATTAGTACGAGTCAAGAATGAATAAAATATTGAAATGGAAAAAAATGGAATAAAAGACAATTTATACTTGTAAGCTTCAGTTTTCAGTAGGGAGGGGGGGTAAAAAGTTATTTTTTTTGGAAGCTGCAGCTTTGCCTGCATGAAGGGCCTGGGCTGCACTTTTATAGTCTTTGTTTGTTGGTTATCTCATGGCACCAGAGAACTCAGGCTTGCACATGAGACCAGAGCTCCTCAACAGGTTTTAGTCAGATTCTGGTTTTTCCTCTACTGGCAGAGAAACTCAGGAGCATAAGGCTGGGCTCAAGTGCAACCTCTGCCTCTCTGGGCAGCTGGCTAAAAATCAACTTTGCTCTGTGCAAAGTCTGACCTCCAAGCACAGCTAGGAGCAGGGCATCAGGCACATCCTTGGTTAAACAGATCGTGGAGCAGCTCTGGGATCAAGCAGCTGTATTGCAAAACTCATCAACATATGCCCAGCTTTGCAGTGTGGCAGACATGGCACAAAAAGTATTTAACAAAAAGAGTACCACGTGTGTTTATCAAGATACAGAGATTATTTAAATACACACACATCAAATTACCTCTCTCTTCCTGCCCAAGACCTAACTTCACTGCACCATTATTAGTATATGACATGTGCTTGTGAATCTGCATTAGAATTTCATGCAGCTATTGCAGAAATGTATCTGAAATCCTATCATGGCCTGCTTTCAAATGTGAAAGACACAAACAAAATGGGTGAAAATCTGAGTTGTCACATTTGGGAATATTTACCGAACAGTTTGTATAATCTGAATGAACCTTATGTAAGAGTCAACATGTTCAAACAGCCAAAAATAAGTCTGAAAATGTTTGGTGAGTAAATTCACAATATTTCTTCGAGTTTTGTTTTTAACCCATGAAAGGCTATGTGCTTTGCCTACTTCCTGCAGCTTTTTTTTCCTTCCAACAGTCCATAAAACACCAATATCTCCAAGGACTTCAGCAGAATCCTAGGTTAGAGATCGACACCTCAGTGTCTGTGGTGCCACCCGACAGTAATGGAATTATTTCCTTTTATTTTAAACAAAATCAGACCTACCAAAGCATACCTCAAGGTAAATAAATTCCACAAGGAGGCATTTTACACTTGGAATGGGAGATATGCATAATCTTCTGCTTATTGTCTCATTACTGCATTTCTTGAGCAAATAGCAAGAGTAAGAGACTTAAGAAAGTCTGGCCAGGCAAGATCCTTCACTTACTCACTCCCACCTCCTTTATATACCATGGCTACCTATAACATTATGATAAGTAACTTTCTCAAAGAGTAAATCCAAACTAGAGAAAGTTTGCCCAGAAACCAAACAATTAACAAGAGAATTTGGATTGAGAAGGACAGGGCCAACATATTCATTAAAGAAATAACAAAAAGTCTTCCTGCCTGCAAACCACTGCAACCTCCAAACAGCTTTTAGATGCAGCCTCACCTAGAGCTCATCAAAGCTGGCCACTCTCAAAGTGACAAAGGCATTAGCAGACCACACTCCTCATATTCTGAGCTTCTATTTTGAGCCCCACTTGCAGTGCTGGGAAGAGGAGGATTTACAGATATTCTCAGAAGATCTAGCATGCTTTCAGATAAGTAGTGTGCATACAGAATTGATTTGCAGAGTATTCAAAAGTAAAAAAAAAAACAACAAAACAACAAAAAACCAAGAAACAGAAAAATGAGGAATTTATGTTCCCCCAGAAAAAAACAGTAATTGCATTGGTTACAAATTGATGTGATGTAATGCCTTGATGGAAAAGTTATCAGCAGGTTATGAAAGAGAAGAAAAAAATTTCCAATAGTTTATGTTGGTAACACTTACTGCAGAGTAAACAGTAGCTTTTGCTTCAGAAGTTTTTAAATTACTTTACAAAACATACTTCCAGAAATCCTTGCTTTCTTCCTTGAAATCTCTCCCCTCTGAGGTGCAAAGTGACCACAGCAAAGGGACTGACTGTGGGTAAGTGAGGAATTGGTGCAAGGCAGGCTGAGCTGCACACAGGTAAGAAGGAAGTCCACAATATTCTGTCAAAAAATACCTGATAACACAAAATCCCTGGTCATGGTTTAACCCTGAATAGAGCTAACCAATAACCAACCTATATCCTGCTCAGCTACCAAAAGGAATAGAAAGAGCCAACAAGAGCTGCTGTGGGTTTAACACAAAAAAAACTTCATCTTGGCAGACAGCATTTTCCAGCACACATTCCCATGGAACACTCTGGCGTCCCCAGACATTTCATGAGAATTCTTGAGAAACATGCCCTTCCTTTGGGAAAAGGGGCTTTAAGATCATTGCAAAGTCCAATGTGTACACCTTAATTTATTAAAAACATTTTCCTCTTAGATTATACTTCAATTTTTTTTTCATAAAAGCCTTCCTTTTAGAAGCATATTATGAGCAGTGGCATTAGAAAGGTTGTAAATTTGGGAAATGGATCCTGGGCAGAGGGGCACTGCAAGATTCCACACGTGGCAGCATTCCCAGTGAGCACACAGAATCAGAATACAGATTCTGACCCACAAACCAGCACCAGGAACAAGTGCTGCAGAGCATTTTAGGACTAGAGCTGAATACAGATGTAACTTCACATAAAATGCAGCAGGGAAAATGACTTTCCTGAACTAGAATGTGAATGACATAGATATGTATGTGTGTGTATGTGTGTGTACAGGATTCCTGTCCTTGTGAACTGCTCAGAGCCAGAAATTCATCCTGGCTTCTCTTCGGTCTCCAGCAACCCAAGAGGTCCAAAGAGACATTAATTCATTATTAATTTGCACCTAAGAAACCTGTCACTGACATATCTGCAATCAATGCACTCAGAGGTGAACAGCGTAATATTTTATTTTGCTATCCCTACTCTGCTGAAGATGACTGACTGCCAGCCTGCATTCCCCTTCATGGCATACCTTAAGTATTCATTACAATTTCTGAATGTTTTGGACATTTATTTTATATGTGCTAATGGTAATCTGGGGACAATCTGTAAATCCAGGGGCAATTTCTTCTTGTATTTAAAATATTTATAAAAAGCAATTATTTTAGTCTGTTAAGGATGTCACCTTGGGCAATTTATTGTGTTCAGCCATAGCCACCTAACAGGGGAATTCCCTCAAACAGAGAACAGAGCACAGCAGGACTAAGGAATGCTTTACTGTACATGGCTAGGAATTTCTTAAAACCAAAAAAGAAAACTGCACATATTCTGTCTCATATTAACTTGCACTATTTCTTTTATATACCTTTTTCAAATGCAATTTTGTACTTCACCCAATGGTTTTGTCTGCAGGTTCCCATGAAACTTCCATTGTCACCCTTTGTTAAACATTTTTTTGCCATTTCTGTCATGGAAACAGGTTTGTACATTCATGTTGGTGGGACTCCTGAGGAAAAACAATAACTATATTGCCCAGATTAAATCCCTGATTCACAAAGCACTGCCCTCAGAATAGTTCCTGAAGCTGGAAGGCAGCAAAAACTCTTGTCCTTGTTGCCTGGGCTGCAGATTGTCTGACCCAATTTCTTTTCTGTTAATGCTTTTCTCATCCTCCTTAACACCTGGATGAGCCCTTTCACTTGCCACTCAAGCAAATTATAATCTTGTGGTACCCCTGTAAGCTCTCTCAGGCTTTTGCTTTTTCCACTTGTACAAACAGCTGCAGACTAATATAAAAACAGGTGCAAAATGCACATGGATAACACATGCACAGGGCTTGCCAAATTGAGATGTGCTCACAAGTTAAACCCTGTAGGTATGGTTATAATGTTGTTTTTGCCTGATTCACGACACCACAGGACACTCCCCACTGAACACTGACAAAATTATAACAGGTCAAACTTGTGGTCTCGGTGATAACACCCAAAAGCTCAGCTGGAAGGGTTGTGCTGAGGTTTAAATTAAGCCCAGCACTAAACAGTCTGGGAACTTCTGAAAATATCACAGCTCAGCAAACCTTTTGCACACACAGAGTTAGAAAGCCACATTCATAGCTTCCTTTGCAGCTAATCATAACAGCCAAAATTGTAGTTTGTACCAAAAGTGTGCCTGGAACCTCATCCTGCCTTCTGGGCAGCCCTCATGCTCTCCAAACAGCTGATTGCCCAACAAGAAAACCCTGCCATGAATGTGGAACCTTATAGCAGTGCTTCTGTCAAAGGATTTGTATTTGTGGAGTTGTGTCTCATTTATAACCCAGCCAAGCTGGCTGATGAAGGAATCACTCTTTAAACACAGCTGGTAAATGCTCCTTGTCTATGGTGCAGCTCTCAGTGCTGACAGGGTAATTCCCCCTTCTCCCCTTTGGGGTTAATTCACATTAGGAATTTAGATATCTCAACCAACAGCAAATAAGTGAGTTCAGAAAATTTGCAGATAAAATTCAGCTTGTCTACTCCACATTATCAAGATTTTTTCCTCGATCATGTCTCTCTTCATTCCCATTCCTTTCCTACTTTTGAGATCACAGGGTCATTCACGAGTTATTCCTGAGAAGCACTGACACAGATTTTTGGGCACCCTACTCCACAAATGCTCCTTCCTCGAAGTTCAGAGTGGCCAAGTTGGAGCCTGGTTTATACATCTCAAAAACCCTCAGAGAACAAAAGAATCTGACATCCCTCTTCCCAGCAAAAAAAAATTTGCCTCCCTAGCTATTTAGGGGTTCATGGGTTTCTTAAAACCTGTCCCCAGAATGGTTTATTGATCTTTAAGTCAATTATTAAAAAAGCTAAAAATTGCTTCTCCTCTCTGTCCATCTTTCTCTTCCCACTTTCTCTAGGTCCTAAGCACCACCTTTGCCAGTCTCAAAGCATAAAGATAGTTGAATATCGGACTTGCAAACCAAAGCAAATATCTTGAGGATATTCCTATTAACTCAAAAGCAAACCTCTCTTTTACTAAGCAAATAAGGATTACTTAAATAAAAGTGTTCACAGGTGTACAAGTTACTGGAATAAGGGATCTTATCCCCACCTGGCATAGAAAGTATTGGCAATGACAAAACAAATAAATGCATAAGCCTTCAAAATCATACTTTTAAAGTACATCTTTACTTCCCTCAACACTACTCCCAACCTTTTAACACTGGAGTGAATTCTTCACCTATTTGCCAAGAAACAATTGCTATTTTCTGGATGCTTCACATAGAGACAAGTGTCAGTTTTCTCACCATAGAATAAATCAGGTGAGACAAATGGAGTGGCCCAACATGATCCAGCCTTCTTGATGCCAAAGGTGTTGGACCCTTCTTTTGTGTTTGTGATGCTTTGGCTGTCACCAGGACGGGAGCAGGCACAGCCACACAGCTCAGCTGGGTTGTTAAGCTGCTTTTAGCACCTGAGTCATACAAGTGCTATTAGCAGGCTACTCATGCCAAGCCCTCTCCCCGAACACAGCCATTAGCCCCTTATCTCACTGGGATTATCTCGGCATTAAATCACAGCATTGCCCTCTGAAGTGTCTCCAGTTCACTGCTGTGCGTTTCTGGAATCTGCACTGGATAGAGATTCACTTTGTGACTAATCGTATTTAAGTATTTTATACAGATGACTTCCACTATTATCTCATTTTTCTATTATAAAACATAATAAAAAGTGATTTTGGGAGCTGTTTTGTGTTGTATTGCAAAGGTATCCAAAGCTGTTCCAGAGAGCTCTGCTTGACAGGGCACACCCAAGGAGGTGAGCTCCTTCTCACAGAGCCCATGCTAAACTACCTCCACTTCTTTGCCCTTGCTCATTACTATAAAAGGAAGGAAGACAGATTTTTAGCAGAGTTGAGTGAATTTTCAACTAGCCAATGTAGCTCCTTATTGCGAGAAAATTCTGAATCAACAAAACTAGAATTTTTCATTTAAAAGGGAGCCATTCCCAATGGAGAGTTTTAATGACATGGTTGTAACTTTTAGGTCCCTATATTTCTTTGGGAAGCCACTTAATAACATTTTAATAGGTGAAAGAGAAAAATCTCCGGGATGAAAATTAATTTTATTCAGCCACAGAAGTTAAAGAGGTTCTCTCTTTGACACTGAAACTACTAATTTCAAGCAGCCTTGTGTCAAAGTCAGTGTAGAGATTTGTAGAGATTAATATTATCCAATCCCAAACAGTGAACCAGTTTTTCAGCAGCTGTGAGGAGCCCTATACAGAATGTACACGTTTAAGAAAAAAAAAAGCACACTCTCTAATTCTCAAAAAATTATATATAAACATGTCTGATCAACCCCCTTCAAAGGAGAATATAATTGATATTAAAAGTGGTAATGCTTTAGGCTCAGACGGATTCTGATTACACATTATCAAATATTTAAAACAAAGGGCTGTAGGCTCTCGTGCAAAAGTAATGTGGAGGAAAAAAAGATGACAGTCTTTCCTAGTAAGTTTATACACAAACACGTATTTAGGTGAGATTTTAATTACTGTACTAAAAAGATGCATCTGATCAGTTGTAGATATTCCAATAGGATTAAAAAAGAAAAACTTCAGAGAAATTCAGGCTCAATTAAGTTCCTGTAATTCATTTCAGTGGCAGGGGTCATGTTACATCTGGGGTCAATGAAGACAAAAAAAAGCCTTGAACACACTCAGGAAAGACGATAAAAGAAAAAAAAAAAAAAAAGGCCACCATTTAGGGTGGGACCTCAGAAACAAAATCCAAATACATTTAAGTAGCAAGACACTAAAACTGCAGTAGCTGGCATATCATAGACACAATTCATGGGATGTGTTACCAAGGAGATAATGTTAATAGGGAAGAAACAAGAGAGTGGGAGGGGAATTAAGTAACTATTCTTTCTGCCTGTCGAGTCAGTTGTGTTCGTGTATATGGAAGGATAAATAATCTATTTTTAAGAAGCAGTGAAAAGCATAGCTCTATTTTAAATCTAGCACTGCAGAGCTGAAGCTTTAGCTCAGTGCAAGGGTTTGTCAAAGAAAACAGCTCAGGCAGGAGGGTTTGTCTTGTTTGTTCTGCCCCTCCCCAAACACCTTTTATTTGTGAGAAGATGAGTACAAACCGTTTAACAAAAAGCGATTTTTGATAAAAAAATAATGGATGCCTGGAGCTGCCAGCACTTCCTCCTGTCCTCAGAGTGACATCTTAGTATTGGTGTGCTCAGCCTCTAAACAAGCAGCAGCTTTAGGTACACTACCAGCCTACAAAAACCCTCGTGCTGCAGCAACAAAACACTGAAATTTCTCACTCCCCACGAATAATTATTAAATTACTGTATTTGTCGAAAGACTGACAAAACAAAATGTCCTTTTGAAAGCTGACTGCTTGGAGATATTTCAGCTTCAAATGGATACACGGTGCTTTTTTGTACAGAAATTAACGGAAGCTGTTTAGATTTAAGGAAAATTTCTCATCCAATAGGTGGTGCTAGCAAGTTCTCCAGTTATCTAAATAGCTGATAAAAGTATTTAAAAAAAAATAAAGGAAAAAAGACAGGAAAAAACCCCCATAAACCAATTAAGAGGAACCAAACCCAATATTCTGCAACATCAGGCTTCCAAAACACAGTTATATTTACTGCCTTAGGATTGTTGCTCTTCTCTGAAATGACCAAGTTTCTTTCATTTAAAGAATTCTGCAATGTTTTCATCAGAACTGCATCTGATAATACCAAACTTTGTGCGGCTGCATGACACCAGTGACCAGTTATCCTACTTTCAAATTTCTGCTCTATTTCATATGGCCATCATACCTTAAAGTGAAAGGAGATTTAATATTCCTACAAAATTTCATAGTGATATTATATTCTCTCTTTCAAGGTTTTTCCTAAGCCTCCAACTGTAACTTATTATTGAACACAGGAATTTGCTTCTTGAAGAATGCATGAAACATGAGAACTGGGTCCAAATCACCTATTTTTACATGTCTTCTCATTATGTTCATCTTCCCTTCAAGAGAAGAAAGGTTAGCATTTATTCAGATACAAGGCCAAGGCTAAGGAACATTTTCATGTGAGCTCTGTACCTCAAGTGGGAAAACTCACTCTGGTTTTCATGAGATGAGAAAGAGATGGTAGAAGAATCAAGGTAAAGCCATTTTGTGGCAAAATACTCAGTGAATGATTGGATTAAAACACCAAACCACCCCAAACTTCCATGGCAGAAAGAATAATAAAAAAACCCCAACTTTATGATGTCAAAATACTTGCATTCAGAATATTTCAGCTTGTCATTAAATTTCCAAAAAAAGCATTTAATCTAAACAAATATTAAGTCTACAATACATACAATGCAACATTTTAGATTTTAAAAACTTTCAGGGCCCAAAACATTTATTTTTGCTTTTTCATCTACTTATTATTTACATTGCACAAAACCTTTTTCATATTTTTGCCCATTTTTATCACTTTTCCAACATTAGTTGGACACTAAGTACATCTTCACAGAAGTCACTGAACTTCTTTGTCTGTGTGATTAAACTACAGCCTTCAGATACTAAATTTATACATTAAACTGCCATTTCTCAGCTCTTTAATCATGAAATGGGGAAAAGTCTTGAATTTTCTTGTTTATTAAGTAACAAATGGCACTAACACAAAAGCAAGTACAATGCACATTGCACGAAGTACTTTGATAATTCATTTCCCAAATGACACTTATAGTGCTGGTTATTTATGATAATATTTCCTACAGTAATAGTAAATGCCCTTGGGCATATTTTTTATTACTTAAGACTCTTTTGCTTTTAAAAGACCTCACTGCAGCACTCCTCTGTTGAATTTTTGCTTAGTGGCAGAGGAACCACCATTTTTCTATTGGGCAAATAAATAAAAATTTGATTGCTAAGGTTTCTTGCATCTTTTAAGAGCACTCTGGCTTCCTCCACTGCTTTAGATTCAACTGCTCCTGAATATCTTTGAATCATTGGCATCACAACAGCTCCTGAGAAGCAGGGAATGGATAAAGAAAATAAAATCTTTAAAAATATCAAAACCATAAAATCCATAAAATCTGAAACTTTCTCCACTTTAGTTCAGGGAGAAGAGACTATTTGTAGCAACACTGAAAGGCAACATTTGAAGCTTGTCCTATCCAGCCAAAAGAGTGATTTAGAGGAGAGGAATGCATTTGCCAGAGTCAGAGAGGTTGACATCCCAAACCTTGCAAAGAAGCACAACTCATGACCATAAATAGGTTGGATGCTGTAGTTTTCAAGCTACTGTTCATGAGGCTCCATGCCAATGCTTTAACACATGCTGGGGTCCAAAGGGGAAGTCTGCTCACTCAGCTCCTCATCCCTGGGCACTTCCCACCCACCTCAGCTCCACTGCAAACCAGCCCTGGCTCTCCTGCACGTTTATCCTTCACCATGCACAAGAGATGGGGCAGAAATACGTAATTAAAGGCAAGAAAAATGCAAGTGCACCTCCTTGGCAATGTCCACAAATGATAATTGAACCACAGTTCTGCTTTTATTTGCCCATTATCTTCAAAGAAAACAAAAGCCCTGCAATATTCAGATTCTCCACAGCCCCAAACATCCTGAATATTATTTTTTGTTCAGCATTTCTTCAAGGCTGCAGCACATCTGATGTGGTTGCATTATTCTCAAAAAACACCTGTTCATCTCTGCTGCACTCCCCAGCTGTTGAGCACCTACATGTTCACTTCTGGGAGATAGCAACAAATCTCCAACACCTTGGAGAGCAAAGGAACTGCCTTATAGCTGTGAATAATTTGTGCAAGGATCATAGTTCACATGAGAATCTGACTTAGCTTGCAAACACAGGAAGCAAGACCCAACAATATCATGCAATCAAGGTGTATGTTGGTGAAAAGGCTGCAGCCACCAAACCGAAACAGCTTCATTACCTTAAGTATTTGCAGTTTTGGGGTTTCAGGGTTTTTTTGTTTGTTTTTTTTTTTTAATTTTATAGAAACCAACAGATTTTTCTAAATGGAAAAACACAACCTGCTCCGACATGCCACAAGTAGGAAACCAATGGACACAAGATATGCCAAGGCAAATTCAACATATACTGCTCCTGGTTTGTTCCATACTTCATTATTTGCAGAGCTGTGATGGCTCTGCCTTTACTCATGCCAAATGGGCTGACACCTTTGAAATGTTCTTCATAGCCTGAAGCTGTTTGGGCAGCACTTCCAGACCAAAGCCCTGAAAAACATTCTGGTGTTTGTACTGCTGAATAAAAAAGGCCCAGCATTTATGGTGCCAGTCAGAAATCAAGGACATCAAAGGCATTTGTCTGCTGCACCAGAGCCTTCCTGTTCACCTCTGCTCATTTGCTTCCCCTTCTGTCTGTCATATAAATAGTAGAATCATCCAAACATGAGAATATTCTTTACACATCATCAGCAAAAGTTGTTATCAAAATACAACAGACATTTTCCTCTTTTATTTCTGAGTTATTGGTATCAAGGGTATTCCAGAGCCCCTTCCACATTATCAATATTATTCTTTCTCAGGTGAGGATAAAATATATCAAAGTGTTTGGAATTCTGAATATGACTCTTAACAGGGAACCTATGAATGACCCTGATCTTGGAAAAGCAAGACGGCAAGTACAAGCTTGCAGTTACTAATGGGTTAATTAAATTCAGAAATGGTGCTGAATTCCTTCTTCGTAAAACAGTTTTAATAGCATTTTTTATAGAGCTCAATTAGCAAACTTAAAATAATTGATGATGGACAACTTGCAGTTTCACACCACAATTAAAATGCATCTACAGCTAGAGTCACCTGTATCCCATTACCTTAGATGTACACAGATTTAGACAGAACCATTAGGTAGCCATGATCTCAAATGGCCTAAAAACCCTGATTTCTATGACAAATCACTAAACTTACAGGTTGAAAAGACTTCTTTAAACCAGCAGAGACCCACATAACATTGTTAGACCAGCATGGTGGTCCTGCTGCCAAGGCACTGTGTATCCCCTCCCTGCCCTCAGCACACCTAAGGCACAAACTGTACTCATCTCATGGCCCCTTTATTGCTCAGGAAGCTTCTGCCAGGCACAGCTCCATCCATTGTGGTGCTTTCTACAGGGCAGACACATTTAGTACATAATCATTCAAAGGTACCGCATTTTAATAAACCATATTTTTCAAACCAGTCCACTCTGTTAGAGGGAAACCCTCTAAGCTTGACTGGCAAGTTGACAATTTGGCATCCTGTCATTTTAATGAGCTACATAGCTTCTGAACAGAGTTTAATTAAAATTGGCTATACTACATACACTGGCCTGCAGTTCATAGTACAATTTTCAGGTCAGGTGCACCTGTCAGCACTACCTTTTGACAGTCACAGCTCTCCCAATCAGGCACACTGAATATTGCTCAACACAGGCTGCAAGAGCCACTAGATAGCAGCAAATGGAGCTGTGTGCTCATCAGTATGGGCAGTGCCCTCTCCCCCCACCCATTCCCTGCACACACAAGCAGCTCTCAGCATTCACTGTGCAGCCTTTGCAGAGAAACACTTGGAAAGGGAGCACAACACAGGAAAAAAGACAGGCTTTCCATAAATACACATGCAGTGTGAACAGATATTTGATAGAATAATTGCTAACAGTAATCTCAGTAAGAGAAATACAGGCTAGTCAGGTGCTGTGCCTGTGCAGAGGGGTCAGGCAGGGCTGGGATACTCCTCAGCAGGAGAACCTTTCTCATCAAGGGAACTCATCTTTGTGTCCCACTCTGTCCCAGCAAGGAGAGGCTCCTTCCCACCCCTAATGCATGAAGAACACCTGGACAACCCTCTGATCCTCACCACAACCGTCTGGGTTCCCTGTCCTGCACTGAAGCATCCTCTAAGAGATGATTTCCCCTAAGGAGAGCAACCCATGCTGGCCAGATCATCACTTGTGCCCTTTTCAGCTTAGCAATGAGGTTCTGCAGGTACCACACCCCTCTCAAGGCTGCTCTGTGATTCCCAGAACCAGAGAACTGAAGACAGAGGTTTCTTCACCCTGGTTTTCAGTTCTTTTGCTGCTTTCCATGCTGTGCCACAGAAGGCAGCAAGTGGACTTGCACTTTCATATTTTCCTGGATATCAAAGGTGGTGAAGCGCTTGAAGAAACCTTGTGAAATAAAGATAGAAAACCTCAAAGGCTTCAGTAACAGGCATTTCCTAGCACATGTGAATGCAAGAAAAAGTATCCATAGAGGAAAAAGCACAGAGCTGGGCAGAAATTTGCTACAGGTTTGACAGCAAAGACAGAACAAGAGAAAAGGGGGAATTTCACTGGCTCCCATAAGAGGCCTTGAAAAGAGGAGATCAAAGGAGCAAAGCTGGAATGGTGATGTTGCACAGCCCCTGTTCCCTTCTCTGGGTCAGGGCTGTCCCTGCAATCTCTCAAGCAGTGTTTTGTTCCTCTTTGTGACAGCCTCTGAGGAGAAATGGAACACTCAGACCTTAACTCCCCACTGTGGAGAGGCTCCACAAAGCATCAGGAAAGTCAATAGTGGTTTGAAATAGCCAGCTCTGTGGCAGGAAAACCCAAAGGTGCACTGCTCCACTCCACTGGAGGGAGGAAGCAAGCTGCCAGCAAAGATCAATGAGGAATGAATTGTTTCCTGTTGGGGATGTTTACATTTTAAGCACTCTGACCATAATGGAAGTGACTGAAATTAAGACTGACATACACTTTGGGAAGCAGCAATCCCTCACACCACAGGCTCACCCTGAGCTCTGTGTTAACGACCACATAAAACTGCAAATTTTCACATCAGAATCAGGGTTTTTGCAGCTCCAGGGTGTTCAGGGCTTTGAACTTGAAGCAGCTTTTTAGAATACATCTTGGGAAAAGATGGTACACTGTAATGTGGAATGACTGACATAAAAAGAATATGACTTTCTGACAGTTCCATCTTCCACAAAAAGAATTGTGTGTGCTCATGCAGGTATATGCAAGCAGAGGAGAAAGAGATAAGAAAAAACCAAAACAATTTATAGATGTTTTTTCATAATGCATCATTATTAAAGAACACAATACTAAAGAAAAAATGAAAAGCAAGTGAAGTGTTAAAAGTGCTAGATATGGAGGAAGTGTGAGAGAAATCAAAAGAACAGCAGTGGATCTCCTCCATATCCTATTGCAACTCCAAGTTATTTTGCCATTCTAGATTAAAAAAAAAGTTCACTGCCATAGCAGGGACCACAGACTCAGTACATGCAATATAATTAGAGCTAAATTTCAGGTTATAGATCAACAGCAATTAGGCCACAAAATGCAGATGCTCACTACTGGAAGAAACAGCTGGTAAGATTTTAGTATGCCATGTTCATACCCTCAGGAATCTAACTTCAACCTTGAGGAGACTGAAACAAGGTCTAAGCTGAAATAAATCAGTAAATGGCTGATACAAATACATCCCTTCCTGAACTCAAATCCCAAATTCCAAATCATGGAAGGAGACACACACTGGGTAAGGTTTCTTTGATATTCTGACAGCAAAAGTCCATCTGATTCAGTCAACTAAAAATACAGCTTAAAAAATGGGAGAGGTGTGACTTACTGACAAGTCTTCTCACCCACTCTTTTATAGACTCAGAACATGATAGATGGAAAATGGAAAAACATTTGGGTAAATTGTAATTAGAACTCTGCACACAAATTAGTAATGGAACAGTGAGGGAGCTCCTGCAATGCATCAGCTCAGGTCCCAGCTAGCAAACACAGGAGGGGGAGAGGATGAGGCAGGAGAGGGATTCTCCTTCACTCCCAGTGCCTGCTGTCCAGAGCTGGTCTGAACAGAAAACCTAACAATGACAGGAATATAAAGGTGAAGCCTGAAGGACTAGATCTACTCAGATTCTCACACAATTATTTTTCCTTTCCCTTCTTTTATTTTTTTGTTTTGACAGCTTTTAGGATGGGTTTTTCAAAGCCACCCGTTCTGTGACTCCAGATCTTTTAGGCCACTTGCAAAATCTCTCACTTGCTGTCTGCTTTGCTTGCTTTAGCAGACATTTCAATAACTCAACTTCTTTTGCTCAAAGTAGCTACAAAGCTGGTGTCCACTCTCAGGTGTTCCTGCTCAGTGTGAACATTTGGAGAGCTGTAATACCAAAGTGGACATTGTTTCTAAACTATTTTGAAAGATGATGTTCTCATTCCAAATATCTAAATTGAATCTGATCTTTGGATAACATATACAAGTACTAAAGAATTTCTTGTCTGTGGATTAAAGGGGTTCTGTCTTTGTTTGTTCTGCTTTTCTTGAGTTTTTATGGAGGCAAAAAAAAAGTGTTTTTTTTTTCCAAATAACCTATTTGGAAAAGAATATAGTCCTGGGCTCCAAATTCTAGTTTTGCAAAGAAATCTAGTTCACTGAGGGTGGAATCAGGTCACCATGACAGTGAAAATTGTTCAATAAGAGCTCATGCAAGAGAACTGGAAAATTAGAACTCTATGCACAGAATCACATTGCACTAGAGCTGTGTTATAACAAGTGCACAGGACATAGTTTGTGCTAGCAGGAATCAGGACAACTAACACAGTAAAAATTTAAAGCAGTAGTGAAATGTACACCACACCAAAAGAAGATAAGGAAATTTGACAAATATATAAATATATATATAAATATATAACTCAGGAATACTGTAGTGTGCAAAAGTAATTTTGAATGGTTCCCCTGCTTTAGGGAGGGAGCCATCCCTCTTGCAGCCTTTGGTGTTTTAACACTGGTTATGCATGTCTGTACCTGGGCTGGCTAGTGTTGGGATCAGCTGGAAGCTGTCACATATTGTCCTCAAATCTGTCTCCTTGTGCCCAAATAAAGCTGCTGACAAATCCCTGCAGCAGCTGAGCCTGGCCTTTTTGAACAGGACCACAGGATATCTTTTATGAGCAACACAGTGGTGCTGCAGCATGACAGCAACAGGCACAAAACACAGATTTATTTGAGACATGAGCTTTACTTGAGTGAGGGACATTTCTCACTATGGATGCACACAGCAGGAAAATGCATCATGGCAAGCTCAGCATCCTCCCCTTGATATCAAGTGGGTTCAACCCCAAGCAAATCTTGACTGCATTTCCAGTGTTGGGCCAGCATTTTTAATTTTGGGCCAGAACTAATAAACAGCTCTTAAAATGCAGCAGAAAATGTATTCTCAGAGAATTAGAGAATCACAGAAGCATTTGGGTTGGAAAAGACCTTATAGATTGAGTCCTATCCAGTTGCTCCTTGAACACTTCCAGGGATGGTGGCTACACAGTCTCCCTGGGAAGTCCATCCCAAGATTTAAAAACTTTCCCCACAAAGTTATTCCTCTTGATGTCCAGCCTGAACTTCCCCTGGCACAGCTTGATGCTCTGTCCTCCTGTTGACTGAGACAAGAGCCTGACCCTCACCTAGCTACAGGCTCCTTTCAGGGGGTTGTAGAGAGCAAATGAGGAGTTTCCATCAGCTTGAATTTTGTTGCCCGGTGGAAAAGCTTTAGAACTGTCCCAGCAACACAATTAAAGACTCAAAAAAATTGTAGAACCTAATTAATACACAATGAAAATAATATTGGCAAATATCTGAGGAAAGAGAAAAATCCCATGAGTAGCTAGTCAGTGAAGCAACCACAAAAATCAATACACTAACAGCAACTGCATGCTTCAGAAATTGCAGACTACCTGCCAAGGCATGGTGGTCAAAGGAATCTGAATTATATTTTTAGTCTTCTAATAATAATTCTATTCCACATTGCAATATTTCATAACAGCAAATGCAATTTCTCTTCCATTTTTTTTCCATACCTGCCCACTTAGAATGACAAACAAGACCAACACTATTGTACCTAAAACATGCTGAAGGTTAAAGGCTTTAATAATTAATATTTCCAGCAATTGTTTGAAGATGTTTAAAAGTATTCAGAATTGTTGCACTATTTATGTTTGACACTATCCATTGAAAAGAAAACTCTTTAGTATGACATTAGTGGGGTATAAGTGAGATACTGCTTCTTAGATGTGCTGGTGGTGTTTCACGTCACATTCCAGGGATTAGATGGGATCCCATGATGGATGCTCAGTGTACAACCAGAGAACAGGCTGTGAGTGTGCTCTAGACCAAGGCTAATTCCTACAGATGAGAGAGGCAACAGATACTTCAACTATTTCTCTTGTGAGGCATCAAATCAGCTCAGGAAATCAACAGCAAAGGGAAGATGTTCCTGCATGCTTCAACACAAGGAAAAAGTTTGTTTCAGATTAACCAGACTCAAAATTAAATGTTTTGCTTCGTCTTCCAAATAAAACAAAACACTGGTAACAGTTTTTTGAAAGGAAATTTAAGTTTTTCAAAAGATAAGTTTTACTTCAAGTAATGCTTCTAGAAAATGTTGCAAGAAATAATAACAAAAACCAAAGAAATCTTCTTTCATTTGCAAACTGTTTGAAAGTGTTGCAAAACCTAATCCTCTCAAGAGATATTCTGTTCCTAAACTATAAAAACAAATCACTTTTGTGATGCTCTCTAACAAAGAGTTTCTGAATTGGAAGCTGCAAGAATAAGCAAAATCAAAATTTTAGTTATATATCTCAAATTTTACAGTAAGCTGGATGAAATATATTTTTTTTTCTGTCAGAAAAGTTCAGATGTACATCTTATAACATCCCAGCAACCTTAGTATGTGCTCTCAAAGCATGATTTGAGAAGCAAATTTAAAACAGAGGGATGATTGTCATGTATAGAAACAGGACTTAGCAACCAAAACTAAGTGGAAAAAGTAGGCAAGAGATTTTGCTGAGGGCACGTTACCAAAAGGTTTTTTCACTGTTGTGGCAATAGTTGTAATATATAGTCAAGAGATCCTTAAAGCTGCAGATACCAAGAGCCCTTTAATTTTCCATTCCTTATGTACCCCACTGGGAAAACATCTATTTAATTTTGGTTTCATGCCTCTCACCCCAAAACAAAAACTGAACAAAATCATGTATATATCCTGGATATTTAGAATGTATATTTTCCTGTATACATCTGCGCTACATTTAACTTTTACTTCTGCACCCATAATTTCTACTACCATAAGTGAAAAGCCTTCTATTCCTTCCAAAAGAGATTCCTCTGAAAGACAGTCCTCAGAGCCATGAGAATATTTATGGGTGATTAAAGTATGCTTAGAGAAATGTTTTCCTTGGTTTAAGTTCAACTTGGATTCCAGCTCAGTTCCCATTCTGAAGAAAGGACACTTGAACCAAAGAAAACCCCAAATAAAGCTTGTTAGGAGCAGTTGTCTCTTTAGTTCAGACATTTTGACTTCGGTGTACTCACAAAAACAAGTTGTGCCAGACACTCAGGGTATAAACATTTCAAAATCAATCAAATCAGGGTTTACCATAAGAGTTAGGACAATACTGAGGTAACAGCATTATGACCAGCTGAAAGGTTGACTGTGCATTTCATTTTATGTTTAGCAGGTCCCATAGCTAGTCTCACTTTTAGTACAGAGGTAATAGGATCTTTTTTGCTAATTAAATCTTAATATGCAACAAAGGAGAAGCAGAGGAAAACAACTCCATTTTGGGGCTTCATGTAAACAGCTCTGTTCAAAGACAATTGAAGTGTGAGAAATCTACAGCCAGCCTTAATGTTCTAACAAGAAAGGTGATAAGCCATAGAGGCACTGAAACCTGAGTGTGATAAACCTGCTTAGCTCCATGTCCAGCTGCAGCCCACCAGGCCAGTGGAGCATTGTTTTATAACCAGAGAGTTTCCCATTTCTAAAAATATCTGTAATATTTCTTAGCTAATTTCATGGAAATACCATGCCAATGACATAGCGAGTGTTAGATGCTTGTACAGAACTAAACAAACATTTGGTAAATTATATTAATAGCACAATAAATTGTCACCTGGGTTCAGATTCAGGAGTCAAGGCACCTCATGGCACACATTGCAGAATTAAGTTTCTTTACAAAGAATCAGTTCAGAAAAACATGAAAACAAGGTAATGTAGAAAGGAAACAAAATAGAATTAGGCAAGCCATACAGCCAGTTTTTGACCCAGTTAGGAGAGATGAGCTGCCAGATTCTCCAGGAGAATGCCTTGGTATAAGTGAAGGCTCACCATGGCTGTAAGAATTTATTATCACACTCCTTTAGGTAAATGCAAAAGAAATAGAGATACATTTTATAGATATGCACTTAAGTATTAAGAATAATACTTCACATCTACTTCATCTGAAACTGATCAGATATTTAAAGATGATAAATTGAGCCATCACAGCTTTAGTAAGAGATCATTATTTGTTTTAGAATCGTTCATGAATATAAAATTAATGCATTCAGGTGAGGAACCCATGACTGTGTTGAACTCAGTACATGTGCCACCAATTTCAATCAAAGCCAGGATTTAACTCAGTGCTGGAAGAGACTTTTACAATCCAACTAAGAAACCCAAAAAAGAAAGGCTGGACTTGACAAGTTCAATTGAGAAAATATTAAATGAGACAGCCATGGCATGGTGTAGGGATGAGAATATTCCTTGGGAAACAAAACATTTTGGAGGCACAAACCATTCACATTGCCAACACGCAATAAAATATTGTCTCAGAATATGCAAGATGACCTCACAAATAAATGCAGTAAAATATTTGTATTAAGTTGTTTAGGATTCTGTTTGGAGGTTAGCAATTTTCCCAGTATGGGGTCAGCTTTTGACAAGTTTTTCCACACAAACACATGTTGCTAGCAACATAAACGTGCTAACCTTCTTTAGTTAGAAATTACACATTTTATTTTTACTACACATTTACACATTATTCATTTTATTGTAGTGACTAACTCACCTAGCCGATAAAAAATAAAATCAAATGAAGAAGTAACTCATTCCAATTGCAATATGTATTGTGGAATTTCATGAATTATATTTCAGAAATAAATCAAAATAAGAGGCTGGATGTGCTGTTTATTACTTGTAGCTTGCTTTCTTAAAGAAATTTTGAAGCCTTGTGCAGCCTTTCAGATTTATGCTCTGTGAGCTGTGAAAGCTCCAGTACTCTCTGGAAGAATGACAAAATGTCAGTTGATCACTCATCTAACAATTTTAAAATCTGAAATAATATTTTAAGATATTTCCCATTTTCTAACCTCATTAAAAAGAGGGTTCTTTGCATGTTAAATTCTGAGATTATCTGCAAACAATCCACTTTATTTTACTAACTACATTAATTTAGTGACCTTGTCCCTATTTTAAATTACGGTTTTCAATTATTCAATTATTGCAGACCAGGGATGAGCTGCCTGGGTAGCTCTGACAGCAGCTTTGACTACATAATACACCAAGCCACTGCAAAAATATATTTATCCTAAAAATGTCAAAGAGAAGAAACTGAAAATGTTCTTAAGTCTCATAGTCCAATGATGAGTGATGAACAATGACACAGATTCTACTTATAAAACATACGGCAATAACTAATTCATGGGCAGATCAAAAAAAAATAAAATCAACCCAAAAGATATGTTCAAAACAATGCTATCAGCAAATATATTAAAACTATATAATATTCTCTCTCATTTCTCTTTTGAGAGTTTCTCTTCTCTGCCTAGACAGTCACTGATAGACTCACATGACAAGGCAAGTGCATACCAAAATCAGAAACTTCAGATGACTTCCAGAGCACTTATTAATTTCAAAACCAAAGTGAAATCTATTCCAGGGCAGTACTAAATTATACCTCCCCACTCAACCACCACCAAGACATCCTATATCCCCAATAACTAACACTCTTCCAATATCCTAAATCATCAGATCACAATATCTCCATGGTCACACCAAGTTTAAACAACATGGCAGGGGGTGGGAGAGAAGGAGGAAAGGGGCAGAACAGAAAAAGCACAAGCACATAAGGAAAAAGTCTGCTTCTAATCAGAGAAGCAGAGCTCAAAGGGTATATAATCTCCCTGTCTGAGCTGTCATGAATAGGGCTCTAAAATCTCTGTGATAAGATTATGTCTTCTGACAAAAAGAAAAAAAATCCTTTAGATACACTCTGCAGATGAAAGGGGAGGAATTCTTCTATAAGTATTGATAATATTTTAAAAATACTTCGCAATGAGAGGCATTCAGTGTTCTTTTCAAATGAATTCTCACTCCTTTACAGAAGAAACAAATAAAAGATTGGCAGGATAGAAAAAATTCAGGATGGAAAGAAGAAAATCTGCAAGTCCTCACTGCACAAGCGACTCACAGATTATCCTTTCATCTTTTGACTCTGTTCCATAAAATGTGGCAGAAGAAACATTGCAAAGCAAAAGAGCAGAGGGCTGAGCATGTCAGGCAGCTGAAATTAAATGAGGGGTCAGCAGTATTTCCGGGCTGACATGCCAAAGTGCAATTTCCTTCTCCAAACTGGAGGTTAAGTGGGCCAGAAGAAACTCCACAGTAACTGGAAGACTCGAAGGAGGGAATGGAAAAGAGAGCAGAGAAAAACTTCTTTAGAAATGATACACCCAAGAAAAAAGGGTGCAGGGTGGCAAAGAGGACAGGAGACTTGTCTACAAAGAAACTTAATGAGGGCAGTTAGCACAGAATAGAGCAAAAAGAAGGCAGATAGAAGTGGGTTATCAGACAGGTTGTCAGACTGGAGGAGGTGGCACCTGCAGGTTATTAACTCAGCAAGTTTCCAGGTAAGGCAGAGAAAGGTGCAAGGTAGAAATGGGAGGGACAGATGAAGCCACAAAGAAGTTGTTTAATTAGAGGAAGAAAAGAAGAGGGGCAGAAGAGGTCGGAGGAGGCAGTGTGAAGGCAAGGTGGGTGGTTAACATCTTCCTTTCTGAATTGTGACTACAGCTTGTGTACACACAGGCAGCAGGTCTGGTCTGGTTAATTTCTTTCAGACTACATCATAAAACAAGGAGTAATCCCTATTAAGATCTCTCTGACTTAGTATTTCCTCAGGGCATCTGAATTTGCTGAAGTAATTTTGCTCATTGCTTGCTCTCCAATGTGCCACTGGCTACAGCCTTTCATACCTGTCAGTATTTTACAGTGCACAAGCATTTAATTCTATGCTGTCCTTACCCTGTAGTGTAATTTTGCTTGAAGATTTAAGTCAGGTTTCACCAAACTCACTTAGCATTTTGGCCAGTAACAGTGGGGAAAACAATAAAGTCCGTGTGCCTTTGAAGGATTAAATCTACGTTTATATTCCTGGTGAGAGAAGTGAAGACAGCAAACATACATATTCAGTTCTTCAGGAAGGGAATAAAAGTATGCTTGGATCTCAAAGAATGAAACCTCTAGAGTCCTTGTTTGTTGCTTAGCAGAAAGATCCACCTTGGCTCTGCAAGGGATTTATAAGTGGATTCCAGCAGAGTAGAACTAGGAAGGCAGAAAAAGAAATTTCGTGCCTGTATCCTGGCAAGAAGAAGGGGATGCACATTGCAAAAGTCTTTTTTGTCCATGATGTCCCTTACCAAACCAGCAGTGATCTGGGGTAATTAGATGTGCATCCACCCTCTGGCTGAATAGTGCCCTACTCATTTTAGGTGGCAGAGCTGGATTAGAAAATTCTATTTCCTCGCATGTCTTTTGCATAGGAAACTTGCTGCGTGTTTATAATAGAATTTGCAAACAGCTGATTTAAAAGGTTTCCCTTAGAGGACAGCAGCACACACAACTACTTATTTTTCTGAAAGCAGCAAATTCTCCCTATTAGTGAGGATTCCCCACAAGTTCTCAATCAGAAAAATGTTCCATGTGTATACAGGGCCCTGGCCATTCTTTGTTTCTTTCATATAGTTAGGCAAGCTTCAGTATAGCAATGACCTAATTTCAGGCAGTTTTGTTTGAAAATGCTGGAAAGCATGACTTACCTGAGCATGGAACAATTTGTTAGAGTACCAAGTTTTACATTTCTCACACTTCTTGCCCTGGAATACAGAATTCCTCCCTGCAGAGCAAAATACATTTTCCCAACTGTTCCTTTAACTGTCCAACGGAAGCTATCCCACTAGCGACAACCAGCACATCAAAACTGCCACAGGAAAAAAAAAAAAAAAACAAAAAAGAAACCTGCCATTTTGTTTTGTAGCCTCTAGTCAATGTAACAGTATAAGCCACTTATCCTTTAATCTTCTTTTCATAGTAGCAGAATGCTCAGGAAGATATTATGCTGAATTTCCTTTCACAGGCTGGGCAGCAGCAGGCTCCCATTAGAGCAGGCTGCCTTTTCTTCTCTCTGTGACTGTACTTACAGCAAGGACAAGATGGGAGCATCTGTGTTTCAATCCAGAGTGACCTTCCAGAGCACAAGTACCAGCAATTACCTGTTGCCACTGCAAGCACTCCCACTAGGAAACCGTGTCAGCATTTTGTGTGTCATTCAATTTTGTTTCACAGTGGCAGCTAATATCTGTTCTTTGCCTGCAGAGCTGGAAGAACGGAAAACTATTGTCCTATAACAATATTTCCCTTTTTATTCTGTGGCATACCTTATTTTCCTCCATCAAGTGCAGCCCTAGAATGCAGTATGATGTCCCATCATGTGGAGGTAGAAAGCAGAATGAGAAAAAGAATGTCTGGTAATAGTTTTATAGCAACACTGAGAACTCATGGGTCCAAAACCCGCTTTTCTTTTACTCTATCTACCAGAGAAATTTTTCTAACACAACAGAAGAGGATCATTAAGTCAGAGCACTTGATACCCAGGCCCCTACCTCACCCCTGTATGCAGTTCTGCTGTAAACACAGATGAAATTTAATCTGTTTTCCTGGATCAAAGCATCCCCTCTCTGTACATGATGTAAAGCGCTTGAGCAGACTGACCCTTGGTTCAGACCCCCATGCTCCCATTAGGATTTTAAATCCTCTGGACATGTAGGCAGATCAGAGCTTCTGATCTGAGAAGAATCTATTTAACATGAACCAAAACCACACATGAGAAATGTAGCAAGAGAGGGTAAATGCAGGCAATCAGAGTATTTGTTTCAAAACTACACCACTCCTCTGTACCAAAATGCTAAGGGAAAGCCACCTTTCATTTGGGCTGAAAAATTCCTACCTGAGGAGATGCACACAAAGTTTTACAGATATTTATCCTGCATCATTTTATGACCAGCAAAGAGAAACTTCTACAACCTGAAAGTCTACTCAGATGTTATAATCCCCTGAATATGATAATGGGAATATTATTTTCCCAGACTGGTGTACAGCAATTTTTAATTCTGTTGGTTTTCCAACTTGTTCTTTTCCGGTCCAACAAAGCCATAATATTTGCTAAGGGCATTCAACCCTGATGGGCTAAGACACTGTGGTATGTAAGAGCTAAATTATTTGGCTTAGTTTTAGAAGTGATTTGTGCTCCTGGGAATTACAATCTGCCAAAATATTTTAAACGAGATGTCTCTACAGAAAAGAGTGGCTATCAAAAATATTCTTATTCGAAAAAACATTCTTGTTTGGAAAAAAATATTCTTGTTCAAAAAAGGTCTTTCTTTTTACCCTTAAAGACATTCAATTATTTCATTTTAAAAATAACTGCAGCAACAAAGTGAACAAGCCATTGTTAAAAAAATGAGGTCAAGTTGGCCCTTTATTTGTATATTAAAATATTAGTCAAGATTCCTGCTATTAGATTTTATGAATGGACAAATGCTTATATAAATGGTATTTTTATAATCTCCAAAGATGGGCAAGATTCTGCAGGATGAGGAAAATGTAATTCAATTGATACAGTGCTTAAAGAAGCCCTTCATAGACTCAAACAACTCAACAGAAAATTCAACCATTTAAAAAATCTTTTACAATTAAATCACACTTAATCATGTCATTAATGAGGCTACTGGAGGTGTCAATGTAACTTTCCTCTTAAGTGGGAGGATGAGATGAATTCTGTGTGTGAAAGCTCAGTATAAAACTTGAGCCCTAATACATTAATATTTATTCGTATATATAATTTATGCTATTAATATTTATCTCTGAGTGTTGTAAGCAGGGTGGGTGTGGTGCACAGACCTCAGGCTGGCTGTGAACATTCTTTAAGTCAGAGTTCCACTTGTGTTTGACTCACCAAATAACCTGCAAGAGCCTGAAAACAATATTTTCAAGAAGGGCTCAACTTCTCAGCTTTGCCATCAAGCCTTTACTCAATACAACACATCTGAGTCATTCTGTTTACAGGCACAACCAAATCACTGAGCAAAAGACAATATGGAAAATAGAACAGCTTGAAAACCCTTATTAAAGTAACACCAAATTGAAATTTGCACTTAACACTGTAACATGACCTTCCAAGAGGGAGAAAAGAGAAGGAAAAGCAGAGTACCAGCTGTGAAAGAATGAGCTCTGTTTCCATTCCAGATGAAGTTTCCTTATCTAAGTTGTCTGGTCTATACCAAATGCACCAAGAGCTTAAAGATCTCTAGACACTAAAAAAATCTACTCACCAAAATTATACCTTCAGAGTAAAATATGAGATTTAACAATATTTTAAGGCAGAAATAAAAACAATCTAATGTGCAGCCAGAAAGAGTACAGGGGAAAGAGAAGCATGCAACAAAGCATACAAGTAAACAAGGAAGAAATCTTTCTAATCAAGTTCCATAATTCTGATCCAAATGGAGTCAGATCTGTAGCTCAATTTACTGCATTTTGAAGTAGAGAATGCACAGGTATAACTTACTGCAGGCACTAATAAAAATATAAGGAACTATACTGCTCCTAACACCATTTGAAAACTAAAATTCAGTAAATTTAAGAGAAACTGAATTTCAGAAGTCTAATATATTTTTTCTTACTCTTTCTATACTAAACTTGATGAGTTAATTAATCACATGGGGAAGTTCAAGATGAGTTACATAACTTTATCAATAACATTAGGAACAATGCAAGCTACTGTTGGTGTCCAAATTACACTTCTGTGCGAATAAGTCTCATTCTTCATCCCAAAAAATTCCTGCATGACTTGAATGCTGGTGGGGTTTTAGGGTTTTGTTGTTCTTCAGATGCCACAAATGATCAGCATTGCCAGGTAAAGCTATTAGACTTGGGGTATTAGATATGGCTCAAGGTAGCAAATCCAACCATACTCTCCTTATGTTCTTCAGAAATTGTTCCTAATTCCTACAAAGTAACTGAAAACTAAAACATAAAAGATATAAGAGCAACAGATCCTCAGCACTGAATTCAGTCATTGTTTGTTCATCTAAAACCAGTTATCCCCACTCTTTACATTTTCCAGTGCTGCAGCAAGACTTACTTTTTTTTTTTTTTCTCCAAATGTCTAAGAAAGATGAGATTCAAAGGAATATGACTAAGAGACAACACGTTCCAGATGTGGGAAACACACAGGGTGTAGTAAGGATGCTAGTAATGTCAGAGATAACTTGTGCTATTTTATGCACTGGGCATAATTTTTATTCTGGTCCCTGCTTGGACTGTTTATCTGACAGTGCACCAGGTGCATACTAACTATGGATAAAGTACTTTATTTAAAGTACTCCAAGCTATTATGCCAAAGCAGCAGCTTGTTACAGCTTTCATTTCACTGCTTTTATTGTTACTGGTGGTGATAGAAGTAAAAGTCAGTGAAATGGCATGAGCCACTGCTTGGGAGGTTCCTGTACATTTTAAATTCTGCAGGGGTTAGGAGGAAAGACCTGGAAGGATAAAGGCTGTTTGCAAGTTGCTGAGATCACAAATTTCCACAGAGATTCCAATTTCCAACACAGTTAAGAGACAAACCCTGCATTTCAGAAAGCAGTTTAAATTGCCAGGTCAAACAGGTGCCCAAGTAGAAGCTGGGCCAAAAAATATAAGCTTGCCACAAAAACGTCCTCATGTCCTAACTCTCCCAAAGGAGTACTTGTTGGTTTGTGTGAGCACGAACCTTTTGAGAGCAGAGTGAACAGAAATGTTTCTTTTTGGACTCTGGAAAGGGCTCCATATCCCTTCCTATTTCTCTGTGTCCTGACCAAACATTTTCTTTTCTCCTAAGAGAAGCAGTAGAACTTTCTTAGTGAACTAAAAATGTATTTGAAATTTCTTAGATGCTTTCCCATTTTGGAGAACCAAAACCAGCTACAGAGCCTGTGATGTTGACAGAAGCTATTGTTCATCTTCCCTGCACATCACTTCCACATTGTGTTTAAACACAGGTGAACTTTCCTAATATCATAAGATATTTTCATCCATCTTCTAACCAGAAGAGCTAGGAAGCATCAATTCCATTTCATGGAAGTTTCTGCTATTTCTTCCTTCTTTTTTAAAATTTATTTTTAATTTTTTTTTCTCCGATTAGAGCAGAGCACAGCCCCTTCCTGCAGTGACCCTTGTGATTATAGAGGTCACACATCTATGAGACCAGGTTTAACTATCCAGTCCTTAGCAGACAAAGACTTCCCTTTTCTTCTATCTGGAAGCTCCTCCACAAAGTTTTCCCAACAAAAATATAAGCTCAGACTGACAAAATTGAAACAAAATTTATGTCAAGGGAACATATGGCTGCTATATCCCTTGTTAAGTTCCTGCTCAGAGAGCTTCAGTGCCCTGGGCACACCAGTTCTTGGAAATGACTGGGAGCTCATTTTCATTAATTCTTATTAAAAGTTTTTGTTAGAGCTGGCAAAGTGCTTGGAGTACCCATCCCAAAGCCTTTTTTATCACTTATTGGGAGGGGCATGCTTTTCTTGCTGAAACAGTCCATAGATGCAGAACCCTAAATATCAAATATATCAGGCACTGGCACTTGAAACATAAAACAGACAAACTTCCAGAGCATTTTATCCTTTGGCAGCAGAACAATCAGGTTTCCAACATAACACAAGAGGATAAAACAGAGTCAGAAAGCTACATTAGCTACCCAACAAGAAAATTGCTTATAATGCCATTGTCTTTAATTGTCTCTTAATGTGCATTTTACACCACTGCTCTCTGGTGAATAGAACCCAAATTTTTTTTTTTATGGGTGTGCAATGGCCCTTCCAAATCCATCAATATGAGATGGTGTCTCATTTAGGTGCTCTTGGAACAGCACCTGCTTTTACTGCAAGATGTTCTCAGACTTTACCAGGAAGTTCTGACTGGCCACAACAGGCACCAAAATGAAGATGTGGATCTGATAAGGTAAAAAACTTGGCTTAATGCCCTCTGAAAATTGAAATATTTACTAATTTCAGCACTATTTTCCAGTAGTTTGAATCTATATTGTTTTGTGATGCTATTGCCTCAGATTTCAACAATTTATTTCAATTCCTCTCTCCTCTGGTGAGATGAGATTTGGAAAACTCACTACTGCAGCTGACATGTGTAGCTGGGACATGTTTGTGGACATAGGGTAAAGGTTCCTCACTTTCAAAAGAGGGAATTTAAATGTCTTTTCATTATTTTTCATCAATTAACTTCCATGTAAGGAAAAACAATTTTAATATAAGGGGAAAAGAAAAAAAAGAAAAAGAAACTTTCAAACTTTCATCATCAGAATATTGCAAATTGAATAAGAGAAAGTAATTAATTTCCCCAGCTTTAAAATTTTCCCCTAGATTTTTTCATTGTCCAAGTCTGGAGAGTTACCCTTTCCTGCTGCCAAATCCTTAACTGTAAATTTTCTACTTCATTTTCTGTATCTTAGTCAAAAAGAGTGTTTGGTAGCCAACAGGAAAAAGGTGAATACCCACAAATAGTCCTGGGTTTTATACTTGTAAATGCAATTAGAATTTCAATTTAAAACAAAGGAATTAAATCGTTTTAGTTTCCGCAAATAAAACAAATTATAATTTGTCAGAAAAATTCTGTCTTCAAAACATCCTGAAGGCAGAATAAGCCGAACACTTCAAAAAATTAAAATTGATTGCCAAGATTTCTTCTTCTTTGAAGCACTACCACCAACTTTCTCAGCAGATAGGACCAATCATTTTAATCCTTCTGCTCCTTATTCTCAAAATAGAAGTAATTATATTAATTTGCCAAAAGAGAATGGGATATGGCTTTTTGTATTAAAGACAGTGCAGTACTTGAGGAAGTATTTTTTGAAGTCAAGCTGCTGGACATTAATAGTTAATTTGAAGAGCTGCAAATCAGTGCCATCTTCATTAAAAGGAGAACTAAGAAAAATATTTGTATTACTCTGCTATGTGTTTCCATAACCAGATTTCTGAAAATAAGCTTCTGACTCATCTTTAAATATTTAGAAAGGCAGCGTGGTTTTAAAAAGCACTGATCTCAGTAGCTACCCACCTGGGATGATGAAAGATGTAGGAGCCTAATTTTCATCACACCTTTAAACTTTACTTAAGGCCTGGTCCTAGATATTCTTCTAATTATATCACTTGATTTTTCCATCATCTGAGTACCTCAAATATTTGACTTTGCAGAGAAGTGCAGATGAACCTTCAAACACCAGTTAGCCTTCTTCCCCCTCTGTGGGCATGGCAGTGGATGAGAAGAACCATCTGCAATAATTCCTTGCCTCACTCCACTTCCATAAAAGTTCCATAAATGTTCCATAAATGTTCTGGGGAAAGAGGCACAACCTGAGCACAGAGGAGCCTGAGTGGAGGAAGGGCTCCAGCTTTGTTGCAAGGTGAAAATGTTCTTGCTCCTTGGCCTTGCCATAGGGAAATGTTCCCTGGAAACACATCAGAGAGATTCCAAACATTCCTGCTCCATCACTGCAGCTGGGTCTGCTCACTCAGCACGGGCCCTGGACTAGAGGTGGGTGGCAGAGGAGAGAACACCATGAGCCTGAATTATTATTTTGTACAAAGAGAATGGCACTGCAGCGAGTGAGACTGAGAGAATAAACAATCTGAGGAGGAATGCAGAATGCGTGGATGACTGTCCCCAAATGGAGACTCTGCCTGAGCCATTTTAGGTGCTTTTAGGTTTCAAAATAGCTCAGGAGTTCTAAAGTCTAAATCTGAATTTTTCGGAGAGGATTGTAGGAACCAAGCCTCAGTGAGTGAGGGATGCCCCAGTAAAATCTGAGAAGGGGGAAACTCAGAGCCTTATTCAAAGCTGAATTTAAAAGGAGATTTCTATACTTTTCTGTTCCTTATTTTTGCACTGAATTTCAATAGCAAATGCCTTTCTCGAAAAAAATCAAAGGAAGATGAGGATAGATGAATCTAAAACAGAGAACTCTTCCGTGTTTGTGAAAAGAGCACAGATAGCTGAAGGCAGAATCTGTACCTAAATTATTGGGACCTCTAAGTTTTAATTAATACTGTCACAGGATCCATGATCCAGCAAAACAAAAACTATTGGAGGGTTTGAGGACTGTGACCCAGCCACACATTTGCTCAGCAACAAAGACAGCAAACGCAGCTCTGCATAATGAAGCATCTCAACATCAATATGACGCACTGTAAAAAAGCAAAAGCCAATCAATTCACAGTGAGGATTAGCAGAATGTATTTGGAAAGCTCAGAGGAAATACTTTGAGACAAATCCTCCATCACCAAGCTGCTCTAGGAAGGGGCAAAAGCTGCTAGGATCACAGACAGAGAATGGGATGGTCGTGGGAAATAAACGGGGAGTTAGGGCTTCCAACTGTCCTTCCATAAAGAGTGAAGTTGACCTGAATATTTCACATCAGGTCCAGTGCAGTAAATCTACTTTACATTAGCAATCCATTCGAAACCTTCCCTTCAAATACCACCAGCAAGTGTCACAGCTCTGGTCCAAAGGGCACTTTCCAGACAGAGCTCACTGTGCTCTTCTTAACACCATCAGATCCCAGCAGGGCCAATTACTGGCACCAGACTGAGCAGGAAGTCTGTTCCTGCAGCTGATCCCAGACAACAGCTTTTTTAAGAGCAGGAAAACATTTTCAAGGAAGGTCAACATGCAAAGTCACGTGAAATTGCAGACCAGAAGCTGTCCACCCAAATAAAAATGGAGAGCAAATTCAACAACTATTTTCAGGCTACCTAGAAACTAGGTTTGAATTCATGTGAGACTGGATTTGCATGGCCTAGATGATGTGCTGGCAGTCTAAGTGGTTCTGAGAATCGAACACTGCAAAATTTCATCATCTGTTTTCTTTGAGAGTTTCTTTAGGATTTACTATAGGGAGCTAACTTTACTTGCAGGAACAAGCCTTTAAAATCAAAGCATTTCAGACGCTGAAGAAATGCCCAGATTTATTTTTGGAGGAGAATCAAGGGACAAAGTAAAATCAGGAAAGCGGGGTAAGAACAGAAATAGAGAAATAAGTGGCCTTTTTATCTTTTAACATTTGTTAGATTCTCAAGTCCTTTGCTAGCCATCATCCAGCTCTGTGCCAAAAGCAGTTCTCATGGACTGTACTCCTCAAGAGGCAAAAATGAGCAGATCATGTGTCCTGGAACAGGAGCTTGGCAGCAAAGAGAATGGAAGAGATTTAAGTTCACAAAATTAGAATTCATTAGGAAGCAAGAACATCTCTAGCTGTATCTGAGGACTGAATCTCACCAGCAGCCTTCTTGTGAATGATATTAAGAATGTGGCTTAAGTGCTACATTTGTCTTCATTGTTTTACCTTCACTGTTCTTGGTAAGCACATCTGATTTCTAAGCCCTGATTTCAAAAATGGAACACCGCAGGAGGGACTAAAACTCTTAAAATCAACAGGTAAATATACTTTTTTGAGCAAGAGAAATGAATAGGATTTAGAGCCTGTACTTGTAAAAGAAACTTGGGATTTGATATTTGTCACAATCACAGGGGATGGAAAAGGTTGTGTTGATTTCTGCATCCTTAGTTTTAGGTGGCATTCTTGGTATTTTTAGAGTATCCAGTAGTAAAACCTCCTTTCAATTTTATCCTTGGCCTCATTTTTCCCTATGTTGGAGATTTTTTACCTTTAACTAACCTGGAAGAGATCTTAGGATCCTTCCTTTTCCTTTCAAATATTTCACTCACTCTTTATATATCAAATTCTGTTCTCACTAAAAATATGGAATGAATCCCAATAACATCAGTAGGATTAGCCACAGACGCCATGAATTAAACTGCAGAGATCTGAAAAAATTGCTGACAGGCCTATATTGGAAATACAGAAAAGGAAATACACAAGAAAGATGAGTTAGTAAATCGCTGTTAAATCCCCTGAATGGCAGAGAATATTCTGATTGAGCCATATTGTTGTCACTGTTTTGGTTGGCAGTACCTCGAGCTGAACGAGGTGGGAATAGGTCATTTCCAAATGGAGACTATCCAAAGAAAAATAAAATAACATACAGGAAGGATTGTTAGTGAATTAGTTCTGGAATCTGGCTACATTTGAAGCATTTTGTGGTTGTAGGTAGGGATTGCTCTTCAGTAGCAGGAGAAAGCTTTCAATCAGATCTCTGTCTCTCCTAAGAAGCCCCAAATGTCCACAGAGTGCATTTGGTAACCTCGTTACCCAGCTAAATTTTCACCCAGGGAATTATTTCTTAACTTTCTGATATGACCAGAAATGTCTCCTCTAAAATCATGCTGTGTGTATTTTAACACAATTGCTCTATTTCACTATGAAGGGATCTTCTCATGGATCAGTTTGTTTGCTAAACAGGAAAAATCCAAGTTTTGCTCTTAAGATAAGAACTTCACTGGGTGAGATGTGAATGTTTGCCCATTGTGATGCACTGCCTTGGATTACACAGGCCTGGGAACTGGAGTGAAGGAAGGGGGTGAAGGATGGAGGTGGCAGAGAAGGAGGAAGAAAAAAAAATCTTTGGAGATATTTTGACTTAAAAGGTTTTCATTATGTTTTGCTGCCTCCCCACCACATCTTGCTCCCTATTACACACCAGCCTGGGATATTTGCCTCTGCAGCCCTGTGATTACAAAACTGCTTGTTTGGGGCACCAATGAGGAGCAGAAATGTGGAAAGAGTGGGGAAAGAAAAAAGTATTTTCTAGATTTCCCAGCTGCTATATTGGACTGGCAGGCAAACCACCTAGGAAGTTGAGGCAGAGCCATTGGCATGAATACAAAACAGAATGTTGATTTTAATAGAAGAGGAAAAAAAACACCCCAACCAGAAAAGAACTTACGCCTCTATATTGTTCTACTATTAAACTACATTAATACAAATTCAAAAGGTGCACTCCAGGCCTTTTGCTGGCACCAACACCTTTTATTAATCTTCTAATGCAGCCAAAAAACTTCAGAATTAAAGAATATGTTGTTGCTTCTGTGATTCCTTGGCTTATTTTTCCCAGCTCCATACATCTTGTTAGCTGATCACTATATGTAAACAACGCTCAAAAACTTGGATGAGAATGGAAGACGTCGATTTGCAGAAAAAAATTACCTTATACACCAAAATGATATTCCTTAACTAGAAAAATGATAGATCAAGAGGCTGGAAGCACTCTGTTTTCTTTGACAGATGATATGCAGGTTTTACTCTTGGGAGAAGATGGGGAAAAAAGCATAACCCATACATCAAAAACCTGCTGTGACTGCAAGCACATATGTTAAACCCAAAGTTGTTTTTCCATGGGGGGGAAAAAAAGAAAGAGGGAGTAGGAAGATCAAAACAAAAACACTATCTCAAACCTACTCTAACCTACATATTCACACATTTTCTCACAGAGATGCTCTTGTTCCTGTCTACCCCAGCAAGCCTCCATCTATGATGCTCATCACCACTGCTGGCACATATGCACAGCACTCACAAAACTCTCTTCCTCACCCACACACACTCCAGTAGTCCATGGGCTGTCAGTCTGTCACCACACTTTAGCCATGACACAATGATGCTACCACAGCCAGAAGACAGAGAAATGTTTATTCATTCTCCCAGGAACAAAGTCTAACTGAGGTTATTTAGAGCTGAGGGGCTTGTGCAGCACTCAGAGGGTGCCACACCTTGCTTGTTCATCCAAGGTGACCAGAGCCTGATAAATCCAAGGGTAAGGACAGTGCCCATAGCCTTCCCCTCCTGCAGTAACAGCCAGCTTTTCTGGCTGACAGTGAGGACTGAACCAGGGCAAAACACACATATAGAGGAGACAAAAAGCACAGTGTCCCCTTAATCAATCCAAGTTTTACTACACATCAGAAAAAGTTTCCATCAGACCCAGCCTTGCCTCAACCAACATAGTAAAAGCAGCACTGACAAGGCTCTTGAAAAATGCAAAAATAGGTCAAGCTAAAAATGCCCCCAGCTCTGAACTTTATTGCAGTCAGTGAGAGTCTGGCTGATGTGAGTTTGGCCTTTGAACTGCTGAGAAAATGTGCACTGCATTAATCTAAAGTCACTTTTTTTTTACGAGTGGGAGACTTAGAAGCTAAAGGACATCAATAGAGAAAAATACTGCATTGAGAAAATACAATGCTTAGAACAATCAAGCATTATAGTTGTTGGTATCATGTCTTCTTTGTAGACTATAGATCAAACAGAGCAAAGAGTTATCATCCTGAGGTATTTGTGTTTCATGTAATAATGCCTTAATGATTCAATTAGCATTGATTCTTTAGCTGCAACAATATTTTCTGACTGATCTAGTAATTTAGCTCTCACTGTTGATTGATACAATTCCTATGAGTAATAAAGCAGTTAGTAAGGAATTTATTTAATAATTCACAAAAGATTTTTAAAGAAGATTTTTATTGCTTCTGCCACTAGTAATCCCTAAGATTTCAGAAAGTGAGTTATTTCTTTTAATAGTCTGGCATTTTTAATAGTGAGTCTTCCTATTAGGAACTCTTTTTTCCCACCTGACATGGCTGGGATAATTCCATATAAGAATATTTACTAGCCTTGAAGTGGGGAAGATTAAAACAAGTGTGGGTGATCTGAAGATTAATTTATATCATATGTAATGTGCACAGATCACTTAGAAACAACACAGGCTGCTTGTACAAAGACAAGAGAGAAAAATCTAGGTTTGAAACACAGCCAGAAATCTCACTAGCTATAAGGAAATAACATTAAGTGTAATTGGTATCGTAGCAAGTCTCCACAGAGAGAGTTAAAATAGTTATTGAAGGTTGTCAGAGAGAGATACTCGAGCTGTATGACAGGGAAATTTCTTCTAGCATGAAAATGGTAGTAAATAGATGAACTAAAACATCCTCCTAAGTGTTTTGGGGAAAAACATCTGTTTGAGAACTTCTGCAGCAGAGGCTGAACCAATAACAGCTTCATGGTCTTCATGATGATTGCTGCTGCAGCAGCAAAAAAATACACACAAGAAAAATTTCATTAGCCTTTCAAAATAGCATCCTCCCTGTGATTTCTGCTTGTCCATGTTCTACAGTGCCTCATAAATCTCCACGCTGATAAGTAGATCCTGTCCAAATGAAATGCTCTTTTAATGTGTTTGTATGTGTCTCTTCGTGCATGTATTTATATACACTTCGTATTTCATGATGGCTCCCTAGGCAAAATCCCTCATTCTACTCTATTAATTGGCTAGTGTTTCCTGGGGGAAGCAGTTCTGGAACACAAGGATTTTTCCTTAAGTTAAATTGTTTGACATTTATTTTTAACTCGGTGGGGAACAATCTGACTAAAAAGACAATGTGAGGGGGGAAAAAAAACCCAAACAACTATTTCACAAGCACAAAAAAAAAATAAGAGAAACCCACTGAAGTTTTGGGGAGGATTAATCCTCACTGAAATGTATCAAGTTTCCTGTTAATTTCAGACTTTCAAGGAGGATAAATAGCTCTGGGTTTAAAATAGAGCAGGAAGACCAAAGTTCTCTTCCTTGCTCAGACTAAACTCACTTCATGACCTTGAAGACAAAAGGTTTCAGTTTGAATCTGCACTCAAGTTACCTGAATTTGCCCATATCAGCCTTTTGCAAATCTACTGGTTCAACAGGTGTCTGCTTTGCTCTGAGATAGGGCTTTCACAATTTGGGGATGAACTTCAGAGCTTAATCTTCCCAAGTTTAGCATCCTATCTTTCTCCTGCATAAACGAGCAATAATGACTCTTGCCTTGCTGTGCTTCACAGGAGTGTTGCAAGGTTCCATCCATTCATACAATATTCATAAAGCTTTCTGAGATCCCCAATAAAAGATTACACAGAGCTACAAATTATTGTTTAAGGGTGGAAAAACGAAACATGGGGTGTGGAATTCAAATGGGAGGGAGATGTGGTGGCTTTGCCCTGGCAGACTGAGGTTGTCTCCTTCCACTGAGTGTCAGCCAGCCTGCAAATGTGAATGCAAAAAAAGCTGTGCCTAACCACTGTGCTGCAAAAAGCCTCTTAGCACAAGGTTCTCGAGAGCAGCAGAGGTTCTTCCAAACAAGGTTGTACAAATAACAGTTTGTACACAAAGTAAAACAAAATTGAGTATCTACTGTGAGTCTGTTGGTCTCATCCCATCAGCTAAGGAATTCACATTTGCAGTTATGTTCCCCCCTCTTTCATTTTTAATTGATATTATTAATATATCTAGGTCACTTAATAAAAACATTTCTAGAGCAGGTGAACAGGAGGTGACACAAGGAACTGGCTGGTGGATAGTTTATTTCATGCCATTTTAGAATGAATGTGAAATACAGAATAGAAAAAAACATTTAATCTTCTCTACTCTTTCCTCATCTTGCTTCTGTCCCTCCTACACAAATCACCATTTAGCAACAGAGAAGGGAGGAAAGCTGAATATTCACTACCTTCCATTCAGAATGATCAACTCATGTTTTAATGTTCATCTCAGTTTAAAAGAAATAAAATCCCTTTCAGTACCATTTTTTAATCACAGGATCTCATCTAATATCCTCTAATGAAAAAGTATGACCATAAGAAATGTACAGAGCACTGTAAAGAAAAATTTAGATATGAAACTGAGTATAAGGTTTACATTGCTTCCAGGGGATTGTCTGTAAGTGGAACTATTACACTAAACTATGTCACTATTGGTCTCTTCTTTCAAGAATAAGCTGTGTCATACTAGGTTTCTTTATTTTGCCTCTTGGTTTAATATCATGCTATCAAACCTCTGAATTTCCAAGTTTCCTATCATGTAGTCTAGTTAATTCCTTTAGGAAAGAAGAGGTACACAAAATAAGTTTTTGCAATATATAATTTAGAGATAGTGAGCATTATATATGTACAGAAGAACACAGTTTCCTCCCAAGAACTGAGAGACTCAAAATATACAATATTACAGAAATGTAATTCTTTTTGATTTAACAAAGTTCTTAGGTATCTTCTGTAATTTACAGCTTGCTCATAAGCTCATCCATCTCCAAAGCCAAATATTTCCAGATAGGCAGCAGAATTTTAGTGAACATTAAAGTAATGATACCTTACAATGCTGTAAACTTTTGGATTCCACCTATGATCTGTAGTGTTACTCAACAAGGGCTGTACCCCAAGGGAGGTGGCCCACAGAAGGAAGGGGAGAAGCAGGAAAATATACTGAGAAGTGAAATGTCAGTGGGAGAATTAATAAGCAGGATATCCTCAAGTTAGAATCATTTCAATGATTTCAATGAGGTAAATACAGCAGAAAGAATTATTTTCTCACTAGACCTTTACTTTTACTCAACAATCTTATAACACTAAGAGTGGTTGACCTCGTTTTGGAGTGTCTCCCTTGCTGCACCATGTGTATTATTAGCAAGAAAACCCTCTGGTCAACAACTGACTGCTCCTGTATTTATAGAATGCCAAGAATTTTACCAACAATTTGTCAACAATAGATTCCCATTACTGAGCAATCAAGACCTTAGCACAAGTGTGGCAGCTTTAAAATAGCTGGACCTCCTCCAGGATGAGAATCAACAGCAAATGTAAATTATTTTTGTATGTCACCAGAAAGGCACTTTTTCCTAGATTTGTAAGTTTTTACACTTGATCTAGAACCTTTATGTCAAGGACCATTAATTATCTTTCAACATGTTACACTAAAGCAAACAGCATTTTCTGAAGATTTGCTTGAGTTTAAAAGGATGAACTAAGTTAACACAACTCAGTCATATAAAAGAGGTATTCATGTGACTGTATCTTTTCCTTAGCTGGCAGCTCCACCACTCCTGTACTGTGTCTTGCCTGCAAATTAAAAATTACCTTTTTGATAGTGCTGATGGTTCTCAGCACTTTAGTATTGGTGATTCATGGGTATGGGATACTGACAAGAGGCACAGAATAAATCAAAAGCATTACCTAACAGATCCTATGACTGCTTCCATATAAACATTCCTCCCTTCCACAGTTCCAGAGGGTTTTCAGATTCATAGAATCATATTTGAATACTATTGCCTTCTCTGGGATGATTTACTAAAACTGGTTAATGCCTTTAGGGTTCCAAAAGATAAATTACCATTGTCTATGCACTCACTAGGTCAAAGTCAGCAGAAAGCCCTATGCCCTACAAGACAACCAAGGACAGAGAGTTGAATATAAAAATGTAGTATTTGAATAGAGAGAAAAAAATAAATTAAAACTTCCTCTATTAAATAGGAGAAATATTTTTATATTCATATTAAATATGAACACATTGAAAGAGAAATAAAGTTCACAATGAAGTGTATCGAGAATCTGACAGTTCTGTTTAAGTCATTACTGCATCCTTTCCATCTCCGTGAGAACAATGTCAAATTGTTCCCTATTGTACATTTATTAACATTTTGTCCAGTCTATATTTAAATGTGTCAACAATAGGGCTCCCACCATTTCTCTGTTGCACAGTTTATTCTCCTCAGATCTAAAATTATCCTGTTACAATTTCCGTCATTAGCTCTGTTTAACCCTCTAGATCCATCCTAGAAAAGGTTCTCTTCAGTGCATTTACAGCATGCCCCCACTTGCTCTCTGTTATTGGGCAAAAAAGCTGCCACAGGTAGCAAAACTCTTGTCAGCACATCGAGTTCAAGGCTGTTAAATGTTCCATATTGAAACACTTTTTCCACTACTTATTACTGACATGCTAGAAATCTTACTAGAAATTTTTCATCCTACCTCGAGCTGAGTTTGGGGGATCTTTTTAGATTATTTCAGTAAAGATAATTGTGCTAGTAGCCAACAGGAAAATGTTCTTTCCTCTATGTCCTGTCTAAGAAATCCAGAGACATTTCCTTTGAGCAGGCCTAGCATGGCTGATTAAGAAGAGAAACCTGAAATATGAATAATCTTCTCCCCTTTTTCTTTTTTTTTTTTTTTTGTTATACACACTTAATTCAAGTAAAAGCTTTTTTTAATCTCTCAAAACAAACTCAATAGGAAAGACTGTATTTCACAGACAGCCACCTATTGCTTTCATTAGCACTGTGATTGCCCTTGTGAGCTCCCATTTTCTGGAGCATTTCTGACAGCCTGTCCTGCAGGGCACTGATTATCCTCAATAATCAATGGAAGCTGAGCACGCTACCCATGGCAAAGGAGGCCCTCAGCCACCTAAGATTAGCAACATATCTAAAATATCACAGGAGCAGCCACTTGCTCATATTAAAACTGCTCTTTCAACGAAAAAAATAAAATAACTTTAAAAAAAAACCAAAAGAAAGTGTTATTCCTGATGCAAGCAGTGCCTGCAACATTTAAAACTCATTATTAACTGTAGGGAAACGTGGTCAAACTCTCACAGCAGAAGGAACTTTAGGGGCAAAAATGGAAGAGAATTATGATCTATAGCATGTGCTTTGCACACTGTACAGGCCCATCCACCACAGGACCCAAAATCCTCCCTGTTCATGCCCTAAAAACTACTATGGAAATCAGGGATGGACGAGGAGCACGACACAAGAGGAAGTTTGACAAAAGCACGTGTTTCAGCATATGTTATAAAGCAACAGCAGCAATTTCAAGTACCTTGGGACAAAAATCTGGCTCTATGGCCCATCAAGTCAAATGTAAGGCTTGATTAAGCTAATTTGTCCCTTCCTAGAGCTGAGTATATCCTTCAGAACCAAGTGGTATCATGTGGCTGTCCAAATATTATCTGACCATTTACGTGAGTAACTTTTCTACAGCTCCAAAACTCAGATGATCTACTCAGTGGAATAGACTGGATGGACTGAGCAGTCCCTCAAAATGAGCAGAGATGGATACTGCAAACATAAGAGTTATAGCCAAGCTTTCCACTTCATAGCTCATATGAGAAATACAGGTGAGGCTGGATACCCAATAGATGATTCCCACCAGCTGCACAACGAAAATACGAAACAAGAGCCACTGTCATTCCAAATTAAATACTCAAGGCACACCACTCTGTTTGCCAAATCTTACATGAATTCAAATAGACCAAATAATACTAAACCTGCAAATCAATAAAAAATACCTTGAGAAAACTTTGCTCTTATCTGGTTTTGCTCTGGGGGGTAAAGTATATATTCCTCCCCTTGCAGAACTTTCTGGTTAGTAATGTTTTGCAAAGCAGAGCAGTGTGAGCTGGCTAGCAGAATTTTTTGGAGGGGAAGCCAGAAAGACAAAAACCAGAAAAAGACATGGGTTGTGATGTCTCCAGATGCTATTGAACATTAACTATTCTACATTAAAAATTGGGATATCCCTTTGGAGTGTTTTGATATTCTGTGGGTTCCTTAAAAATTCTGGGTTCCATGTAATTTACAAGTGCTCAAAACCCTTAGATTTTTTAATATTTTACCTTTTAAGAAATTATGCAGAACTGGATGAGTAACAGGAATTGACGACAATAAAATTCAATGCAAAGAGAAAACCAGGAAACACTTCTGCAGCAATAAAGCATTCATATACTTACAGTATAATATGTATTAAAAAAGAGCCCTTATAATCTCATAAAATTGTTTACACTCCCAATACGTAATTATGGAAGACCATTAAGAATTCTCAAAAGACATTGAATGGAAAATTGGCTATCAGTCTTACAAGTGAAATGGAGATGCTCTTTAATGAATTTCCATTTCGCAGGTACGATAAAAGTCAATTAGATGTAAAAGGCCTATAAAAAATGAACGTTCTGGATTCACACCATCTATGAACAAAAATGCTCTTCATTACCCAGTATTGCCTATGTGGTGCCAGGAATACCACCAACACATTCATTTAGAAGAACTTTGAATTCCCAAACTCAAATACCACGACTGAGCTCACGGTAACTGCAAAATTTTGAACTTTAGCACCACAGGAGGAAAAATGAATGATACAAACTCCTTTGGATTTTCTGAAGGGGATAATTTAATATATGGAGACCTCACTCACAAGTGGTGCAAAATCAGTGCACAGCCACGTTCCCACAGTTATTCCTGAACACAGCTTCCAGACGTTCTGCCACCAGCACAGCTGGGAATCTCATGGTGTCAAATAAACTGCAAAGCTTCCATGAGAAGCTCCCAAAACACTGGGGCAGTTAGCTCGGGCTGAACTGTGTGCTGCTGTGATTAAGGAGCTTCTGCTAGCCAGGATATCCATTTCTAAAGCTAGTGCACATCTGCTGTTATATATGTCATTGTTCCAATCGATCTGTCAGCTATTGTGATTGAATGAGGAGTTACTTCTGAGTCTTATAATTCCCAAAAGATTTCACTTTGTGTGTATTTGGAAAATACTTCCCACTCTCCAACCTTCAGTATGTGTAAGAAGAGGTATTATTTTCTTTAGAGATTCTGATGATTTGAGGCCAACAGATCAGTTTGGAACTAGACAATTTACCACTTCCCTCTTTTGCAGCCCAACATTTCACAGAAGCTGAAAGCACGTGAGATTAATCCTGCCATCAGTTTTGACTCTCCCTTGAAAGAGATGTGATGCACAACTGAAAATTGTATTTCAATTGCATAGTTTGCATTTGTGGTGGCCTTATGTATGGCAATCTCACAGCAGCAACACGTGCCCTGGTCACCACGTGGCCAGAAGGGTTGGGATTCTGCAGCTCCCAGTTTGTTCAGGATGGATTAGCCCATCTGCTCCTCTGTTCCACAAAGAGCAGGCAGATTTAGCCTGCCCTGAGTGCTGCTCAGACCAGTGTTTTGACTGGAAGGTGATCTCACTAAGGTTTAAAACCTCAGCTGGAAAGACCCTTTAGAGCACAGAAACCTCTGTACTGACCTGGCAGCATCCTTGTTCCAGGGATTCTGCTGCTGCCTGTTGAAATGTACTTCAGTGTGGTTGATTTCCTGATAGTGGAATTCACTGCTCTACAGTACCCATTTCATCTTATATTATTAGCCATTTTTTATTAAACAAAAGCCTTCAGCATTTTTAAATATCAAGGGGATTTTAAAAATTAGATTTATTTAATGATTACTTCTGGCCTTATGTTTATTAATGTAGTGTCTTTCCCAGCTTCCCTTCTGAACCTGTAGATATGTGAGAGAGGCATAGTAGGATGCTGCCTTTGTTTTTAATCTGTTTGCGTTTTAAAACTACACTATTTATTTAGTATTACTGAATTTTAATGTTTAAAAGAGTGACTCCTTGTTTATACAGAATGAAACAAGAAATGGAGAGTGCTTTATATGTAAAAGCAGTGTTCTAATTCTGCTGGCATCAGAACAATTGTCTAGGCAGGACAGGGCTGCTGTTCTTAGGTATTACCATATATAAATAACCACAGCTAATATTGGTTGTGGATCAAGATTCTGAGGCAAAAGGGAGTTTTTCCCATCAAGAGATGAATGGCACCTGCACAGAGCAGCTCATTTCAGAGCTACAAGGTGCTCCCTGGAAAAGAAGGGTAGCTGTTACCCAATCCAGGGTCTCTAAAAGCTGTTCTCTTCAAGGAATGGAAGAATAAGAAAATGCCCCTGGAAGCCTAAGGTGAAAGGAGATAGAAGATCTAAAAAATTCAGAGACTTAAGGGGAGGGCCTGGAGAAAAATATGCCTGATGGAAGACTAGTATTAAGCGGCAAAACAAGTGCAACCACAACTGAAATAGAGACAATTTTGTCTTCTGATAAACCTCAAATTTTGTATGGGAGCACCCAGACCTGTAAAAGAAGTCATGGGTGGTGCAGCTTCCACCTTGCTGCTGATTTTCACTGCTGCAGGGAATTAAGGGGGTTCCATTGCTAGAAGGTTTCTTCATCTTCTATCATACAAAAGGCTGGAGCTACAAATGAAGTATTTTGACCAAAATTCACTCAATCTCTATCTTTTCATTAGAAGAAAATTTACAACATATTGGCATGTTTTTCACAAATATACTTAAGCTTGAAAACCCATCAGTGTAAAGCAAAAATGAGGGCAGATGAATGACTGTACAAGTTAATTCATTTGCACTGATATGATCCATTTGATCTAACCATGATTTACCATGCACTGTCTCACCCATGATTGCTACAGCACTAATGAATACATCCAGCTTCTGCCTGAACACGTCATGATAAATGCTCTGTCACACAGCAGAACACACACAGAAAAAAAGGGAGGACAGTCCTCCAGGATGCTGAGTGCTAGTGAAATGGCTCTGCCTCAGCACAACTGGAAAAACAAATGTGCTGCTGCTGCTGCATCCCCACCTCTCCAGCGCTGCAGGGTGAGCAGGTGGAGGAGCAGCCCCACAAGGGTTAACTCTGGCTGTGGGGACAGCACACACACATCTGTTTGGCACACACACATCTGTTTGGCACACACACATCTGTTTGGCACACACACATCTGTTTGGCACACCCTGACTAATTGCAGCGCTGGCGAGGCTGGAGCTCCTGAGCGATACTCCGGGTGAGGCATTGATCTGCTTGGGCTTTAAATACCCAGATAAGCCTGCAAAGCTGCAACAAGATCACATGGGTATATTTACCCCACAGGCTTCCCTCTCCCTTCCTGTCATTCTGTCCTGTGCCTGTTGTGAAACAATCTCCGGAGCCCTGTTGTGTTGTCGCTTTCTCTAACACGAGCTGAATTTCCCTTGGTAACAGAGACACAGCACCTCAGCAGTGTTGCCACTCTCCCCTCTGAATAGCTTATCATTTGATAGTGGAGCTATTCAGAATAGCATCTAGTGTTTTCTTCATAAGACTTCAGTGCTGAATTATTGATGAATTAGAGTGTAATTTTAAAGGAGCTGTAATTTAGCAGAACAGCTGGGTAAGTGATAAATAGAGGGTTGGCACATTTTCTCCGTGATAAGTTTTGCCTATAACAGTACTACATCTAATTTCAAGGTCAGGCCTCTCATTCCCAGGCAGCATTTAGCTTTAGGAAGAAAACCAGCAGGGCACTAACATAAATTCCCTCACCCCCACAACTTCTATATGAGGCAGGTAGGTGTTATAATGTCCAATACAGAGAAAACTGCATGTTCTGAGACAGAGTCCTGTCCAAAGTCTGTCACCAGACACCAGGGAGAGGTATCAGCTATAGTATCTCTGAAAGCTGGCTAAAGATTTTTCAATTATATATCTATTGGCTTTTTCCTGAGAGATGTTGATAAATCAAAGTCAAGACTTCAAATGAACACCTATGCTTGTATCAACAAAGAAAGAGATCCAAAAAAAAGGACAATGGCTTAACCAAGCTCAGTTTGGCAGTGAGAGAATCTAAACAACTAAGAGAGACTCATATTTTAACCAGAGTTAGAATATCTTAGAATATGATAGACTTTATCATGGAAAATGAGTACCTGTCCTACTACTCTAGGAGGAGCATCTTTCCTTTCTTTGAAACAGATTGTCCATCTACAGACTGAGTCAGTATTTTAAATGTTGCAACATCCCATGGGACAGGAGACAGTCTCTCTGCCCTTCCATACTAATTGCTTCTGAAGAGTCCAGATCAAATAATGCCCAGAAAGTTTTTGCAGAAAGATAAATGAAGTTGTCATGACTGGGGAGACAGTTGTCTTGATCTTATAGATATATCAAAACCAAAATAAAATTGGCTTAGTCCTTCCAGCAAGCATTTTGGTATCAGATGAGAACTGGAACAAATTTCACCTCATTGTGAATTGGGGCAGAACTTGTACAACAGAGAAGAAAACATTATGAGACAAGTTACTTCTAACTAAGAGAACCTTGTTGTAGAGAATACAGAAAAAATGGAAGCAGGAAAAAGGCAATACAATTTCATGCTAATCTGAGCATACAGTACTAGAAAATGCAGGTTTAAATTTATCAGCATCTATTTTTAAATTATCAAGTAACAAATATATTGTTAGGATTATTCCTCTTGATCAGTTCATCCCTAAAATCTAATTGTTCAGGGAATCCCTTTTAGCAGTTTTTTTTTTCTATTTAATCCCTCAGTTTTATTAGGTTTCAGAGAACACTTACATATCTATTTATTTATTAAATATCTCCAAATGAGGCAATGCTAACACAACTGCTTTTAAACTTATTGAGTTAAAAAAGGTCAGTCCAAATCAATCCTGTAAGCTGCCATTTGGAGCTTGTGCCACACAGACCCTACTGACAGCCTTGTGATCTGCAAATTTGATTCTTAGTGTCATCTTTTCACAGCAGACCTTTGAAAGGACCCTATTTGAACTGTTTTCCAATAATGTCACAACAACACAACACTGGAGGTGTGTGGTGAATGTTTCTGTCTCTCACCTTCCTCCATCTGAACTAATTTATCCAGCTGTTTCTCGGCCTGTTTAATTCTCAGTCAAAAAAAAACCAACAAAAAACAAAAAAAACCCCACAATTCAAATAAATTATTCTTACTCATTTGTTAATAGAATTCTGGAATATGGTTCTGGTAAAAGTATGGAGAGAATGGCAAAGGCAAAAGGAAATCTTTAAAAAAATATTTGTGCTGGCTTTTGATCCAAAGTTACCATAGCAGCCACTTCAACACACTACCTGAAGGCTGGAGAGAAACAGATAAATAAAATCTGGCAGAGATCATGTTAAAACCTGAAGGTCTGTTTAGCAGCTTCTCTATTTGCATGCATGAAAACAGAGATGTGCATTGTTTTGATTCCTGGCATCTTTGGTTTGACAGACCCGTGCAGAAGGTCTCCTTGGTCCTCATTTCCTGTGGCAGTATTCTGCAGGCATCCTTTGTGAATTAATTTCTGGTAGGTTTATATAATAATACAGGTCCACAGAAGCCATACTCTCTGGTGATGAATGAGTGTTTCTTCTCAGTTTTCTACAAATGGACAAGAATTCCTAATCCCAGATGCTATCAGCCCCCTAAGAATAACCTAATCTGATGTGAGGTCTCTGAGTTGAATGCAGACTCCTAATGCTTATCTAATGACAAAGTGATTTGTGTTTGCAAGTTTTGGAGGATGTCTCATGCTTATTTTATATTCACGCATATGCAGAATCAAAACCTGTGTGATAAAAATGTATATCCAGATGTGTCATTGATTTCTTACATACTGATCTATTTTGTTTTAACATTTCAAACCACTGGATCATTGTTTACACAGCTGAATGGCAAAACTATTCTATCATTGAGAATTATGTCATCCATCAGATTAGCTAAACCACATGGTCACACCAAAGAGCCATTAGGTCCAACACAACTCAGTTTGGCTTCAGAACAAAGTTTGTCCCCAGGTTCAAAAACTTCCACAGGGATGAAGAAGGATTCTTGCTTGAAGTTTATTGTTTTTAAGAAGGGATTTCCTCACTGTTGCTTTGCTGAGTACAAGTGAACAATAGAGAGCATAAATAGACTTTCTCAAAGCTTTGTAAAGAAAACACTTCAGCTGCATAGCTGGGATTGTTCTCTGCTATTAATGTACATGACAACTATCTCTCCATGCTAGATGGAAATCAGGAAAGAGATTACCCAGTTCAGTCCTACAACAGTGTTAATGAGATTTTAGTCACAATGGGGCTTTCTTGGTGTTTGTCAATTATGCCATTTTACCTGCCCCTTTGGCTTTTATTTCTCCAGTGACTTCTCTGTGCAGCTTGCCAAATAACAATGAATAACAGTAATGAAAACTTGCATTTTAATGCAGCTTTCGTTTGCAAAAATAAACACAGCAACAGAACGTAATTCAGGGCCTGGATACAGAATAGTGCTTAAGAAAATTATTAACTTTAGACCTATGCAAAAGTCTTACAAATGCTAAAGTACTTTCCTGAATAGGTTTTGCAGAAGTTTTAGTCTGTGTAATATATTTCCATATCACACAAGATGCAGGAATTATTATTTTGCCTGAGGCTTTATCTTTTTGCTACTGAGAGTGCTTATGGAAGTTCAATTCCCATCACTTTGAGGATCATATTTCTACATCAGTCAAGACAGTCCGTGTCTCAAAGATATTATGATGTTATGTGGACAAAGAAGACAAATGTGAGAGAACTGAGGGCAATAAAAGAGTAACAGCAAGTAACCACCAACAAAAAGAGAGCTGGGAGAACACAAACCCAAGATATATAATATGCCTTTCAGAAGGAAGAGTGGAGCTAAAGAATGCTAATTGTGGGAAGGGAAGGCAAATCGGTTCTCATTGCATTCCCATAGATGTCAAATACACAATATTATTGAACTTCAACTTAAATTTTTACTCCTCATTTTTGTTGACTTGGGAAGTTAGAGCACCTGTCTTTAATATTGACCCACAAACTCGAACAGCAAAATGTTCCTTCAATTCCAGTGCTGTGCAATTTCTTAGAAGAAGAGTGGAAGCGTGCAGCAAGAATTCATCTTTTCTGACAGATTCAGAAGTTATTCTCAAGTATAATTTATACAATTTTTCTTGTGTGGAAATTAGAAACTGAAACATTTAGCTAAATTAAATTGTGTGTGAAGAGGTGAAACTCATAAAGTAAGTATTGAAAGACTCATGAGTAAACCAAAAAAAAAACCAAAAAAAGGGAAAGATATCAGAGGTCAAGCTAACAGCCAAGTGTGAATCTGTCCAGTCAGCCAAAAGAATTGATGACTGCCCTGTCACCAATGAAAAGATATAATTACCAAGTAGACCTAAATCTCAGTTTGTGCAAGGATTGTGAATTTGCTTAATTAAGACCAGCCACCCATTAAAGCCCAAATGATTGTCAGTTTAGAAAAACCTCACTGCAATCTGCTGAAGTTTGTGTGCTAAAAACAAGTGTCACAAGAATTGACAGGATGGCCTCGTGTCTAAAAGGAAAGTTTATTTATGAACTTGGACATGCCTACTTCATTTGAGACCTTCAGCCTGCACTTCAACCACTACTTAATCCAATTTCTTATCTACAGAGTGAGCATAATATGTGGCCTGCTCTTAAAGCATTTCATGATTCTGAAAGAACCTATAGAAGTGCACACCATTCATTATTATGGACATCGTTGCTGAGAATTACTCTGTGGCAGCTAACTGTACTTTCTTCGCTTCAAAAGCACATCATCTCTTCCAATGGAATTCTCTCCTAATCCCAAAATATTCTTTCATTGTATTAAATTACCATGAAAAAGCCTCAAGGGACAAATTCCCACATTTTCATTCATTCTTTCTTCAGTCAATGTGAAGATAGAAAAGTGTCTGTTTAAATAATGACCAAGTGAAAACCGACTAAGGAATTGAGGATTGAGTCAGGAACCTGCCATTTTCCTATGTACGTGGAGGAGGAAACAATTGACCTTCTCTAGACATTATCTTTGTTATAACACAGTGAAATAGATCTGGTACATTGTTACTATTCTTAGTTAAGAGAAACACCCCTCAGCATCACACAACATGCATTCCAGCTCTCATTTGTCATGCTAAATTTATTCAGATACATTTTAAGATAGCTGAAATTATTGACTCAAAAATTAAGGTTTTCAAAGAAGCAAAGCACATGGTTTTATTCCCAAAATCTTCAGGAGCGATCTCTAGGCAGACTGATTAAAAAACAAAACATAAATCAGAATTAAAAGATCCCTGAGTTCAAAATGCATTTGGAAAAAGGACATCCATAACAAGGTTTTAATTTTCAATTCAGCACTCCTGCCTGAAAAACCACATATCTGAACAATAGTCCCTAAAGCTGATGAATGTTTTCACTGAAAATATTACATCTTTATTGTGACTGAACTACATCTGGCAGACAGTTCCCAAAGCCTTTCATAGTCCACTTAAATTCAGAGTTTTATTTTCAATATATAGTTATTACTCCACTCCAATACAGAGGTATTGCTAAGCAGACGACAAATACTAACAATTTCACGGTACATAAAATTCTGCCAATTGATAATGCCACTCTCTTTCTGTCCAGATTCAAATAGTCTAGAAGTCGTTCAGAAATTGAGTTCATTCTTTGATCTTCATGCATTTGGATTTAAAAGAAAATAAGCAAACCACACATCACCATGAAGTCTCTTTTAAGACACTCAACACCACAGCTATCAAACAGTAAAAGGTTTTTCCAAGAACAGCAGATCTCCACAGAAGATTTTCTTTTCTATGAACACAATTTATTTCAGTTCCTGGAGGACAGGTTAAAAAAAAAAAATCAAACTTTCCTTCAAAGTATTCCTTGTTACGTTTCACCGGGAAGAGTAGCAAGAACATTCTAGTCATGAAACTCACAGAGAGCTCAGCAGAATATCTGCAACAAAACTTTGAATGTTTACTACCACAACACCCAGAAAACAGCCCCATTACAAACTATCTGGAAGAAAACACATTTCCCCCCATCCAGAGTGCTCTAAAGTTTGTGTGATGTGATCAGCAGAGCAGGCTGTTTATACAAAATCCTCCCACTTTCCGTAAGTTTCTCATCTCCACAGAGGCTAAAAGCTCTAAAGGCTCCCTCCATGGATTGCTTGAACCCAGGTCATTGCTGTCTCCTGCTCTCTGCTTCCCTGCACTGACTGCTCAGCCACTTCCACCACCTCCAGCAGACTTTCCCTCCACTCACAAGAA
>JANRGV010000073.1:68862909-68930259 GCA_024734035.1 Alethe castanea | reverse complement strand
TTAGCTGTGGCTTTAATTTATTTTTCTTATCAGTCTTAATTTGGGCTGTGGTTTTTAATTTTTAGAGATGGTTGGTGTTGGTAACTGGTGTATCAGTAGCAGGTGTTTTTACTGGGTGTTATTTAACTATGCAGGCAGTTCACTTATTACAAAGATATTTTATCAGCTTATGTTATTACTCCTAAAGAAAACTATATCTTAAAAACCTTTTCAACATGACACATATAGTATCCACCCTAATATTTGCTAAAAGCCAATACCATAATGTGTATTTATAACAAAAATTACTCAAAAGACAAGATGAATTGGACAGGAGTAGATCTCTATTTCCCAGCAAAAAATCTGAACCCCAGGCCAAGAGTTCCTTGCTTCCCTGTCTCTCAGGGCTCTGGATGCCCTGGCACAGGGCAGCACCAGGGGCAAGGAGCAGCCCTCAGTGGCCACCACAGGCTGAGCCTGGAGCATCAGCACAGTTGCCATGGCAATCAGCTGTTGCCAGGTAGCAACTAAGAGGAGACCAAGAATTAGCAAAGCCTAAAAATAAAAATAAAGGTGTCGGGTTTTTTTGGTTTTTTTTTGTTTTTTTTTTCCTAGATGCTCATATGTAACAGGCAAAATAATAATAACACATCCTCAAGAACTCAGCGGTTACTATTCCATAGGCTTTGGTCACCTTTTAAAATTATTATGTTTTCCTAAGCAATGAAAACTACCAAAACATGACAGTGGGAAGATATTCCAAATCAATGAAAACATGAGACTAAAAAGCAGAAAAGGAGATAAACTATTCTGAATATTCAAAGGCACTGACAAATAAAAAAGATAAAATCCTTTCTAAATCTCTACATCAGCAGTCAGAAAGCATGAATGGTACTGTACTTAAGGGATGGGGGGATAATGGACTTAATTTTCATCTCTAAACATTCCATATGCATATGGATCTTATAAAATAGGAGAAAATGCAATTTATGAGATTATGAAATCGAAAACATCAAGGGCTTTGGCATCCTCAGACTGAAGAGATGAAGGGAATACAGGATGTGCTGTCTCACTGCAACAGTGTTTGTGAAAGCAAATATTGCAAAGGCTTTCCCAAGCAGGAAAGGCTGTTGCAGGGAAAAAAATTTCAGGAGAACTTATGAAGAAGAGAAAAGGTGGCCTTTCCTGCTTCTTTCTAGTTGCTACCTGGATATATTACAAAACAAACAAAGAAACAATAAAAACCCCAAAACACAAACACCAAAACCAAAAAAACCAGACAAGCAAAAAAAGAAAACAACCACTAATCTAACCACAGGTCACCCCAGGTGACGTGAAAATACAGATCTGCATCATCATTCTTCCCAGGAGCAAGTATTTTAAAGGGAAGAAAGCTTTAAAATAACAGAAATCAGGTCTAATTGTAACCACTTGTGTTTTACAGTTATTGACTCCAAGATCTGCCTGTGTTTGTGCTACTGGATTCCCCAGAACCATTCCTTAGAGGTTTCAATGGATAAGCCCATGGCAGAAATACTGCAGGGTTGGGCCAAACTGCTTGTCAGGCTGATTCCTTTCACAGGAAAAATTAGACAATGAATGAAATATTGAGTCTGAATCCATTTCAATGTACAAAATAAACAGTTCATTTGGATTAACGAAAATAAATGAATTTTACTTGGTTTTCCCCCTTTCATTTAAAGTAAGGAAAATTTGATGGAACACTAATTCTTTCTATTAGGAAACACTTTTTTCTTTTTTAAATAAACTGAAAACAAAATGTAATGACGGAAACCAAACAAGGAATTACGAAATTGAAAGTAACTTCATATTTGAACAGTGTAAACTTTCAATGCTTTAAGATGTCAAAATGAAACATCTGGTAGCTTTTGAACATTGTTGCTCCAAGTGAGTAACTTGGCAACAAAAAAAGCCATTTCTGAAACATCTTGGATGTTGCAAAATCTATGTTTCAGTAGCAGTATAATCCGATGAAATGTTCACTCTCCTATATCAAGCACCCAGCTCAGTAAAATATTTCCTCCCTAAATTCTGTGCTGTGTGTGACCCTATGTTTAGAAAGGCAGAGCACTAAATTCCACTATGAGGACAACGATTTCCTTATTTTTACTTTTTTCTTTTCCATGTTTCAATAAATAATGTCATTCTTCCGTGTATATTAGTAATCAATGGGAAGTGGGAAATGTCACAATGAACACTTAATAGCAGCACGGTCTATTTTAGAAGCTAGAATAACATCCCTGTCCACAAAGACTTTTGAAATAATAAATAATAATAAAGAAGCAGTGGGTTTATTGAGAATATCCTGCAAGCATATTTTTAGACACCATAAAAAGGCACCAAATTAAAAAAAAATAGCCAAATTTGAGTGCAAAATTACTCCCCAAAATGAACAAGAACAATACAAAGGAAGCTAAAACAATGAGAGCTGTGCTTCTTGCTAGTGACTGTTTGTTTTAAGAAATGACTAAAAATTAAAATGCCTCCTCAAGTTGCAGGAATCATTCTTATCCTCTTCCTTTTGTTCTGGTATCCATGACTGAATTTTATACATTTTGACCTGCTGAGTATCAGATAAGATCAGTTTATACAAACACAGGCAGACACACACAACTCTTAATGTAACTGTGTGTTAACTCTGATTTTAGAACTCTGGTGGAATTTGATTTTTATCCAGATGGGCTTCAGTTCCCCCAAAAAACACTAAGCAGTTGCAAGTGTGGTGATAATCTTTAAGAAAGCCACAAGCTTGAATATTGAAAAATTCTGACTTGATTATTCCATCCCTTGAAGAAAGACAAATACCCATCCCAGGGATAGTTTCCAGAGATCCAATGTACTCTGGAGTTCAAAGGAGTTTATTTTGAACTCTCTGACTTTCTGAGCTTTGTTTCTAAAGCACAATTAGAGATTGCCAAGTTCTGGCATATATGGAGGTGCCTGTTCCCAGCTCCCCTGAAGAAGGGCACCGAGTGGGATGACTTTATAAAGACATTTTGTTCCCTTTGCCATGATCAAGATTCCCTCACTCCTCCCCTCCCCCCGCAAAAAAAACCCAAAACCACAATGCCAGAGGATTTTCATAAAAATAACTTTTACAAAATAGCATTTTTTTGCATCATGTCAATGTCAACTAAGTTTTTAACAGAGCATTGTCAAAGCTTTCTACTTCTGGTGTTGAACACAGCAATTAATCTACTCTCACACTAAACTATAATTTGTAACTGTAAATAAAACGTACATTATTCTTAGTGAGTTGGTACCATAAAAAATGGAAGTAAAATTAATTAAAATGTTTTGATACCACTAAAGCGATTGCTATATTTTGAATTTTGATCCCAAAAATGTTAAATTTTCCAGCTCGAAATTATTTTCTGCTTCAATTTTGAAATTTCCCATAGAAGAGGAAAATTAATATTTTAGACACAAATAACTGTCATACATTGGCATCAATGTCCTGGGGAAGAGAGCTAAAGCCCAAGAGAATCAGCCAAAGAGAATACACTCAAGAAAATGTGATTATTAATTTATTTCCAGACTATTGGCATTAACATAAAATTTAAATTCAAAAAATTTCATATATGTCTCTTCCTCTGGCCTCCAGAATAATGTCACATTCTTTTTCCTTTTTTTCCTTTCATATCCACACTATATTCTATAGTTAGAACAATAGTTATCCCATGAAATAGAATGAAAAAGCTCTCTCAACATTAATTCATTTCCTTGCAACATAGAAATAAAAGCTTTGTGTTCAAATAACAAATGAGAGGAATGGAGAAACACATCTGGTTGGAGGCCCACAGCAGGAAGCATGCAAGACTCAACAAACTTCTCTATTAAAGCAAAATTTAGAGATTGCACAGTGAAAGAACAATTGCTGATAAGACCAGGAGCCAAAAATAACATAGATCTCATTCTAGTGCAGCACTAGATCTCATCTCTCCAATTCCACTGGACCATTGTTCAGTTTGAGAAAAACTCCTCCCCAATTACAAGGCAAAAGCATATATAACCCTGAAAAAGTCTTTTGTCATCTGGAAGTGTATCTTTTTTTTCTTCCAACTGTACAGCAGCAAACAAGCATTTATTCTTTTCCTTCACTAAACTCTTCTGTGGTTTTGCTCAGCTGTAGTTAATTCAGTAGTTACAGGATTCTCTACGCTTGTCCCTTGACTGGGTAAAAATTGCAAAATCTCTGGCTCAAAAATACACATCTAAAATGAACATATAGCCATTTTGGCGGGAATACCTTTATTTTTCTCCAGTTTAACTCAAACCTAAAACAGAGTAAAATTTTCCCTAAAATCATTGAGTTGCAGCTAATTTACACTAAAAACTTATAATTGACTCAAATATACTTGAAAGATTCATAAATCTCTCTATGATTTCTCTTCTACAAAGCAACCCATAGAAATAATTCCATCAACATGAACAGGAGCTACACAACTTTTTTATGCCTAATTGCCTTAAAATCTGCTTTATCTCGTTTTCTTCTTCCTATCAATGAGGAAAAAAACGTGTTGATCAAAGTCAGACAGGCTCATCTTTTACTTATATATCAATTTATAAGTTTCCACTGAAGAGCCAGATTTGGAAGTTTATGGCACCTGTAAAACCATGGGATTGAATAAGTTTCATTGAGAGTCAAGTTATGCTGCAGAATATTATCAGAGATGATGCACAAAGTAGGAAGGAACCAGGCTTGTCTTTCTTTGCTAAGTCTGCAAGGCTGACAGCAAAAATATCTAATCTAAATATATTTGATCTGAAGTTACAGAGAAAGAAACATGACAACCTATCACACCTTTTTTTCTTTTCAAAAAAAGTCACATTCTGAGAAGAGCTGCAATTTCAGAAGTCTTTCAAGTTTTTGAGGTCTGAGTCAGTTATGAAAGCTGAAAGTGGGCATGATGAAGATGCAGAGCTCCAGCAGGTACCTTTAGTCTGACATCAACCATTTCACATCCCATCTCCTGGAAAGCTCTGGAAAACAGGCTGGAAATGGTCCTGAGCTCCACTGCAGTGGTTCTGCACCACTTTGCTGCGATTTGCTCCCCAAGAGAGGAAACCTGAGAGCCTCATCCCTGTCTTTCCACCCTGCTACTCCACTCTCATTTCCTCACAACACCCACAGCAATCCACCACTGCTGGGTTCTTCCCTCAAAACAGCTCAGAGAGGGATGAATGCATTTAGAAACCAGAAATGCACCATCTGAAAGGCTCAGATCCATATTTTTCTACAGTTTATTACTTTTTAATTATTCTAGCCCATCTCGTCAAAACAGACTCATCACCTTCAAACAATAAACTTATCCATATGGAATATTGGTGAGGCTGGCAGGAAAACACCAAATTTACATAGTGAGTGCTTTTGAAGTTCTGATCTCTTTTGTTTTTTGATGAAATGAAGGACTTAATCACTTATCTCCCATGCCTCGTTCATGCACTAATTTACACTAATCCACACCTGTTTTGCTGAAATTCTGACTGAGATTTTATGTAATTGCCATCAAAACTGAAGCATCTAACTTCTTGGGAAGGAAAGATTTAATCAAGTTTAGGCAGGACTTTAAGTGAAGAACAAGCCAACATGAAGTGATAAATTAAACACTGATTTCCAAACACAGCCCAAATGACTAGAAAAAAGAAAAGAAAGGTAACATGACACATCGTTTTTGCTTCAACTAGTAAGAGACACAAAGGAAAAACAGAGATGTTGATCAGCATCCAAAGAACGTGAGGTTCTTGAATATGGATATTTCTAACTCTTTTGAAAGGCCTCTGACATAGCACAAATCTCAAATTTACAAGTTTCAAAGAAAACTTGAATGTGACTACCAAGACAGAGTCAAATTAAACATAACAATTATCTTCTTTCTCAATAATGGAGTCTTCAAATACACACAATATTTAAAGTAAAAGTTCTACAATACCCATTTATCTTTGGGGTGAGAACCCTTATGCAGAGATGCAAGCACTAAACCTTGGCCTCAGATTCAGCTCTGACTGAAAGGAAGAACAGTGCACAAACACTCACATAGAAAATAAAGGGGAAAAAATGGCTCCTTAAGCTGTTCCAGCAGCTTTACACATCTCCTGCCTCCTGTGTGTTATCACATACTTTTTTCTTCAAGAACCTATGCAAAAACACAGCTCAAAGAGCTGTCATTTGTGGTGTTCTGCTTTCCTAACAAAGTGTGGCCTTGCAGTGGTCCTTCTAACAGGATGTGAACTTCACCTTTACAGAAAAAGGGTATCTAAGAACACACAGGAAAAATCAGGGCAAACTTGCCTGAAAATATTCCATTCTAGTCATTAAGGCAGTTCACAAAGGGATGGCAGAGGGAAAGCTTTTAAAATTACTGAAATGCTGCTGCAATATTTTTGATGGTATTTTCCCTCCCTAAACATGATTGAGCCCTTTTTTTCTATGAGATTTTGCCTTTAAACACATTAATAATTCACTATAAAATTAATAAATGCTCAATCAAGAAGACTGTCAGTTTTCTATCAAAAACTTCTGCAAAATGTTAAAAGTAAAAACAATGCTCCTTTTTCCAAATAAATGACTCCTATTTCAACAGATGGAACACGCAGCACTGACCCTTTTGATTGAATATAGTGCACCTCAAGTCTGGAATGCAACCACACAAGAATGTCATAATATTTTATGCCCTTTCTATCAAAATAGCCCACAACTTCATCCCTAAATTTCTGTTGTATATACATAAAATGCAAAAGAGATTTAAGGCAACAGATGAAAATACTCTTCTATTCTCATCATTCTAGAGATTTATTTTCTTTGGAAAATAGTTATTAGTTTAAATAGGTACATGGTTTCTGAAAACTGTCTTATTTTAACGGCCCCTGACACAGTATTACAAGCTTTAATTTCTATTCTTTCAGGTTCATAACTGTTTTCTGGCTAGTTCTGCTCTCTACCCTTGTTACATTTTCCAGCTGGAATGTAACGACCAGTGACTGAAAACCTGTGACTTGAAAACTCTGGTCTTTGACCTCTTACTTTCCCTATATACCCCAAGCAGAGCAGTTCCTGATTCAAAAGGGAAATATTCCTTTCTCAAGAAGCAGCACTTCATCTGTAAAGAACGACCGAAATTTTATAAAACCTCTTCCCTCCCACAGAAGGTTTTTAACATTTGAAAAACTGTTTGCCTCAAAAATGAAAGATATTTCATATTTGTTTTAATTTAAAAGGAATCCTAGTGCTGTACGGTAAAAATCCACCTAAGTACATGGCAGACAATGCCTGTGACATGTAGAACATGGAATCTTAAAACTCCTTCCCACAGCCAGGACAACAAAGCTTTTAATCCTAGACAGCCTAAACTCAGCTCAAGACTCAGTCACAGCTGTTCTCTTCCCCTTCCTCCTGATGCAATAATCCTGTTTTGTATGAAAAAGTGGTAACAGGGACAGAAAAACATCGCCCTCATTGTTTAGTCTCTTGTGGGATGAGGAAAACCAACTCTCACCTGCTCACTGCAATGAACAAAGCTTGCTTTTCCAGCAGCCAAACCATTCTGCCTGACGTGCAGTCCCAGATTCCCAGAAGGAGACAGAAGAGAACTCCAACCTCTGTTTGCTGTGTCCCCAATCAGTGCTTCATCAGCCACAACGCTGGCCATGCTGGAAGTGCTGTTAGCCAGGAATCCCATCCAAGAGTTTGGAATCCATTCTGATTTAAGTTCGGTCAGAAACACTAGATTGCTACAAAAACTTTCTTTTTAATGAACTGACTCTCAGATGGAATAATTTAGATTAAAAAAAAGAGAAGCCCTTACCAGCCCTACTCACAGTTTTTATGCAACCATTTTTACGGGATTTGCAGACCCTTATGAAAAAACAGACCCCAAAAGCAAAAACTTGCCATTATTTCGCTAAGTTTAGCTTTTCTTTGTTGTTCCTGGTGTTTAACTGTGGCCATATTTGTCCACAAACAAATGTGAACAGGAAAGGACCAGAAGAGCCTCATAAACTTCCAGAGTGACCTTGGGATTATAGCACCTCAGGATGCTTTCATTGCCCACAGGGAAGGAGATACCTGAGAACACATTCAAGCTGGTTTTGTGGAAACATATAAATCTCCAGCATCTATTAGATGGTGAGCTTATTTCAGTTCTGACCAACATTCCATTTATTCCAACCCCTAAGAAACCAGCCAACCCTACTTCACAACTGCAGATAAAATGGATTTTGGAATCTATTAGGGTAAAAAAAACAAAGCAGTGCTGTCTACAATGTTTGAATGGGACACTCCAGGTGTACAATTTTACACTATCAATCTTTCTGCTGCTCTAAAGAGAAACACAGACATCAATTTAACACGGACAGGTTGTGGAAATAATCCAAATAACATTGGATTGCACATGACATTCCTCAGTACTCATACCTGAGCTCCTTCTACTTCACTGACATGCTCAACCTTCACTCAGCTCAGCCTCCACCACTCCCTTAGCACCAAGCCTTGAAGCAAGGAACTTGCCCAACAGCATAGATTGAATTTTCATCTGTGGACAATGTTATTCATGCCTCTGAGTGGTTATTACCTTCTCTGTTTCAAAATATGCCAGAGTTGTTTGGGTTGTAGTAAGGAATGAAAAAAAACCAAAGTTTTATTTTTTTCTATATAAAATCAATACAAATTTAGAAAAAAGCTGAGCTATTTCCCAGCAATGCTACAAACCACTAAATTATCCTTTAAATATTATATTTTTCTATGTAATACCTACTCCCTGAGAACTTGTAGGCAGTAACTGTACCTCCTCTACAGCTTTCTTTTCTAAGCAGGGCTAGTGAAACTACTGTAATCAACTTGATAGATAATGGTTTTCATTATCTTACTCCTTCTGTTACCACTTTCCCCAGCCTTTGGGTTCATTCATATCTAACATTAGAGATCATGTGGAGTACTATGTACAACAGGATTATTACCTCTTGCAATCCATTTCTCTAGACACAAGGGACACATTAACCTCCTTCTCATCTAAATTACCCTGGAAATTCCTGCTCACCCTCTAGCCAAACTATAACCACCTCAGCTTTTTCCAAAATGCTCTTCCACATGATACCAGCATTTCTCCGTTAGTTCCTTAAGGCTTTTTGTGCTACAAGACTACATTTGATTTTTACCACTTTGGTCTAATCAAGTTGTTATCATATACCAAATCTTCTTTCGCAGTATAATGCCTCATTACTTGAGCCACAAGTAACTTCCTTCAGCACCTTATTAATTTTTTTAATTCAAAGTCAATAACAAAAACCACTACATTTAACAAAAGATGTTGTTATCCAGGGAATTTTCATCGTGGGAAGCAAAAAAGCCCCCAAATCCTCGTCTGCTTACACCAAAATAGGGCTGCTCCCTAACAAAATGTCAGACCTCAAAGAAAGATAAAATTTACATTTTCAAATCAGATTCCTGAAATCTCTTCATGTTCCCTTCATTGCCTACCCCCCAAAAAAAAAAAAAAACAAACAAACACAAAAGACAAACATTAAAAGAGACTTTGTTGGGTCTCTTTCACACATCTATCTCTACTGGCCACAGACTCTTGCTAAATCTTTGACTGATGATATACTGGCAACTATAAACATATTAAAACATTCTAATTATGCTTCCTATTTCATCAGATCTGGATATGATATACATGCTCCCTGATTTTCCAGGGCACATCTATACCAGCCTCTAATGAGATTTAGGATGCTGACAGAAATGATGGAAGATCTAGGAATATTCAAGCTATGAATGTATTTATGCTGAAGATTATGAGCCAGTTCCTAGCTATGAAATAGCTTTCCTCACATGACTGAAATGCCATCATCTCAGATATTCTATTTCACACTATTTGTTCCCATCTCCATTCCTAAAGCAATGATTCTTAACATTGTAATGTTCCCCCTTTCAGGGTTACTTGAACAACAAGCATCAAACAAAAACTGTAGCTGCTCAGAAGGTTTACAGAAAGGAGACAGCACAGTCTGGATGTGGATACCATCCAAGAACAGTGGTGGGTCTGAACTAAAATAAAACTAGCAAGAAATGAATATTTAATTCCCCAAGCCCAAAGCTTGAAGGAACATCTTCGCAAAATTAAGTCAGGTTAAGGAGCAGTGCAGGTGAACCAAGGTCAAATCAAGGAGCTGGTGCAAAAGATGGAAAGAAAACTGTTTGGTTAAAAGAGTCTCATTGAAGAAAGCAAAGCCACAGAAGAAATATTTACATCTATGCAATGATATTTACAGCATAAAAAATGGCAGACATCATGCTATGTTATTAGAAGACCACCACAAAAAAAAAATAGCATTTCTTCTACCTATACGTGATTGCAACTGAAAATGACACATTCCTCTCAAAGCTTCAGTATAAACCAAATAAATAGATATAGCCTGAAATAAAAATTTGAAAATTTCATTTCTAGTTCTTCATTGCCTGCATAACAAAGTCAAACACACAGATATTTAATTGGTAGAGCATTGAAAAGATTTTTAGAAAGCGATTTTCTCTTTATATAGGCTTTGCAGTGGCAGAAAGTACGATTTTCACAGGTGTATATTAGCATAGAAATATTACATCAAGGTATTCAGGATTTTGTACATCTTTTTAGTGCAATTTTGGATTCACATGACCTTATATGTTCATAAAAGACTCATGCCAATAACAAAGAACCAAACTTGTCTTCAAGAAATAATACCTTCCATTTTAGTACCCAAAAAAACCACACAAATGCTGAAAAGTATGAAAGAAAAGGCTGTCTGGTTCCTAAGAGATCAGAGTCCTCATTTGTCTCCCAATGTTATATGCCTCAAAATTACTTAGAATGGAAATATTTTCTTTACTTTTGCAAATTCAGTGTGCCACCAAAACACACAAAAAAAAAATTAGAATAGAATTTTGAAAAATAGTAGTGAAGTGTTTTGAATTATCAAAATAAACTCCAGTTTCCAACTATACATATATCTACTTTCTGTGATAGCAGGATGTAACTCAGACCAGACATATATATATATAACCTTCCCACAGCATTTCTGATAGGATATTAGCAAAAAAACCTCATCACAGATATGGTCAAACTGACAGGCTGTGGAATCTCCACACTTAAAGACAATCAAAACTCACCTGGACAGGGCACTGAGTTCAATGAGTTCAATGCAACCTCAAAGCCAGCTCTAATTTGAGTGGTGGCTTAGACCAGATGACCCTGAGAAGTCCCCAGCTACCCAATTTATTGTGTGACTTTGTCTCCAAGCTCAGCCTTTCCAGGTTAAGGACAGAAGCATCCTACAACTCTCATGAGTACAGCTGAAGTTATCACATTGTGGTTCAAATGGGAGACATAGAGGGGCAACAGTCAGAAAATCAGGAGTTTGAATCTAGCTGAGGCATTCACAAGCCAATATAGGAGATAAGAGGCACCTTCAACAAAAGACAGGAATTACTTACATTCATAGGACCAAAGGTCTCTTCAGCTTTGCTAAAATTTTTAGTTTCTTTTTTAGTGATGAAGGTCTTGTATACAACAAGACATTTTATTGCTGATTTTGGAAACCACCAACAAACACGATGTTGACAGCTAACTTTCTACAGAGGTAGAAATACATAAAAACATTTTTATATTATTTATATTTATATTTACATGATTTATAAATTCATTGATGTCCCAGAAATTCCATTAGAAGTTTCCACAGATTAACCTCATTAGGAAGCAGCTTTAATTTCTGAAGAAAATGATCTGCCAATATGTTTGATAGGGATGGGAAGGAAGAACAGACCTCCAACACAGCCAGGTGCTGGGTCCTACACTTGGGAGACAACAACCCAAGCTGGTTTTCTGTTTTTTAGCAGAAAATGGGCACACAGCTGCCAGCCTGAGGAGCACCACAAGTGATTTCCTCTGCTCCACTGATGTTTCTGTACAGTTGGTGCACAGTCCCTGCCCAGTTCTCTGCACCTCCCAGGCTCCATTTTTCAAATTCACAGGTTACTCCCATGGTTTTTAACTCACAACCAGACTCTGGGCTGCAGTATAACCCAGCAGACATGACAAGGTTAGATTGCTGTGGTTTGCTTCCATTTGGACTTCTCATGGTAGTGCTGAGTAAGGAAACACCCTTCCAAAATCCAACCATGAAGTATTGGCCTTTGGGCCATTCATTTACTTCTGGTGTTCTGATTTTTTTGCCTGGCCACCCTAATTAGACTAAATATGTTTGGTGAGTAAATACTGAAATAACCTGACCCAAGTCACATTCTCAGCATCATCTGTCACACCACTCCCAAGTCTTACTGATCACCTTGAACAGCATGTGGAAATAAGGTAGGATGAGATTAAACAAAAAGTACCATTATTTTTTTCCTTCCTAATGAATTAGTCTTTAGATATCTCCAATGATTCTCTTATTTTAAACTGTCACAAGCAAAAAAGATACAAATGCAAGCAGCATGGGCCACAATTTACCAGCCACAGCATGTGGCTCATTGATGTCTTAATTAGTGTTCCAAGAAAACAAAAAATTTCTCATTATAAGGGTCAATATTATGTTTTCCTGTGGAATCTAACCCTTATGAAGTTATTGCAGTAGTGTAAAAGAAATGCAGAAACTGGCTTTCTGATTCAGGTACCTGTGCATGCATGCACACAAAAGAGTCCACATTTCCCTTCTCACTACTGAAGTGTCAGCTTTGGCTTTACTTTATCATCACTGAGGAATATGCTTCTCTGACTTCATCTGACCTTTAAGAGAGCATGCTGCTGTGTCTGGAGCACACCACAAAAGGGGTTGGCTGTTAGATAAGCAGCACTCTCAATCAAGGAGAGCCTTTTTACTCTGAGCAGTGACAGGCAAGCCATTGGAGATGGAGGTTCTGTTCAGCACAGCAAATGGCTGATTCCACAAACCTTCACCAAATCTCTGGCAAGAACAGATGTGGGAATCTGTGTTTCTTGCTTTGCTGTGTTTGGTGGATTGAATATTATTTTTCCATGGGAAGTTTCTGGTCCCTCCCAGTTGCCTTTCTGTGGTGCAGATCATGAACAAAAGGCCTTCACTAGAACATGGAAGTGTAGAGCTCATAAAACTGAACAAAAGTGGATTAACTTTAATAAAATAGAAATGTTAGAGTCTTGACTGAGTGATTTCAATTAAAAACGTAAGAGACTTCCCAGTTACTTCAAAAGTAATCTGACCCAGGGTTAGTTCAAGGACTTGGTAAAGAAAAGAGCCAGTTCTAATTTTATCTGAGCTGATTCACCTATTCGTAAAAGCTGTCCTACGTGCTCTAATAACACAGTCCTGTGGATCTTAAACCAGTGCTGTGACATAGGTTTTTTCAGGTTTTTATGACTCCAAAGAGGTTTTTATGCTGACAAACCAGCAGCTTGACCAAGCATATCTTACTGGCTCCCATTAAGGGGCACAAATTGTGGAGATTCCCTGGGACAAACAATGGGACAGCAGGCAAGACAGCATGGCCCATAAAGAGAACAAATTAGCAGCCAACTCAGAACAAACCTTAGAGGATAAGCCAGCTTTGTCTTAAAGGTAAAGAAAACACCAGCAAGTGTTAGAATAAAGGACTGCACAACACATTTTCTGTGAACACACAAAAATAGAATTACTACTGACACTATTGACCATGCCACTTGAAAGGCAGTGGCATAAGAATAACTGAAATGTCACTCATAAGAACACAAGAAAGTCAGGACTGTACAGTTCAACATCTTTATGTTCCTCCTCCTTATTTCCACAGAATTTTGGTTTGGACAAAAAGGAAACTTGTGCAGAATTACAAATCAAGGGGATTTACCCAAAGAACATCAGCACAACATCACCATGCTTTCCCTCCCCTCTCACTCCCCACACTCCCTATTCCTTGCCAGTACTTTTCAGCATGGGCAAAGCAGAACTCCTTTGAAAGGCATTGAGAAGGATCCTGCATGAGGATGAGCACTCAGCCAATTATGGTCAAATACCAGGGTGAATTTTCTGATGTGGGCACTACTGATGATTTATAGACAGACTATTACTGTAGCAGAGAAACATTTACTAGAAACTGGACTAGGGCCACCAATTCATTTCACACAAGCTACTGAAGCAAGTAAAATGTTCTCTTGTCTCATTTCTCATTTGAGCCAAAGTTATTTGGTTTCTTTAAATGACTGTTTCTCATTAGCCTGCTTGGGGTTCAAAAAGGCTGCTTGCAAATTTTGTGAAAATTTGTAAGGCTTTTAAGCACTTAGTTTAGTACAGTTCATTGAATAAGGGTTAAAGTAACAGAAACATCACAGTGAAACACACACAGGCCTTTTTTCAAATTTCTTCCTGTTGTTCTTGAGACATTGCAAAATAACAAAGTTTAATAACACAAATGGTATTGCTTTATTACTGGCTTTCATAATTCTTTCTGACCATTTCTGTGGGGAAGTGCAAAGAAGTCAGTTTTGAACACAGATGGACATCCTCTAATGAAACAGCAGCAAGAGAAAACACACACAAAATGGGAGCCATCTACCACAGTCAACACTGAGGCACTTAAAATGCCCCATCCAGACCCAGACAACTGAATCTAGGCATGAAACAAATCCCTAGGTTCCTACTGCAAGACTGGGAACTAATTTCTCTTACAGATGAGGATATTCTGGAGCTCAGAAAGAAAAACAGAGTCTTCACCCACTGCATTAAGTAACATGTCTGCAGCTGAGTACGGCATCCATCTTGGGGTTTGGGGAAATTCCAATACAGTCCACTTATTTAAGGAGGTGAAGCTTAATTTTTTTAAAAGAACATCTTAGCAAATAGAGAATTATTGCCTGCCAAAGTCTCCTTTTGGAGAGATCTCATTATGCATAAATGATTGACTCACTGCAGACCAGGCTTGAATCTCTTCTGCACATCTCCAGTGATTGTTCTAACTATGGACAAGGATTCAGCTCCCCCCACTTGTGCCACACTGTAATGAAGCTCACCAAGAACATATCTGGCAGGAAAAAAAGCCAGGAATGATTCAGTGGCCTGGTGGTCAGGGGAATTGGCTGGGTAGAGAAGCTGCTGAGGTGTTTGAAGACTTGGATTTGAATCACAGCATCAAGCGAGGACCCTGGACATGGAGCTACCAGTGGCTGTTGCAGGTTCTGTGTTTTCTCATCTTCACTATAAATTCCCCTCTGAGACTAACCAGCTTTTCCAGCAGGAACTGGTAGTGTACACTGCTATAAAAAGTGACTATTGTGACACATGTATTCCAGTCTGATTTATGCAATTACATGAACTGAATTAGAGGACATAATTGCTGGGTTCTCTGTCTTTAAAAATGAGGCTTCTATAAAAAAAAAAAAATATCACCCACTGCCTTGCTTCCTCCATCTCTGTGTAAACAGGCTACCACAGGAATCTGGATGACTCAAGTGAAGATGTGGCATAAATGAGCAATATGATGGTAAATATGATAATACCATCTTGGATGAATTTAACCACCTTCCCTCCACACATTTTAACAAGCACACTCTGCTGTTCTTGTTCCTCATCTTCTTTCTCCTCCTGCACTGAGAAGCCCAAAGATGACAGAACCAGGGGGAAAAACAAGAATAACCTAGCCCTCTGTTCTTAAATTCTTTCTCCCCTCCAGCCAAACACAGGACAGTAGGACAACCTAAAACTAAGGTTTACAACCAAGTTAAGGAACATCACTACCTATGTTCTATAACATGCAATATACAACTAGGTTGTTTTTAATACCTGCAGGTGCTTCTGAAAGAAGCAAAGAAACAGAACTAATACTTTAAAGGAAACAAACATACAAAATGTAATATTTTAAAACTTCACCTGGAATCTGACTATGAACATGAGAAAATGAATTCCAAATGCATCCTGGCACTACTGTGTCTGTCCATCAGAGGCAGGACAATCCTTGGCTCAACAAGAGATGAGACATGTATTTCTCATTGGATAAGACAGCCAGACTTCAATCCAGAACATTTGACTTCACAGCCATAAGCATTAAAATTTCCTAAAAAGAAATCCTGAACCCCAGTTTGGAGTGCGGTGTTTCAGCAAAGTGAGATAACCACGTAAGAAAACCCAAACCTCCATCAAGCAAAGGTCAGTCACCATCTGCAAGAACATTTGCAGGTCATCTTCTCTCACTCAAACAGCCAGCTTGGTGTGACTCAAGAAAAACACCCTTAGTTTATGTTTGTGCTACAGCAACCAGTGCCTGAGGACAGCCTCCCAAAATGTATTGTAACTGAACAGAGATTTTTGTTCCTTGTTGCGACAGTTCAAGAAGAAAGATGACTATGTAGGTGGAAAGACTGCAGGAAAGCAGGAAAATAAGGAAATGCCCAGGGAAGAACTTTTAGCTGGTTGTTGCTCCCCACCCTCACCACATTTAAGCTTGTTTTTAACATGACAATTCTGTTTTCAAGCAGTTAAAAGCCAGCCTCATTGAAATCTGTGAGGTTAGACGAGTTTACAAAGTCTGAGGATCTAGCTCTTAAGACTGCTGTTTGTTTGGGATATTTTATTGTAAACTGCTTCATCCTCACAAAAAACTCATCACCATAGGAGCCTCATATGGGCAGGAATGGTCTCATCTCACTGGCCGTCCATGAGCTGCAATTAAATAACTTATAGTAGGAGTCCTGAGGCTCCTGCCTGGTTTTAATTGTGTTTTCATTAGAGCAAGTATTGTTATTCTGCAAGTGAACTGCCAGTTCTGCAGCGTGCCCTGAGCTGCCTCTGCAGAACCTCTGTAAGCTACAAGTTCTGCCTGAGCTATTACACCATACAGAAACAAAATGCTGCAGCTCACAACACACACAGGCCTCTTTAAAGCTACTTGATTTAAAAGAAAGCAACATCCTTATTTCCTTTTTTACTTTGCTGCCAAGAGAAATAATCATGCTAAGCCAGGACAAGGGAAAGCAGCCTTATGCAACAGACAAATGGCACTTGTGAATGCATTTACAAGTCTCATGATGCTGTTGGAGTAAAGCAGGCACAATATCCTTCCTTACAGAGTATAAAAAACATAAAAGAGAAGGATGGTACCAGAACAATGCCTAGGTACCTTCCAACTGAAACCAGGCAGAGAAAGCAAACAGTCTGCACATAAGGCCCAGGCTATGCAGTTTTGGTTTAACATCTGCTGAAAGAGTAGCTTTTCCCCTCAAAGCTACTGTGGCTATTAATATTGAGAAAACAGGATTATTGTCTGAACAGCACAAAGAGCAAAAACTATTTGTACCTGAAAGCTGTCTGCATATTTAGAAAGCATTCATTTCCACATATGAAGAGCAACTTTGGGAAAGCAATTCTTTTGGAGTAGTTATTTTATTTCTTTTCCTCCCTGCAGATGACCTGTGATTTCTTTATTTTTTTTAAGTGACAGAGAGCACACAAATTCTTGCATCTTCCCACCACATACATGGCAAGAGTTTCCAAGCAATTAAGTTCAAGGAGTCCAAATCGTAGCATTAGAATAATAAGGAATGATCTGGAGGACTGGCTGCCACAGGGAGCTTACCCTGACGTACATAAAATCAGCCATTGCCATTACACACAGAGCTAAGTGTCTCTCAGGCTGTTTTTATTTCATACCCTAGCTACAAGGAACTGGAAAACACTTCAGAGGGAAAGGGGATGAAAACACTGGCCCTGATGATGGTTGCTAGGCACTGAGCAAGGCAGAGGACTACTACTGGCCAAGCTTCAAGCAGATGTAGATATTATTCAGATGAACATAGAGTGCCATGAAAAACCAAGGTCTGGTTTCAATGATTTAGACCAGAAGACTGAAAAAAGAAAATAATTTCTTCTTAGCCACATCTCCAAAAATGATAGCCAGGCTGGTGAACTCAGCAACAGCTGAAACACAACTCATCATACAGAATTCCCAAGGAAAGGAAAACTAAATTGAATTTAAGAGTCCTCCTGAGCTTAAGTTCATGGTTCATTTGCAAAGTACCTGTGGCAGGGTGAGAACCCAAATCCTAACTAATCCTTGTCCCTTTTGGCACAAGTCATGCCAGATTTTTATATATAGATATTAACTTCTCAGTTTTTGTCTACCTGTTCCAAATGCTTAGTTTGGACATATTTAATCTGCTGCTTTCATTTTCTCCTTATATTCCCATTATTACTAAAGGTACTCAATAGTAATTTGTTAAAACGTCTGCAAATTCCCATCACTCCAATCCAAAAAACTCCAAACAATTCTGAGGGAATCAAGGTGAACATGGAACTACAAAAACACCCAGAAACATAACTCTCTTCCAAATGTTTCATTGTTACCAGTCCATACTACATTTCTCTAATAAAAAATTGTTAAAATTAACAATTTCCTCTATATTTTCTGCAAAAAAACTTTTCTTTAGGTCATCTGATATTAAAAGCAAAACCCCCTGCTTAAATATTCAGTTATTTTACATCACATCTTCAGAACATATTTTTGTACTTATCTTACCATATTTTAAAAAAACATTATTTTGAAATTGTGTCATAAATTGTACTCCAGTCTACTAATGGCGTTTGGAAAGATTTTCCACTTTTTAAAAGTTTGCTAGGCTCTAATGAATGAGTTCTTTTTTCTTATTTATTGTGTCAAACTCAACACCTTTATTTTGTTATTCAATATGCTCTAGTAGCAAGATGCATATAAATGGCCTTCTCCAGTATAATTTTATAGTTTAAGTTTCTCTTGTTTTTTTCCGTCTAACTTTCAACCATATTTGAGCTATTTTTCTTCATCCTCATGAATGAAACTATGTTAATTGGTCTCAAAACACCTCTGCTAATAAATTGGAGTTCCTCCACTTCAGAACTGAATTACTTCTAGCCTTCTATGGAGAGAATTTGGGTAGGAATTTCAGACATTATAAACTGATAAAAAAGATAATCGTTCTATGAAATAGTTCTATCCCTCCTATCTCCAGCTCTTCAGGCAGTTCATTGATCCAAAATGCAGCAGAAACAGCCCAGGAAACAGAAATTCAAATTGATTTTAACCTGTTATCATACAGGAGTTTTCCTATTTTAGGATCTGGTATGTTGTGCCATACTGCTGCTTTTATTGACTGTATTCACTGATATTTGTTACAAAAGGCAAGAGTTTGTTGAGCAACTGCTTGAAGTTGGCATTCTACATCTGTTCCTCAGCATCTAGAGCAGTGGTTTAATTCTCAAAAGTGCTGAGCATACTGCTTCTGCTTGAATTTTCAGAACAGAGAATCAAAGCCACTGAAATTTGTGGTTTTTTTCCTTCAGAAAATGTGGTTTTTCAAGTTTATTTGACATGCTTTCTTTCCTTTTTCATGATACAGCTAGGAAACTTAACAGGTGAAGCAGAAAAGCCTGACTGAATAAATAAAAACTTTTATATCAGTACTGGAATTCATTGCCACATTCTCCATTCACATACACAAAAATAACTTTAGTTTTCCTTTTTGGTCTTAATACCAACGCACTGCCAGAACTTAATCAAAAATACAAATTTTGACACTCCAGATCAAAGACAGGAATAACCAGCCTACTGAATTTCAAACACAACCACAGGATCAAAGTTTGGTCACCCTGATATGTAAAAAAAAAAAAATTACCCTACAAACTCATATCCAATACAGCCAGATCACTGATCTGGTCAGTTAATCTATATTGTGTAGCTGCCCAATAATTTCTAACTATTATATTAATAGTTCTAACTATTATATTAACAATTCACTATATTAGTGTTAGTTTCTAACATTTCATAGAAAAGCACAAAGTCTCCATCACACCTTTGGACAAGGTTAGAAATGTGTGACCATGTGGAAAGTAGAAATGTGAGGAGCTTCACTGACTCCCACAGTCAGTGGGACCTCCTATGCTGAATTCTGTTGCATAATTAGACTATGATAATCATTAACTTCCTTCATTGGAGTCCAGCTACCACATTGTTTTATCAGAAATCCTACAAATTTACATCCTTATAACCATTTCACAAATTTCTATGCAGAGTTTTGTGTGAATAAAACAAAACCACTTGTGTTGCTAGCAAATATGTTTACCCTTGAAACAATCACATACTATAAAGTTTATGAAAAACAGAATCAAGGAGGTGAATCATGTTCAAGGTCTTCTTCCTTGTCCTGGCACAAACTAGAAGCTGTCCCCAGTCAATAAGTTAATTTTACCTAATGTAGCTGGAAGAGTGTCAGGCCTGTCAAGGAGATAGACATGGTCACACCTCTCCTCTGCCAGCTGCACAGCTCTTCCAAATCACTTGTCATGCACAAAAAAAAGATGCAGGAGTCTGTCTTAATCCACTGCAGTGTCAGACCACAAAGTCTTCAGGACAGTGACTCACTGCAATGACTGAAGCTGAATTATTACAGTATTTTATTTGAATCACTCTGGATATAGAAGAAAACGCTCTTTCTCCATCCTAGTCTTAAACCAGTATTTTATACCATGTAAATCTGTAACAACAAACGTGCCTCCAAGTTTTAGACTAGAGGAATGGGATGAAAAACTTAGTTTCTATATCTTATGTTGCTTTAAGAGGTCAACAAAGGCAGAATTGCAAAGGCCACAAAATAAAGGTACAACTTATTGTGATGATTCAATTCCTAATTGCTAGTTAAAATGTTTTTTTTTGACAAAATTATCCTAACTCATAGTTCTTTAAAAACTATGCTTTGTTCAATCTAGAATTTTTATCCACCTGCAGAGTATCTAAAGACAATGAGATAACAGAGTCCTTAAACCTATTGCTCCTTCTCTCAACCTAGTCCAGTTTCCTGATTTACTTCCTACACCACAAAATTGGAAACTTGCTGTAAATTAAAAAACATAACCCTTTGTCCACAGTCTCAAACCAACCACCCAAAAACTCATTTCAAAACAGTGTGGCTAAATCCATGATCCCTGGTGCTCAATCAGTTTAATGTACGTCAGTTCTTAAATACTAAATGATGAAAACCAAGGAGCTTTGGGCACAAGGAGAACCTAAACACAAAATACAAGCAGAAATGTTACAGAAAGTGGACTGGTTGATTATATGGGGCATTTTCTTCCTTTTTCATCCTCATGTGGCAGAATGGGCCTAAAGTCCTTGGTTCTTGCCAGCCTTTTAACAGTCATGACATCCATTCCAGGCAGAGGGAAAAGGTCTGTAAAAACAGCAAGATCCCACTTTATGGGATTTTTTTGTTGGTGGTGGTTTAGTTCGTTTTACATTTACTTTATCCTCTTCTGATTTTTTTTTGGTCTTATATTTATTAGATACAGATGAAAACATGTATATCATAGTTCCGAGCTACTTTTATAAATCATAAAAAAAAAACCAGTGATATTTTTATATTATAAAATTCTTTGTTTAGAGGCAGTGGTATTTTATTGTACTCCTAGACATGCAAAAGGCAACAAGGCACCTTCCGGTTGTACCATATTAGAAAAGGTACCTTAAAAAAAAAATTAAATTCAGCTTTACACTGACAGATAGAGTGCTATGACAGTAATCCTAAACCTTCTCCTGTTTTGGTAAATTTACACAGCTTAAGAAACTGAAAATGTTCTGTAACCTCATGCATTCTTAAAAACAGGCTTGCAAAGCAGTAATTGCAGAACCTGGAGCTGCAATTGGACAATTAACCCCAATATGGAAATCAACTAAAACTTAAAATAGTGTGAAAATTCATGGCTCAGGGTCCATCTTGGGTGGAGCCATGGCCAGGTTCTTTTACTGCCCAAGATGAATCCTTTGAAGGTCTTTTCATAAATCCCTACTTTATTCCTTTGACTCTGTCCAGCCTCTGCTCCAGGGAGCCTCTCAAGGCACCAGCACACACTGCTCAATCTGTGCACTCTCCACACTGCTGAGGCACATGTTCTGTGCTGCTCCAGTGTTATTTCACTCAGGAGGGCAAAGCCAAGATGACAAGGCTCACTTCAATGTGTACTGGAGATGTTCTCAGCAGGATACACAAAATGCTTCTAGAATCAGCTCTAGCCCACTGAAATTCAAAGCTGATCCTTCAATTCTGCTGCTGCTGTGCTGCTTCCACCTGAACAGGGGTGGCCACAGAGTTGCCTCTCCCCTCTCCTCACAGGCACATCCAAAACAGCAAACCACAGGCAGAACTCACATTTTGGCAACCACAAAACTTTCACATCGGCAATGAAGAGACATAGAACCTCTGAGAGCATCAACATAATGTAAAAACAATGGGCTTATTCACAATTGCAAACAATTCTGAAGTTGATATTTACACGTCATCTTGCTTGTGTTGTTTCATATAGTTCAACACTGCTTAAAAAATCAGATAAAAATTAATAAATGCAGCTTCCTTCTCTTTTCCAAAAACCTTCTTTCAAGAAACAAGTGCGTAATTTTACTGCTAATGAAGATCTGATAATGACACAAATCAATTTGGAGAGAAACATGGAAATGTTTACTTCTCCAGTTTTAAATTAGTCTTTTAAAAAGTATCTATCAGTGATAACACAAAGCCTTCTCAGAGCCCATATTCACATAATCTGGGTCACATATTTTTGCTGGATTTATTTGTGCTGGTTGAATTAGGCCTATCAGCCTGAGTCCCTTACCAGAAAGTTTCAACTCAAGGATTTTTATAACCATTTTATAACTCCTTTGTCCTATGTACTAGGAGAGTCTAGTCAAAAGCATATAATTAGTGTTCCTAATAGAACTGAACTGCTTTTCATAGAATCACTAGATTAACTATTACTAAAATGACAAAGGCATTGTCATGATACATACACTTAAAATTTACAGGTGCAGAATATTATAACCCCTTACAGATGATACTTATGTGGGTTCTCTAACCTTCTTATGACATTGCTGAAACTGTTCTCTTTAAGAAGTGTCAGACAGGAACTGAAACCTGTCCTAACTCCAAGTACCTAACTCAAGGGTGAAAGCAAACAAACAACAAACATAGCATTCATTTCCTTATTAGCTGTGACTATGGTTGCTTTCACATGACACTTCAATTCTTAGAAAAGTTGTGAAAATCGTAATGATAGCACAAGAAAGGTTCTTCTAGGCCATTAAAAAAAAAAAAAAAATAGCAGCCTCAACATTTCCAGAGATTGAATTTAGGTAAAGTGCAAGAAGCTAATGTGGTGATTTGAAGAACCATTATAAGACCCCTTAATTCTGTGGGATGTGTTCCTGCATTGCTGTCCTGTTAAAATGTGAGGTTTCCCAGAAGTTCAGTGGTCCAGAAAGTGGCTGGTGCTAATCATCATCTCCATCTGCTGATACAGAGGGCACAATGGCCAACTGGAAGCCAAGAAGATCCAATCTCAGACTGGGTAACATAGCAGTAACCATCTTAAGAAACTCACAACTGCAATTCCAAGTTGCACTAGAGTAGTTTTACATCCTCAGGAAACGAGTAGCAACTGATAGCAGTCCATAAAAGAAACCTTAACAATAGAAAATTAACAGCAAAATTTTGCAGAAGGACATGTACAGAGAAAAACATCTCCATTTGCAAATGCATCAGTCTGGATTCTAATGTTGTCCTGGTGATATATTAGCCAGATAAAAGCAATTTTTCAGGTTACTTTTACTGGCTTTCAGGATCGTTTTGCTGAGCTGTCTTCCTAGAAAATCTGAGAACTGCCAGAAACTAATGCAAAACCAGCAGGATACTTTCCAACAAAAAGAGTCAGCACCCAGACAACACTAGAGACTGACCCAGATGCCACAAAGCCCATCCCAGGCTAGTTCCTGGGCCAAGAGAAAACCCAACTCATTGCTAATACAGAGTGTGAATGCAGTCCCCTCAAAGTACTGTCATACCCAACTTAAAATGGGCTCTGGTATGATCTCTGCACAGCTGGCTATCCTTGCAAAAATGTCAGACTGGTGCTGAGTCTCCTCTCCACAGAAGTGGCAGGAGTGAAAGGGAAGCAGGTGCCTTGTTAGAATAGAGTAGGACAGCCCTGTGTGACCAGAGCTGGCACTTGTTGATGCTGTGTGTGAACACTGAGCACAACTTGTTCTCCTAAGCTGTCTTCCAAGGATGTTCCCCAGGCAGGGACTTTACTGGAAAGACTGAGAGGATTCTGTTCCAGCAAGGTCCCTGAGGCCTTAGAGGGATCCATTTTTCCAGATATCTGGGACATTTATATCTGGATTCAGAGTGGCTGGGGAATTGATGAAAATAGGGACAGTATCTAGACCATGCTGCTAGGTCTGTTTTCCTAGGAGAGAGGCTGAAATGTCTTGGGTCCTGCCATCTCCTTTAGAGTCCTTGTATGTGACTCTCCAGTAAAAGCTCCTTGAAATAAAGCCAGCAAAGGACATCATGAGAATAACAACGTGTCACAAGTCTGATGCTGAATTGTCAGCTTCTCTGTGAACCTACATTGCCAAGACTGAAGCTGGTGCCACTCCACAGATTTCCAGTTTCTCTTGCTTAACTACAGTGTGAAAACAAAATAAAAGATACATATTTTGAATCTAGGACTATATCACAAATAAACAAAACAACACTGAAATTACCTGCCTCCCTTCCCTTTAATTTCTAGCTAAGGTTGCCACCTCAGCTCAATATCACTCTTAAGTCTTTGTGCCCCAGATGAATTTTTGCTGAATATTCTTTCACAATTACTAAAGTCTCCAAACAAAAATTATTTAACAAGAAGACCACTTTTACAATATATTACAGCATCCTGAAAGATGCAGGAAAGCACAGAATTTAGTTTTACTCTTGGAAATGCCAAGTTAATATGGCAACATAATCATACCTATGATCAGCATAACTACATGGATAATGTGCTGCTGTGAATGGCAGCAATCTCTGGTATGTTTGGTTTACAAGATGTGGCTTTGATGACCAGCTTAATTAAAAACCTACTGACAGGGAATTAAACACATTCTTGGGAGCAATTCTCCCATGTGAAGGGATGCAGAAGTAGAAAGCTCCCTGTAAAGAGTTTTACTAGTCACAATTAGAATTCATTTCCCAAATTCATTCAGATCTATGTCCACAATACACATGAATCCAAACGTTATTACCAACAAAATCAGCAATGTGAGATTAAAGTGCATTTTCTGATGTCTGAGTTTGGTGGCTCCTACATTACTGTCTTAGGGAGAACATCTCAGTTGACAACCTTGAACCTTTCTCTTTCCTCAGATTTAATTACAACAACAAGACACAAATCTTCAGCTTCACTTAATATTAGATTCTCTTAAACTAAACTAGAAGGCCAGACCAGACCGGCCTTTAAACAACCAGGTCTGGTGTAAAGTGTCCCTGTCCATCACAAAGGCATTGGAACTAGGGGATCTTTATGGTCCCTTCCAACCCAAACATTTTTTCCTCTATGAAAAAAATCGAAACCTACTGACCTTACAAGACAGCTATTCAAAATACACTGGTTTCTTTCCTTCCCCTCCCTGCCAGCTGAAGGTTGGCCATAAAAAAAAAAAAAAAGCGCAAAAAGCAAAAGCAAAGCCATTAAGCAAAAAGCATTGAACTGTTGCTGTATTTTGAACCCCAATGTTCTGCTTTCAGGCTCCACCATCCTTCCTAAAAAGACTTCATCTAACTCAGAACTGTGCCTCCAGCAATGACCAAAGGCAAAAGCCAAAGGAAGATCAGTGACAAGACAGGCTTGTACCTCTCCTTCATCCTTTTCTCCCAGTCTCCAATTATTTTCAGCTCAGGATTTCCTCAGCTAGATGCAGTTTACCTAATTATTAATTCTCAATGGACCTGACACCCACATTCTTGTTTCACTCTCCTCTGAAGTTAATGTAAACTTTATGTGTTTTTATAAAACAGTAACATTTCAGACTAAGCTTCTTGCTTGTTCTTGAAGTAATGTCAGAGGGGAAGAGTATCAAGAATGAGTCATTCCTGACTCAACTTTTGTCCAGGAATGCTATTTTCCTGTGAGGCTGCAGGGAAGAGGTGGGAACTGCTGCTCCTTGCTGAAGTCAGTCATTCAGCTCCCCAGTGCAAAAATTCATTTTAATAAGCCATTGAAACAAAAGGTTTTACTGAAAGTCATAAAAGACTGCTTAAAGATGGAAGCTGACCAACACAAAGCTTATAGACTTCTCCAGTTCACTGAAAGCAGACTGGAGAATGAACTTTTGCTCACTGAAACAAAACATCACCAAGTAGCAAGAAAAAAACCTATAAGAACTCAACCTACTTATCAGCAGTTCAGGGTAAGATGATTTAACAAACTACTGCCACAGGATTATGAGTATTTCAACAACAACAAAAAAATTATTTAGGTTGACAAAGACTCAACAACCATCATATCTGTAAAATACCACAGACACTATAATATAAAACCAAGCTAAGTATCTTTCGACACAAAATGATGATGCAATGAGCAGATTTTCATTTCTAAGTAAATAACATGCATGTGAGAAAACAGAGTTTTGCTTTCCTCCTGCCTCTCTTCTCCCAGTTCTAGCACTCAGCAATGGAAGCAAAGACAAGTATAAATCACTATGTGCCATCAAGGCAAAACTGTCCCTGAGAGCCTGGCATCATGCCCAGGATTTTACTCACTCTCTGGCAAGTGGTGTTCTCTTCAGCTCAGATTTATCCAGCCTCATCAATAAATACTTCAAGCATGGTCATCTGATGGACATGATGAGATTAAATTTCAAAACATTTAGGGCTGTATACAGTATTTCACTATAGGAAAGAAAATGGCAAATATCCTGAAGCAGGAACAATTTCTTCTCTTTACACTAAATATCTGAACAAATTGTTGTTCAATCCTTGATGGCCAGGCATAGTATGAGGGCTTTCTAAAAATTCACTAAGTGTTTTTTCTGTGCATTATTCTACAAGACATTTTCTGCTCAGTATTTGCTTTATAATCATCACCCCTTTACTCACTTATGTATGACATGAGAAAATATGTTCTTATCTGTGTCTTAGCAAGCAAGATCTGGATTTGCTTACAAGCTTTCAGATCTTGCTTTTCTGAATCAGACCAGGGGATCTAAAACAACAGGTTTTAATACAGCAAGTAAATAGAAGCGGCTCAAAGCTCACAATCAGTCCTTTGCTCTGTAGTCCAATTAAAGCATATATACTGATAACAGCAGACAATAACTACATAATCACTTGTGTGCAGTGCAGGGCTCCAGCAGGTACCGTGGAGAGAAGATGGAGAGACATGTCATGAGTAGCCAAACAGCAGAGGAAACACATTTTGTTTGCAAGCTGTTCAAGCAAGACTCACTCACCCACTGAGATCAACCTGCATGTTCCCAATTTTGCTGATGCAGAGCAGGCTGAAGTGTAGTTATCAGAGAATTGGGAGCTATTGAACAATCAGTTTCAGCAGAGCCAAAAGCAAAAGTCTGAGCTTAGGATCAAGGAATGCAGGTCAAGCTTATCAAACTGTTATTACACATTGGAGAGCAGCAGTTTCTCAGAGTGGTTTCCAAGGTCAACTGAATACAAGAATTGGGCACAGCCAGCTTTTGGATAGCATGGCTAATAAGATTCCAGGATGCCCAATGTGTTATTAACTTCTCTGCTGTGCTAGTGACAGCAAAATCAAAAACTTGATCTACCTCCAATGGCCATCCTTCAAACATGCTGTTAAGGAGGATTTTCATGAGAAAGAATGAAAACTATTATCATCATCAGGAAATAGTGATAACATGGAAAAAGTCACAGCCCTTTTGACACAAGCTGTCAGAAGTTACACAGGGTTAGGAAATACATTTTCATTCTTAGTGTAAATTCATAGAGCAGTAGAGGAATGTATGGAGGAAAAAGCCCTCTGCACTTTTTCAGGTTATATAATCTTTTAACAGCTTTGAATTAAAAGTGAGGTTGTTCTTACCAGCACATTACAAACATCTTCCCTTTTCTTGATAAAGCAGTTATAGCATGAGTTTATATGACCAGCAGAAAGCAACACTAGAGGTCTGAAATCAACACCTCCCACTTTGAAACGCAGTCTGATCTATGGAATTTGCCTAAAACATGGAATTTGTGCTCACCTCTGGGTCCTGTATGGTCTAGTTCATTTGGTCTCTCCCTAGTCCCACAGGGTCAGACATACTTTCAAGAGGTCATAGGCCACTTTATTTTAAGCAGCTCAATGAAAAAGTAATAATTTTCAGCTCCCTATGGATTTTCATGCTTTCAAAAGGTCAAAGGCTCTGCAGAGCCCAGTTTGCCTTCTGGGCTGGAACAGTAAAGGCACATCAGTTCCTGTAGCCAGAGGCGCCCAGAGCAGCGTGGCTGTCACTGAACTAACAGTGCTTTGCAGAGGCATCGATTAGAGGAGGCTTTGAACACTCTCCTGACCAAAGCTGAAACACTGGGCAAGGCAGAGCAGTGCAAGGCCTCACCTGCTCTGTTCCAAAGGCAGAACAGCCTTCTCTCCTGCACAGGCTGCTGAGAGGACCTGCTGCCTACCCCAGTGAGACAGGAGGGAGAGGTTCCCCTCCTGCACATGCAGCTGCTGCTGTGTCTGCATGCATGGCAAGGGAGCAGAAGGCATAAAAAAAAAAAAATAAAGCCCAAGATGTACTGAAGAACCAGTGATATGAAAATCCTACTTGGGAAATTACTGTTCATTGAAGAATTGTTTTCATCCAGTCAAACTTTTGTGCGTTATTAAAGAGAAGCAGTGGACACACAGACTGGCAGAAGTGTCTGGTTCAGGTCTGGCTGATGAGTGGAAGGAGGCAATTAACCACAGCAAGCTCTGTTTTAAACACATTCCTTAAATTCACATCAGAGCCCAACAGTACTACCTGTGTACCATGGAAAATAACTTGAGTAACCAAGATGAACTGAGGGAAACCCATGAGCAGCAGCCTGTACACAAGCTGTGATCTGTCTCAGCCTCCTTTTCCAATCCATATTGAAATGTGAAAGCAAAGGTACACCTTTCCAAAGGGAACTCCCAGCCAGGACTGACTTTATTTCAAGAGCTATTTACCAGAATTATTTCCAGGGTTGTATCTGCAGTACTTCTCTCAAATACCACACTGCATTTCCCCTAGATTAGCTCCTGCTCTTTGTACTACCCTGTCCCTCATATTGCCATATCCTCTGCACAAGGACTGCTAAGCACAAGCTCAAAACTCAGCAGAATTAGACCTTCTGAAATTTACAAATGCACATTCGCATTTATTTCTTCCTTCTCTTTTTCTTTTGCTCCCTAAGATCGCAGTACAGAAAAAAATATCAAAAATAGTCAAACATTATCATATTCATGGCCTCTGAAAGGCTACAACACTCAGCTGCTTCTTCCTTTTTCCCCTGTGAGCTGTCAAATACTTGCATGCAACAGCCTGGTGTATCAAAAGGAAAATAAAGCAGCAGCAGTACTACTTTTATCCTAGGGACAATGAAATTGGAGATCAAGTTGACCTGGACATTAATATTCATAACCAATATTTTTAAAAAAGGCTGAAGCTGGAATGTAATATAAAGCATGTAAAATGCTTAATTTGAGTAAGTAAGGGGCAATTCTGGAATATGAACTGCTATAAACAAGAATTTATTAATGTCAGGAGGAAAGCATCACACCCTTGAGATGGATATAAAAACTGTGATTGTCAAATGAGAAGTAGGATACAATGAAAACATTAAATAAGATCTATAAAAAACAAGTGACTTGGTTCACAGCTAAAACTTCATTCAGGTTATATTAGGGAAGAATATCATGGTTAATGACTTATAACAATTAGCATACAAGTGGTTTGGGTGAAATGAAATTTATCAGATTTTCACTGGTCCATATCAACGCAACATGAGTTGTAAACCACAGCTGCACATCCAGCCCAGACATCTCCAGCTATTACCTGCTGCTCTCCCTGCTTGGACACACAGCACTGGATTTTACAGAAAATCCCAGATGAAACTCCAGTATCACTGTATAGCTGCACATGATTATTCAGTATTTGCACAAGCAAATGCCCAGTCAGGTTCCCAGACTCAGGAAGCACCTGAGATATTTAAGAGAAGTGGGAAGCTGGAATTTCTCTATTTCCTTCCCTTTGTTGCAAGGACAGCAGTGATTTTTAAAGAGCAGAAGCAGCAGATTTCCTGGTTCTACAGCAAAACCATCCTTAACAATTAAATGCCCCAACACCTGCCACCGTAGTGACACAATCCTGTGTGTGTTTGAGACCTTCCTTTGTCATTGTTATGACTTAAACACCGCTAGAGAAGCTGTGCATTCCCTCTGATGTTACTTCAATTCACATTTTTCATCTCTCAACTGCTCCTGAAGGACATTGATATGCCTTTTGTACAGATTCAGGCATTATTTTGATGACCATAATGAAAAGAAGCTTTCTGTTTGTTTGTTTTTAAATGCAAGTTTAGATTGTGAAACAATAATACAACTAGATCTTGAAAAAATCTTTTGTGACCACATGTTTGCCTGCATAATCTCGTCTAAACAGGGATTCTTGTTTAAAAGTGACTCAGACAATAAGGCCACACAAGGATAACAGCACTGCAAATGGTTTTCAATGAATAATAATAAAATTACTTGTAAGTTCCTCTTTTGTCTGAGATTTTTATATTTGAGGGCATGTAATAGAACTGAAACATTTTAAAACATCCACATAAAAAGCATACACCATGCTTCAGATGAAAGAGTCATAGTAAAAGATTAAGCACATTTACTGCTAAGTAGAAAAACATTTCAACATACCAGATGAAGATAACCATATGCAAAAGACGTTTGCTTCAGTTCCTAATATAAGCTACCTAAATATAAATTTTACAAGCAACAGACAATGGCAAACCATCAGAAGATGATGAATACCAAAACCCCACGCTCTCCACCAGTGCAAGTTTATCAGGACAGCCTGAAAAACAGCTGCACACTTGCCAGCACAGCCAACCAGAGAAGCACACACATCCCATTCCCATTCTGGAAAGCTTCTGCTGTGGGAGCTGGGCATCTCACACATGTCATTGCCAAATTTAGCACATAGGGCTAAAGGTGCTGGCACCCCTGGTAGAGAGGCTGGAAAAGAAGGGTACCAGCAGCAATCCCTGGAAGGTAACAGCTTTCAAAGGTGCTGTTCTGGCTTCTCAAGCTCTGTATGGATAAGCTCACTACAACCACCAGGACATTAATTTACACCATGCATGTATCCAACTTTACAGCTATGCACCAATAAAGTGTCTCCACTGAGCCAAATATGCATTCCTTGGTGTCCCAGAGATCATCTCAAGCTGCTAAGGCTGTAGCAAAAGGCCAGGAAAACACTTCTGTCCAAAGATGGTCCAGCTCCCTTGCCTAGGCTTAGGTGAAACAGAATTTTCTGAGGAGATAACCTGCTGAGCCAAACTTCCAGTATCCACCACAAATGCAACACACACTGCAAAGACATTATTGAACATGTCCTGCTGCTTGCTGGAAGTCTTTCCCTAACCAGTCATCTCTCAACATCATATTCTTGATCAAGAAGTATCTTTGCTAACTACAGGTTCTTCATGGGAATTACCAAAGCAGAAAAAGAAATTTCATTCCGTGAGGTTCTAGACAACATCAATTTTATATTGTCCAGCATTTTATGAAGGGGAAATCCAAGAATGGTCTCATCTTGCTTTGAGGCTGTCTGTCATTCAGCCAGAAGGACTGAAAGCTGCTATGACATACTCATGTTTTAGGAATTAGAAAGCATAGGAGAAAATAGGACTTGACCTCCAGAGGAATACCCAGTCAAAACTCTGACAAACACACAAAACCTTCTTCCCTTCTGGCAATTCTGTCTCTTGGCAAGCGGCACATCCATTATTTTATTTCTAAGGGAGTTATGGAAAGTTCTTGGGGGTTTTTTTCTAGCTTGGACAAGTACATGGAGCATTGCCTTTAGAGTCAATGATTTTGTACACGTCAGCAAAGCCCAATGTTCCAACAATTGTTTGTCAATGGCGTGCACTGAATTAGTGCATGGTTTTTGGTGACAGAAACTCCAGTGAAGTCAATGGGAAGCCTGTCTGATTTAAAACCCAAAAATGTGGGGGTATAATACAAACTATACCTAAAGGTGATATGTAACAGGCTCAATTGAATTTCTAGATTTTCTATAGACTTATTTCCTTCCTAATGTCATTAAAAGATTCTGAAGAGCTCATGAACAGAAGTCAAACATCCCCAAGACTTAAAGAAGGATAAGGATACTTGTATCAAAAAGGACAAGACAAAAATGACCTGCCATTTTGAAAATTTCCACTGCTTTTTAAAGACTTACTTTTGTGGTGGCAGGAATTAGACTACAGTGAAAATATCACTATTTAAATGCTCTTTTTTGGCCTGCTTCCACTTTTTCTAGCTTTCCTAAACAGGTAAAAAAAAAAAGGGGTAAAAAATCCAAGTGTGACACACAAAAATCCTACATGGAACCTGAGGTTTGATAAACAATAATAATTGCCACCTGAAAAAAAAAGCCCAACTAACACACTCATACTTAACACACTTGTTAAGATTTAGAAAGCCTACACATAAAAAGAGGGAAAACAGTAATCAGAGCTGTCTTCAAAAATGGGATAAATGGTTTAATGTTTGGATTAACTATCAACTTGCTATCAATCAGAACCAAAACATACAGCTAAAATTTCAAAATCACTTACACAGAAACTTACAACCTACAAATTTCAAGTTACTCTTTTCATGGAATTGGATTAGTGAGTGCAACAGCTTAGCATTCTGCCTTTTAAACAACTTACAGTCCTACTGCAAGTGCATGTGAGTACCCATGTCTACTGCCAGTGTTCAGACATCATTGGGAAGAGCACTGGTTTCCAAAGAAAAAGGCTCAGAGTAGAGAGCAATGTCTAGAGAATGAAGTCAAAAGATGAGATAGAATGTGCACTGGGATTAATTATTTGGTTACAGAGCCCAGGTTTAGGAAAAGAAAGGGAATTCAAGAGTAAAATTAACAAGAAGAGGTCAGAAAGCTGAGTAAGCTTGAGCACTGAGGTCAAACGAGAAAGCAGGTGGGAAACATGAAACTGCTAAGGAGCTGCAGTTAGGAGGAAAATGGAAAAGGAACAGGTCTGTTAGAATGTATACTGGAGAAAGAGTTATTTGGCAAGGATTATGAATCCAAAAAGCAAAAATAAGGGGGGAGGACCCAGTGATGAGAGATCTCAGATGCCATAAAGAGATTGCAAACAAGCACAGACTGGACGAGGCCACTGGTACAAAGAGAAGCTGGGATTTGGTTGGGACTCTGAACCCAGCACTTTTGTTCCTGCTAGTAATACATCTGTCAGTCTCTGCTTTACCAGTTTTACCTTCACAAAACCTAGGAATGACAATACTATGTTAAAAAAAACAAGCCAAAAAACCGACTTTTTACATTTCTCTTTTAGTTAGTGACTGCCATCTTGGGATTGATTACTAGGGATTATCCTCTTTGCTTAGTCTTTTCTGCAGCATTTCTTGTCCTGGTGTGATGGAAAAATTGAGATGGCAATTTATCCAAGGCCACACAGCTCGCCAATACCCGGAGCAGCACACAAGCTGAATGCCTCCCTCTCAAACCCAGTGCTTATTCTTCCACCCTGTGCTTCTCTGCAGCTAGGGATGTTGAGATGAGAAGTCTGGAAAACACTGAGCCTAAACTCCATTGCATTCCTCAAAATTCCTCCAAGGAAGTTGCATCAGAATCACACAGTGATTCACAATCCTTCTGGAAGAAACCCTCCAGGATTTTTTGGCACAATTTCCTTTCTTCCCATCCTGACTCCAGCGCCATTTCCAGCCGCCTCAGCATCCTTTTCCCAGGTTCTGTCACTCATTCCTCAAACACCCTGGCTGTGTGAGCTCCCCCAGCTGCAGCAGTGCTGGCATCAGGCCCAAGGTACCAAACCTATCACAGCTTACTGGCTCAGTGTGCACTCTGTCCCTCTGTCCTGATGCTGGCATCTCTCATCCCTCTGCTCACTCACCAGCTGGGAACTGGCACACAGGAGGGTGAGAGCAGGGATACAACACAACCAAAACCTTTCTGGGCAGTGTTCTTCCTCATCCTCACCCTTACCCAGAAAAGCCATCCTTTCTTTTCCTCATCCCCACTTTGCCCTCTAACACTTTCTAATCTCACACAAGAAAAATTGAGCCTGTTCTGTGGGGTGACTTCAGGAATTTTTGTATCAGAGAAGTTTGTTATGCCAATATTCATAAATGTAGTAGATAGTCATATCCATGCCTGTTGTGTCAGTCTCCTAAAAATGCCAGAAAAAAAAAAATGTAAACAACTTCCTCTTTTTTTAAATAGGGATCCTCTGCTTTACAGGATATTGCCACAATGACCAGGAAATAAAGCAGCCATATTTCCTTCAAGGCAAGCTCCCTGCCCATAGGCAGACACAAACACTGGCTGGCACAAGAACTGGCAAGCAAGCAGAAATCCCATCTCTTTTCACAGGGTCCTATTTGAGGTTTAACAAATTAGTCCAAAGGTGGCATCCCATTATAAGCTCACATATAAACACAGGAGATCTTTCTTTACATTTAACTAGTATACAACAGGATTGCCTTCCTGTAGGAAGGACAAGGAAGGAAAAACAACAACAGAAGGAAGATTTCCTTGCTCTTTATCCAAAGCATAAACAACCAACAGAGTTGCCTTCCCTGGAACGTGTTGTAAACCTTGGTCTTAACCTCATTATATTATCACCATGCTGTGACACTGTCCAGGCTTGTGCCATTTGCAGCTGCCAGTAAAGTGACAGAAGCATTTTCCTCTCAGCTTCCTATCTTAGGCAGTCTAGAGCTTTATTCCTAACGTATGTTATCTCTGTCCTGATGCATAATTGCAGGGATAACAAGCAGAAAGCCTCTGCATCAGCCACAGCCTCTGATGCAGGCTGACATTAATTCCCCTCAAAGCAGCCCCAATTTTTCTGATTGCATTAACACAACTGTTCTTTGTGCAGGGTTATACATGAGCTTACTTTATTTGTAAATTTAAGTCTCAGCAAGTTCATTAATATTAAAAAGAAACTGCACCTAATCCAACTCTTCTCCATTTATGAAAGTTCAATGGTTTTCCAGTTACCAGTTGCTTCTGCAGGAACACAGCAAAAGTAACATAAAACTGCTAAAGCAGATTTCAAGCATTTCTCGTGAGTACATTATACTATTCTGGCATATTTCTTAAAGCCAGTGACAAAGGCACTGCAGTGAGTATAAAAATAGGAAATTTGGGGTTTCAGATAAATATTCATTTAAAAACTGAAAGGGCTTCACAGTCCAAGGTATCATCCCTGGACTTGATAAAAGTGAACCAAGGCATCTGCTAGAAAAGTACTGTATTCATTCAAGCACCTTTCTGCACAGTACACTCATCTGTGCATGACCCACATGCACATGCTGCACACAGAACTCCTCACCTGTGTCCTTACAGCCTTTGTAACCCTCAAAAAAAAAAAAAAGTAACTGAAATAGATGCTCCCAGGTAGAAAAAAATTCAAATCTTAAGTACATGAGCTTTTCCAGGAACATATTATTAACCCCATCTTCTTTCTAGTCTCTCCCATGTACAGTTGGGCTCTTTGACAGTAAGGTCTCGTTCTTGTACAGCTCCTGCCTGATGGAATAACTTGTCTTTAGCTCACCTATTCTTTCATTCCATTCCAAAACACAACACATTTTCCCATGCTTGTCTCGCCTATTTCCCCCTCCCCCTCCCTTTTGCTCAGGTGTTTACTCACAGAATGCAGCACGTGCTGTATACTCAGATAATGTGTTCATCAACAGCAGTGTGTAAACCCCAAGGAATAAGTAAGCAAACTGAGAAAACAGCAACAAGACACACAAACCCCAACAACAGCAAACAGACTAACAGGAAATCAGAGCCTATTGAGCAGTCAGAGCTCCAGGGTTTGATCCATAATGAGGAAGAGTCTTGACTTCAAGTCCACACTAAGTATACTATTTTCCAGTTTTAATTATTTTTTCCATTAAGACACGAAGTGAAGGCCAGCAGATTACTTATTTAACTTTCTTCTTCCCCTACTTCTGCAAAACAGCTATTTAGGTAAATTATCAATTCTTCCTCATCCTCAAGGCTGCAACATTTCCAGAACTTCCTGAAATGATAACTCTTGCTTTGCTAGGCTTTTTAAAACTATACCAACAAATAACACAAATAACACAAGTGTTTTTATAGACATGCTAAATGATGCAAAAGATGTCTTGGAAAACAGATGCAGAACGGAAATTCAAATCACAAGGTGCATGTATTTATTCATCTCAGAACAGTTTCAATACACCTCATTCAAATACAAACATATTCCCAGCCTGGTTTTGGACAGCAGTCCCCTCACTGAACTGAGGTAAATACCCACAACGCAATTAAATTCAAAACAAGCTGTGAGTCCTCTCACCTTTAAAATCTGCTTCATTTTCCTCTCTGAACCCTGCAAGTCAGAACATGCAACAAACATACCTGTTTTCCTCACCAGAAAAAAAAAAAACTGAATCTGTTTTTTATTAATAAAACATGGTAACTTTTGAGAGGTGCCCTACTGAAGTTTTTAAAACATACACACCACAACTCATCATTGTTAAACATTAAGTCACACTAACAAAGAACAGCCAAAGAGACACAAGACCAGTTCATGTGCACTGTAGGTATAGAGAATTGTTCACAATCACTTACCACCTCCTGCTTCTCTATACTTTTTTAAGGAGTTACAGTGCACATGCACCACACTACAAGTTTTTTACTCATTTTAAGCACAGAAATATCGTTTCAGCAATTTCAGAAGTTTACAATGTGTTTCCTAAAACTTTGAGAGATTTAATCAGATGAGTGACTTCCAAGAGCAGCATGAATCTTTTTAATTACAATGTCTGTCAGCCATCCCCCAGTGGTTGCTACTTCAGAAGTATGGCTTCTGTTTTCCTCCACTGTTGCTCTGAAATTTCTTAAGTCTCAATAAATTTTATTCAGGAAATAGCATCCCTGCTCCTAAACTCTGGGAGTGAGTTTTCTTCCCAATTCAACCCGACAAGTAGGAGGATTTATTCACATATTTGACAGGGAAAAAAGATGTTTTCTGCTAGTTCAGTGAGCTGCGTTGCAGAGCTGGTTTGTGTTTTGCCCTTACTGAACAGAATTCTTTGCTATGGTTTCATTCTAAGCCAAAAGTAAACACACTTCCTTTTTATACAGGTCAATCCTAAAATACCAACACTGGCATCACTGGTGACAGAAGGAAAGCTATATTCCCCCTGACATGAGGGAATTATTTAAAAAAAATACACATTTTAAAAAACCAAACATCAAACCAAACAAAAAACCCGACCCCACAAATACTGTTCAGCCAAATCCACATGTGTCTGAAATGCAAGTATTAATTAGTTATCAACCACTCAAGAGGAGAACTGTACCAACTTCACAATGGCACACAGTAAGAAAAACTACCAGGATAATCCCTGACCAAAAGATATCCACAGGTTAAAATTTACCAAGCACTTTTACAGCATTTTAGAATTTGCTAATCATCACATAAAGCACCTGTGCAACTTTCTGGAACATCCTTCCCTAGAGCCAGCTCCACTGAAACCAGTAGTAAAACAACTTGACAAGACATAGCAGCCAAAAGCAATTTTTGTGATGTTCTAATCTTTGCTGGGTATATTTACATTCTCTACCTTCACAAGTCTCCACAATCACTTTTCAAAAGGACTTTCAAAATAGCAAGATTAAACACCATCGAGGACTTACCAGATTGGAATTGGTGGCGTTGGAATCATCTTCTGGAAAGGGGATATAGATAGCTAAGGCCACACAATTGGCAAAAATAGTCAGTAAAATAATTATTTCAAATGGTCTGAGGAAGGGAGTTAAGGAAATTGTTCCAAAATGAGCACACAAAAATAAAAATAAATAATAAAAAAGGATTCATAAGAATTCTGTTTAAAGAAAGCATTCCAAGCCCCTTATATTCTGAAAAGAAACATATGCCTTTTTAAGTGCTTTTAGGAGCTCCCAGCCAAAAATCTTCCTAATATGTCAAAAGCAGTGTAGGCCAGTCGCGTGCCAGAGTAAATACAGATTTCTTAAGTTTTTTCTTCTTTTACTTATTTAGATCGCATTTTCTCACTTCCCCTTGGAGTGTGGCTGTACTAGTTTTAATAAGAGAAACCTGTCCTATAATGGCTACCCTTGTTCTTTTTAGGATTACTTTTCCTTGGTTGTTTTCATTGGCATTTATAAATTCTCAGATAATTTTAAGGAACACTTTTGGGTTTTTCTCTGTTGTTGTTGCTGCTATGTTTTTGCTCCCTTTCTCAGTTTCTCTCTCATAACTTGGAGTTAAATCTGAGGTATCAAGCAATACATGCATACATAGAAGGCATTTTAAAAAGGAGTAATTTTGTTAAGGTGAAAAAAATCTTTGTCCAAAATGTGCTTAGACTGCACACTGCCATGTATATATATAACTTTTTTCCCTTAAAAATTATTTGAGGGAGCATTTCTTTTTCTCTTATTTGCATTTTATTTGGCATCAGAGAGAATACAAACATCCCTGTGGAGTATATTAGGGACAGCAGGAAGCTGAGAGTCCCTTCTGACAGACAAACCATTCAGAGGCCTTTCAACCTTGCATCAGTTTTGTTGGGGAAGAGACAAACCGAACGTTTAGAATGTTCAACAAAGAAAACCTGCACAAGCTCAATGCCCCCCTGACTGCCCACTGGAACCAAAGGGCATTTTTCTACTGCCCAGCCCCCTGGCACTACACTTCATCTACCTCAGTGCTCTCCCTAATCTCAGTTGCTGTAAAGCATCTCCAAAATCAGACTAGAGACCCGATTTATGGTCTGCCTACATTCACTGGCCTGCAAGAATATCCTGGAGAATACTTCTGGGATAACTCACCAGTAGTCTGGAAGGGAATGAGGAGCAGGATAGAACAGGGAGAATGCCAAGCATAACCTGTGTCACAGAAAGCATTTGAGCATGGCTTTATCTGCCATGGGACTGCCAAATGTCAGCACAGCATGCGTGATTTTGGTCAGCAGACTGCTGTTCTCAGCAAGCTTGAGCAAAAAGAACAGGAGACCTCTGAATGTTAAGCTGATCTGCAAGATATACACAAATTCCAGGCACCTGAGCACTGTTTATACTCACATACATTCTATATTTGACATATGGAAGAGTCAGAGGGCTCCAGACTCACCAGATTGCTGGGCTTAAGCCTCTGAATAATAGGAGATAAATGGTACCACAGAGGCAGAAGAGCAGACCAGGACAGGAAGACTACAGAAGAAATCAGGTTTGTACTACCCCAGGCTGTTTGTACAATAGTTGCTGCTCAAAGACATGGATTTCCATAGTTTTTTCCCCCAGATTTCTTTTCGTTTGTTTTGGCAGGATTATTATTCATTAATTTATCACTGTTTACACATATTTCCTTTTATTTGTGTTCTCTTTTTGCACTGTAAACATTAAATTCTATAAAATCTACAAATGCACTGCACAAAAGGCAGAAAATTAAATACATAGCTAAATCTTTGCAAAATAAGGTAATTACTTCATTCAGGCTCTTAACACTGTAACAAACACCACAGAAGTACTATTTGATATTTGTTCAATATGTATTATGCTTAAACTTTAATGCTACAACAAATTAGGCTAAGCCTTCCCCAGTAGTTTGTAGCAAGTAGGAAAAGTCAGAACATAGAATTGAACTAAACCTTGTCATAACCTTTTGATATTGCTTGTTGTCATTGAAGTGCTCCATGTTTACAAACTCTAGATGCCTAGATGAGAGGTTCTGATGGGGAAAAATATACTTCCATCGCCTAAAATCAAAGAAAGCCCCAAACTGCAAGCTTCAGCATTTTTGTATTGCTTCAGTTGCACTGTTTGGTCATCTCTTGATCTCAGCAGTTCTACATCCTGGTTTACAACACATGATTTCCATCCTACATTGCTGATCTCCTTTATCTAATGTCACTCTGTGCTTTCCCTGAAGATGTGGTGACTGGGGTGCTGCTAAGCAAACCAATATTAAAGTTTTATCCTCTGTCATCACTCATCTTATGCTTAAAGCATTAGACTTTTGTCAGAAGCAATAAAAAGTAGAAAACTTAATCAGAGGATAAGAAATTAGCATCTGAAGAAGAAAGGAGCAGGCAGGGAGTTTAAGGATATAGAAGGATTGATAGGAGCATTTTTAACAAGTTCTTAATCTGAAAAGTACATCCATGTCAGCAATACCTAATATACTCATTTTCCATTTTCACCCAACATTTCAGACACCCGCAGGAATATTATCCCATTGCCTTAAAAGCCTCAATTCATTTTTTTATCATATTAACTAGTGCCAAATTCCATACTGCCTTTCCTTGACATGCTTATCTATCCCTAAAAACAGTGTTTTTCTTTTGTATTTCCCGTAGAACCCCATTAGCATGTGATTACTGTTCAGGATTAATCCTGGTTTCTCTTTGAGGATGCAAAGGAGGCATAGCTCAGTTCAGTTTGAGTCTCACACTGAAGACTCAAAGTCCAGCTTGCACTGATCAGGCTTGGATAGCTGAAAAGGCTTTGCTCTTTGCACACAATAAAGCAATGATCAGACTCTCCATGACTTTCCAGGGAAATGGCACCAACCCCTTCACCCTGCAGTTCTGTGTCAGTGTTATCATCCATCATCTGTGACACCATCTGTCTCTTGTTCAGACTGTTAGATCTGGCTCTGCACTGCAATTGGACATGTCACTAACTCTGTTTCTTTTTCCCTTCTTTGGGACAACCATTACCCCTTACCATACATTACTGAGCCTTATTCTTTTAACTGGAATTCCAATATAATTAACAGTTCTCAACCCACTCTTGGGGTCTTAGAGCATACTTTTGGCATCTTTTACCTTGTACTTTTGCAAAAAAAAAAAAAAAAAGAAAGCCAGCAGCTGCTATCAATCCCACTGAGTCAGTTCAGTTCTGACCTCAAGTACCTTGAATATCTACCATGCATTTCAGCCTGGCACATACCTTTCTCAAAGAGCAGAGTTCAACCACCAAGCTTTATCATTCAAGCTTCTAATGCTATCTCACACCAGGGTATAGTTCTCAGGTTTAAATTGTAATACTCTTTCCTGATGCAGCCCCCATTCAACATAAACCACCTCACTTAAGACAACAAAAATTAATTGTGTCCTTTAAGTTCCCAGGGGTGTCTTTCTGTGAAATCCCAGAAATCTGGGGTTTTTGAGCTTTCTGTGCTTTCTGCCACTGACTGCCAGAAAAACACTGCTTTTGACCTGAGGCCCTGGAGAAGGCTTCCAAACTTAAGTGATGGAGTTAAAAATCACAGGTGTGTTGTTAAATAGAAGCACATAATATCATACGGTGAAGAGTCTTAAATTGGAGGTTTTTATAATATAGTAATAGCTATGGGACAAGATGGAGGATTTTGGGTATTGTCTCCTTTCAGTGTTCTACTTCTTTCGTTATGGTTTCAAATAGTTTTTGGTTGGATGGTTAGTGCTGCACTGAGGGTCACTGGAATTTGGTCATTGGGCCAAACCTGTCAATAGTATAAGGGTTGTTTCTCAATTGGACTGTTTAGCTTTAAGAGACCTGGTAGCTAGCTGGATTCATCTCCATTTTGCTCACTTCTAGCTTTCTGTACTTCAGGTAAAATTAACTAAACAACCAAGCCCAAACATGAGAAAATCCATGTTTTTTAATCCTGTCTCTGAGTGAAGACACAAGAAACTCCAGACAAACCACTAATTAAGCAGTGCAAAACACACAAGAGGTGCGCCCATGAGAGGTTACATCTCCACGAGCAGTTAGGCTGTGCCAAAGGATATTTCCATTCGACGATGCTGATGCACGCCCTCCGGATGGGATTCTTCAGCGTGAGGCACAGCAGCGCCCGGGGAGGGCGCGTGGCCGTGGTGCTTCCCTGCTTCTTCTGCTTGCCATACTGCTGCCTTTTCCTCTGCGTGGAGCTGGCCGTGGAGATGGTGGCGTTGCCAGCGCTGCCCATCAGCTTGGCCTGCCTGGCAGCATCGATGGCAGCCTGCCAGGACAGAGCTGCCCCCGGCGTGGGGATGTGCTCCGGGGCAAGCCCTGCAGCTGCATTGGCATTCATGTTGGCATGAGCTGGACGGGGACTCCCATAGTTGGAACCTGCAGGGGAAAAAAAAAAAAAGGAAAAATTAAAATAAACCAGATACTTGTGAAGTCATTTTTTAAACTGCAGAAGAGATAGCTGCTGTTTTTTAAAAACAATCAGTGCAGTCTCCAGAGATTCAGAGAAAAGAAGCTATCATCCTTTTTTTCACCCACATATTTTCCAAGTTGGACTGTTTGAAATCTCAAAAGCTAAGGCTAGTCCTCATCACCTTCTCACTCAAGATACGCAGCACTAGGCTAGCTGGTACATGGCAAAAGGACCCAAATGAAATTGTCAAGTCTTATCATAAAAATCTTCATCCTTCTTCGATATTACCTCAAGGGAAGGTGAAATCTTATAAATAAGCCTAATTCTACCTGCAAACAGCACATAAGTAAGCATATATATGCTAAGAACAGCCTGAGCACAAGGTACAGTGAAGTAGAAACCAGCCTACAAATGAACAGCTCATGGTTTTTGTGCTCGGTATGTTCCTGTGCAGAGAGTTTAAGCCAAACAATTGATTTAGAAACTGGAACTAATTCCTTATCCAGATAAACTGATGGATGAGCTACTGAATAAATGGAGAAATTTATTTTAAAATCATAAAATAATAAGAATGCTAAAACCTAGCAGTCCCAAGCTTTGCAGCTTCTTTAGCAAAAAGTCAGAAAGTATATGCATTTGCTCAATTATCATATTGGAATACACAGAGCAGGTGACATGAGGCTGATATTGAGAAGGTCTTAACTGAATTTTAGCCCAGACTCTTAACAGAAGAAAAAGCCCTGTTAAAAAAAAGGCTTGACATAGAATCTACACAAAGTCACAACAGCAAACTTTGATTAAGGAGAAGGCCTTGTTCAGGTATGTCCAGTATCATATTTAAGAGACCATTTTGTTTGTTGTGGAGTTTGCCTGTGGCCCATAACTTGCAGTACAGTAAAAGGAGGCCTGAGGGGTGTACAGATCTTATTCCTCCACAGTTCAGCTTCAAACCCACTCCTGCTTCCATTTAGGTGTGTGCTTCAGAAGAAGCGCACACACAGCGGGGCTGGGAGTGGAAATCCAGGCAAGGATCACCTATTTCAAAGCAAGTCCAAAGCCTCCTGTTGGCCATATTCCACTTTGGGTTAGTGTAGAAATACAGGGCTACTGAACAGGACAGATGGGCTCCTGTAGACTATCAGACAAAGCTAAGACCACTTGTGACACTGTTCCATTTACAATATCATTAACTTAAAACTAGGGACTTGGCAAGCTCTTCTTGAATGGAAATAATTACTCTAAATGCATATTTCATAGCTGGATGTGCCGTGCCAAGGTATCACAGCACTGACTGCACTACAAATGAATTAAAGCAGGTGGAATAAATACCATTACACTGACACACAGAGTGCAACAGGATATATGCCTCTGCCTAGAAAGCATTCAAGATTTGTGAATTCATCTCATTGAATTGCAAGGAAGGACATGATAAGAGTCAGATGTTTTTTGTCAGGCATTGCCATAAGATTTTTCAGGCTGTTATAGTCTCATTACAGAGCAGGGAAATCCAGACCTTGTCCCTGCTCACTAAAAAACCTCCTAGCTGCAAACCAGCCCAAGGAAACTGATGAGTAATGCAACCCTGATACATGCAAGGGAAAGCTGAAAGAAACGGGAAATGGTTAATTCACATCCCTCACATTCTGAAAATGAAAAAAAAAGAGCTTTCAGAATCCTACAGGCTAAGCAGATTTCCTCCATGAAGCAGGCAATCAAGTGGCAGACAAACTTAGTTTTCCAAGGCTAAGCAAATTGTACACAGCCTTACTCATGGGATACGTATTTATTTTCAGACTAGTTCCAGATGCATTTTCTCTTAGCATCTATTTGACCTCCCTAGCCTGAGGCACGCTAGAAAGGCAAAATAAAGGCAAAATCACTAATTATTCTCCAACTCCAGCTCTTCTTTAATACTGACCCATCAGAGTGGAGAAGAAATATGTGTGTTTTCCAGTAAAAGCAAACTTGCTGATCCCTCTCCACAGTGTTCTTATCATGCTGACTAGACCATGTGCTCCTGTAAATAAACAGCTGCTGTTTCTTAATGAAGACTTCTCTGCAATTTGGGAAGGTGTCAGGCTTCATCATGATTATTTCTTACTAGCTGGGTACCACACAAGGATCCAAGTCCATGCACCTTGACTTTGATGTGCCAGCAAAGTTAAGGATCCAACTTTCAGTGGTTTTATTGGTTTTGCTTCTAATGTGATAAGCAGTCCCATAACAAAGTGCTTTGTCTCAAATTAATTTCAAACAAAGAGTCAGTAATGACAGATTTATATTAACAAATATTACAAATATTGATTACTGATAAGGATCTGTCTGTTTCATGCAGCTCAGAGGCTGCAGACAGGACCTGTAGTAAATGACTAATGGCAGTGACAAATGACTTGTTCTAGAGGCAATTTATAGAAATAGCTTGAATAAAAGAGTGAGGCTCCCACAGTCACATTCAAGAACTGAGCACAATATTTTCAAAGACAGCATAGCCAAAGTTTCAGGGAGAATGAAATTCTACCCTATAATCTAAATGCTTAGGGTCAATCCCTGGGAAGCAAGGAGAAAAACAGCTCTGTTGAACTCCTGAGGCACCATGCTGAAATTTCACATACAGCACTCATTCCTCCCCTACTGCAAAACTCTGCTGCCACCTGAGCTCTACAGTTCCTGGATTTGTTTTTTCTTTTTGCAGTGTAGCAGTGAAATACTCCACTCAATTTCCCCACTACAAATCAAGTTTCACGCTACCAAATGTGCCGATATTAAGCTGGATGTTGACCAGAACCAGGAAATGGAGATTGAGCCCCCACCCAAATGCAATAACTCACTAAGCACTGTGATCCACAGCATCATCACCCTGCTAATCCCCACCACCCTTCAGCAAGAACTTGTATTGTTGACTGTGTCCAGCTGGTGCACGAAATTCTGCTCTGTCAAGCCCTTCTGTGCTATGGATCATGAATTTAAGCATCTGAACACAATTAAACAGAAAAGTTCATATGGGTGAACAAGTTTGATTACAAAGTCTTTGGAAAAGGCTTTCACTTCTGAAAATAAAAAGCAGATTTGCAGAACTAAAATATATGCAGAGACAACAGAAAAATAGGTCTCAAAAAATCAGAGTTAAATCACAAAAGTAACTGGTAAGGTTGCTCTACAAGAGGAAACTAATTACATTGCACAAAGCACCTGATGCTGAAAGCTTACAAATATCACCAAAATTCTCATTACCAAAAACACTATTAAAATACACAGTGATGACCATTTTAAGTGGTATTTGAATTCTAATATAATCTGTCAGGCCACCTACTAACTAGTTCAAAAAGCATCATAAAAAAAACCCAACTCTGCATGGACCAGTTGATACAAGACACGGGCAAGTTAAAGATACAATGGAATCACAGCTTCTTCATCTAGTTAGCCATAGATTTATTTTACAGACATTTGTGCTTAAATTATTTAAATGAAAAATGACCAAGCTTGATGTGGAGTGTCTTGTCTTCCCCCACATCCCCCACTTTAAAAAACAGCAGAATCCTAAAATTGCACACCTTGAAACTGCTGCATAGCTGTGTTTTCCCCCAAAGCAGGGGAGATTGGCCAACTCAGAGTCTTAACTGCTGTCAAAATGAAAGCAAACAGGAAGTAGGAAAGCGGTCACAGTGCTAAGACCACATTCAAGCACACATGAAAAATGTTATAAAATATTGAAGTGAGAGGCATCAAAATCAGAAGCACAAAGAACAACACCAAAAAAAGTCAGTGTGTTAGATCATCTATTAGTGAGGAAGAACATGGAAAACATTGATCCATTAACCAGTGGAAAAAGGAGAGCATTTGACATATGATTCCAAGAAGGATTAAGTACTACACGGCATTTTTGCATCAATTTTTTCTAAAAAAAAAAAAAAACACATATCAAGAGCTAATAACTAGCATAAATAAACCCCAAACCAAAACAGGTATAGTTTCCCACTCTAAAACACAGCCAAGTAATTAGATAATGTCCATGCTTTCAGCTACTTTGGTATTGCATTCTAGAATGTCCTAGGATATTTAAAGCACTTTATGAAGTAAGCTCAAAGCTGTTGGGTGCTAGCTTGAATTCATGGAAGACAGATCTCAGTGGACTCAGAAATGCTAGGTGGAATCCCCAGTTCAAAAAAAAAGAAGTAGAAAGAGGGTAAATTTACATCCAGATTAACTTTAGTTTAAAAAAAAAAAAAAAAAAAAACCCAAAAAACAAAAAACTGACTAAGTAAAATAAACAAGGATCAGCAACTACTTGCAGAATAGGTAGAAAAAAAGAGACATGGATGTGTAATGAAAATAGTGAAAAAAAAACAAAACAGTTTCTTCCAGAACTGAACAACAGAATCCACATGCAAGGCCAAAGCAATAGGATCTATGTCTCCTGATTTCATTAATAGTTTTATGAGGTCTTGTATGATAGCACCATAAGAATTCTAGGGACATACAAGCAAGAAAAAAAATTGGAAATCATGAGTATGAGACCAGTGGATGCCCAAGAGCAGTTATTGCTACACATCTAAACTGGAGGATGTGTCACAAGGATGTACTCCAGTGCCTGCCCTGGATTTGATTCTGTTCCATGTTTTGATTCTGCCCCATTAATGATCTCGATGATTAAATAGTGAATAGTGTTATTAAACAAGCAGGTAACTGTGAAGCTGGGAGGTAAAGCAAATACACTGAAGGACAGGATCTGAATTTAAAATTAACTTCATGAATTGAAGGAAAAAATCTTTAAAATAGGAAGGAGTTCAGCAGGGACAAATGCAAAGTACTTAAGCAAAATTAATCATCTGCCCAAATGATCTTCAGAAAAGCCTTGGGGGTTTATATTGGATCCCCAACAGAACAAAAGTTGATATTGTCATACTGCCTTCTTCCCATCAAAATGCAGTGCATAAACAAGGATAACATCCAGCAGCACTCAGGAATCATCCTTCCTCTCAGCTGGGCTTCAGCTGAGATGCAGTGTGCAGGTTTGTATTTCCAAATCCAAATTGTATGAGAAAGCTGGTTTTCCCCCAGAAATCTTTAATAACTTTTCAGTTGCCATGCATGGAAATTTCCTGCAGTGAATGCAAGGCTGCACACACCTAAAATTTTTCCTTTGAAGGATGATTTGGGTATTTTTCCTTTCTAGCCTTTTTTAAAAAGTTGACAAGACATTAATTCTGATATCTAGCAGCTAAAAGCGATGCTAGGATTTTTTTCTGCCAAATAGAATGTTTTTCTGCAGGCATTCTGTAAATAAAGATAGGAATTATAATGAAACCTGGACTGCAATTTGAACTAGGGCTTTTTCTATGAAAAATTTATAATAGACACATGCACTTTTAAATATCACATCAGGCTAAGACTCAGTAGTTTCTAGCCCAGATGAGAGTTAAGAATTTCCCTTGCAAATTGTTTGGGGGTTTCAGAACATACACACACATAGGAAATAGATTATTTAAGACAGTTTGCTTGCCATAATAGAGACAAAACTCTTTTAAAAAAACCTACACAAAAAAATATAATTTTTAAAAACTGCACTTCATTTGATGCAGTATCTTGGTTTCCCTTTATTTTCCTCTTCAAAAGCAAGGATTTTTTTCCTGCATGCCATTCACAGAAGATGCAACGAGCTCCTAGCAATGTGAAAAAAGTCCATTTCAATCAAGAGCACAAGTGCAGAAGCTGCTCTCACTTCCAGTACCAAATGCCTCCAAGTTAAATATTTACGCTTGAAAATTAACTACTGACACTGCGTGGCAAATTACTGTAACTTTGCCAACACTATTTAGATTTTGAATTTTCTGAGAAAGGTTCCACACTGGTAGAACAGGCAGCACAATGGATTCCTGGCTCATGAATAAGGCACAAGACTACAAGCAATAATAATTCCCTACTGAAATAAAGCATGGGACAGCTCTTCCTTAAAATCACCATAAACAGTTGTCTCCATGCAAAAATCGCATATTTCAGAGTACATTGCAAATAAGATCATTTCTTCTATAAATCTTGGATGCACATGAGATCCAGACAGCACGATACAAATTTCAATGATTTCCCTTACTTTTCTGTTTGAAGACACTTTGGTTTTCAAAGAACACAGTTCAGGTCTTCAAGGTGGTTTGGATTTTTGGAGGTTTTTGTCCTTTTTTTATTTGAGAGTAGGGAGAAAGGAAGGGCCACTGTTTGCTTTGCATCGTGGGCTTTTAAAATAAAAGTCACCATCTTTTACTTGCAATAAAAACCAAACTATATTCCTATTTACTGGTAAATTTGGGGTTTAAAGCAACTCTCTGTTCTGCCTCCTTCACCAAAGAGGCATCTCAAACCTTACCCAGGAGAGTCTAGAAAGGTAAAAGTTTGAAAATTCTCAGCAGACACAAAAACCCATTGAGCTTGGGAGATTTCTGTTCTGTAACGATGGATTCAAAAGAAAGAGAAAGGGAGATAAGGTTTGGGGGTTTTTCAGAGAGGAGGAAGAGAGGGAAAAAGCATGAGCCCTATTAAAAAACAACCTGAGCCAAGTGTCTGATGTGAAAAGTTTGATAATTGATTAGAGGTCAACTCAGCTGAATAACAAATTCTATCAGGAAATAAATTTATTAGGGTGAAGCACTGTTAAGAGGGCAATTTCCTTCTAAACACTTTCTTTTTTTCTGTTTTGTGACTTTCAAGCTACAAGAAAGCCCAAAAAAACAAACAAAGAATCCTTTCTGGTTTCTTGAGATGAGTTTCTGGTAGCACCAAAAATCAAGCCAGGGAACACTTTCCTTCAACCACAGCTCAGTGAACATTCATAAAACTCAAAAGCAGCAACAGAGGACTGGTGACAAACATTTTTGCTGATAAGAGTATTTGTCTGACAGAACCCAATTGGCCCCATGTTTGAAGGGAGAACTACAGAGGGTATTTTTTACAGAAACTCACAGCTCTCCTGGGATCATCTCCAGCACACAGAGCACAACAGCAATGCTAATACCAAAGGGCAAGTAAATAAAACCCCTAAGTTCCTCACCTTGGGGCATCTGTAGATGCTTGTCTCACAGCATATTGCTTGGACAAACCATTTTAAAGTAGGGCACCTATTTTTAGGGCACAAAACCTTAGCAGTAACATGCACTCACATCATGGAGAGCTGCTTGGAGGAGCACTAGGCTTCCCTGGCAAACTCCAGGCACAAATCCTCAAACACAGACACTAAGAGAAAACTTTGTTATTTAAGTGCATTTTTTTTCCACTCTTTGTCTAAACTATTATTACCACCATTACAGATTCTGGGTGCAAGCACATCTTTGGTAAGACTTCCTAGACTCCAGAAAAACTTCTCTGGAGATGACCTGTAACTCAAATTGGATTCTTCTGACAAACTTGTCATCTTAACTGCTTGTCACTTTCTTATTGGTTACTCTTCACTTAGTGAGTAAACTAAATATAACTTTTTTACAGAAATTAAGCTCTTACACTGCAAAAATAATCCTTACTGTGTTATATGATCTCCAGATTCCTTGTCTGAAAAAGTAGAGTGGGATAGAAACCCATACACAGGGATAGAAATATACCCCAAAACAGGGACAGAAACCTGTTAATTTGGTTTGCCTCACCCTACCCAAACCATCTTAAAGAAGAGATTTGGTCTAAACCCCCTCCCTAGTCAGCGCAGAGAATCATTTCTTCCATCCTCAGGACAGATTTCTGAAACACCAGTGAAAGCAGCTGCTCAAAGTGCCAATCTCTCTAACGGCACAGAAGCAATCTAAAACACAATTTAAATTGTACAGCAAATTTCAGTGGATTAAATGAGATTAAATGACTCCCATTTATTCGTGGGGAGCACATGCATGCACATGTGCTTGTGCACAAGGTAGAGAACAATTCTCTAGCTGCTTTTAGCCCAATTTTTGGCCCTAAGCATGTGACACAACTTGGAAAATATGTACAGGCCTACAATATCTAAATAATTCAAAGCCTGCAATTTCAATAGTCTTCATCCTAGAAAAATCAATCACAGTCCTTCTACAACTCATAGTATTCTCAGTCCAGAAATAGCACTCTGTTCCCATTTATAGCAGATGATGGCTAAAAAGCACAAAGGGATCTCTATGTAGGTCTGTATCTGAGTTACAGACAGAGGTTTCAGTAAAGACACACTAACAAGAAATTAAACTTTTGCATCCGGATCTAACTGGTTATCAGCCCTGACAAACAATAGACAGTGGTAATTCTGATAGGCTGAGGGGTTTTGCTTCCTTTAGCTGTTCATGGTATGAAAAACAAGATTTACTTTTCAGGTAGATTTTACTAAGTTTAATAAAAGGTAATGAGAGACAAAGTAAAAGGTTTTAACAGTCAGCTGAAGGCCAAGCACACTTGCAGTTTTGGAGATACCCCTTAAATTTATCAGCCTGTTGCATGCTCATAGACCCATCATGCACTTTCAATCTTTTCTATAAAGTATTTTCCATATTTTAGGAACTGCTCTATATGGCCACTTTTTGAGCCTGCCGTTTTAGAGTACACATGTTTCCTGGCTGTGGTTTTAATTTGTTTTTCTTATTAGAATTAATTTGGGCTGTGCTTTTTAATTTTTATAGATGGTTGGTGCTGGTAACAGGTATATCAGTAGCAGGTGTTTTTACTGGGTGTTATTTAACCAAACAGGTAGTTCACTTACTACAAAGACATTTTATTTGCCTATGTTACTCTTAAGGAAAACTATATCTTAAAAACTATTTTAACACCACACAGAGTATTTACCTTAATATTTGTGAAAAGCCAACACCATAATATGTATTTACATAATACATATATTATATATCATTAATTATATGGATTATCCAATGGAGTCAGCATTCAGCTGCACCAACTCAGCAGCAGAGTGGGGAAGAGCTGAGCAAGTGGAGAACGAGAGTGTAAAGCTAAACCTGCTATACAAGCTTAAAGCACTGGCTGCCAGCCCTCCCTGGCAGGGGCCATACCCACACCAGGAAGTCATTAATCCACATTATGACACAAAAACTCCGATTAAAAGGGACCTCTGAGGGCCATCTGCCCCACACCCTCCTCCAAAGTGGTGAAATTTCATCGACCTCTTGGACTGTCCAGCCCCTCACTTCGCAGCCTTCTTGTTATCTCTGAGTCTGTGCAGGGTTGGGAGAACTCACCCAAAACAAAGATTCATTCAGGTAGTGGCCATACAATTTAAGAGAGCATAGACACACACAAAAATACATCCCAATACATAACCTCTAATTTCCAGAGGTACCTATTACATGATCCTCAGTGAAAATCAGACATTAGCACACATAGGCAAAACAGGTGCTTAAAAATTATTTGTTGCCTTCCAGAAAGGCAAAAATTTATTTTAAGCTGCATTTATCCAATTTTAGATTATGCATGCAATATCCTAATAAATTAAAGATGCACTCCCTTCTTGAAATGCAAGCAGTTTCAAAGGAAAAGGTATATATAAGATGCTTCAGTGTCAAAACTGACTTTCATTTCAGCTATTAATCTTGATGTCCTAAAAACCACATTTTTCTATTTTTAAAATATTTTTTTCTTCCCCTGTTGCTTGGAATTATACCAACAAAACATCACCAAAACCAACTGAAGAAAGTTTTGAAACAAACTACACAAAAAGCTCAATAAAATCCTAAACATTAAATAAATAGAAAAGTTTGGTCTTACTCCTAATTTCGGTCTGCTAATAAATGTTCTCATTTTTAATAACTTGAGACAAATGGAAGTGTTCAGACAGGAAGGCACTTTGTAACTTGGCATCATTAAAGAAAGATCACACAAAAAAAGCAAAATTTGAATTGAGGGAAGAATAAAAGCTTCTTCCATTCTCTCTCTATGTCTTCTCATCCACAAAATGCCCAAGAGAATGCTGCATACACAACATGCTCTGCAAACCAAGGCAAAGGAAGCCCTTGTGAACCTCCCCTCAAATAAACCCAGAGAAAATTACTAACCACATGAATGTAAACCATGCTATATAACAAAGGAAAACAGTGGCTTGTTTAATATTCAGGAAGACATGAAAAGATAAGTTAAAAAAACAAACCCAAAACTATTCATTTACTCAAACTAGACCTTTGTGATCTAGAGGTATTATAGCATTAACAGATTTACAGTAATATTTTTATAGCACTTTGCATAGAGGAAAAACAATTTTACTGGGTTGCTTGGTATCTAAAGTAATGCATCTCCACCACACAGACTTTTCTCTAATATTTCTTATCTAGTCATGTCTTCTTGCTGAATGTTCCAAGTCTAAATATTAAACACATCTGACAAAGATGCAAAAATAAGCACTCCTGGATTGCTCTGCTAGTAATGAGCATCGCCAACCTAAGTAAAGCAACCTAAATAATCAGAAGACTGCAACCATAGCAAGAAGGGGAGCTGAGGGGGAGAGGTAATAATGGGTGGGGACAATTAGCAGGAGACAACCTTTACAAGCACCTGTATGAGGAAAAGCAGCCTCTGCTTTACATCTCAGGCTGAACACTGTCACACGTAACCCCAAAATAGTCCTTGAGTCACTGGTTGACTACACAAAGATGGTTAGGCAGCTTCTCTGTGACCTTTCCAATCTACAGTGGATGCAGACAAATATTTGAGGCAGTCTTTGTAGATTCTTTCTAAAAATAAAAGCTCCTGTTTATATAAAACCAGATCCATTGATCATCACTGAATTTACACAGAGCAGAGGTGGCACGAGCAGACCCACAGCAGGTTTGCAGAGTGCTTGATCAGAGCTCAGCAGGCTCTGTGTCAGCACTGCCACTGGCAGAAGGCTCTGGCTGCTGCTCCAGCCCTGGCTCTGGCATTTGCAGATCTCACCAAAGATGGTGAAAGCTGAGGCTTTTGAGTTCCTTCCTCAGGATGCTCCACACTTTGCAGGATCAGCATCACTGAAGAAGCAAGAAGCTTCCTATAAACCATTCATCTGAGAATGCTGGTCAAGACATTCTGTGTTTCTACTGCTCATTAGAGAAGAAAAAAAAAAAAAAGGAAAACACAAAAACCCAAACCAACAAACACATAAAGCCTCAAAACATCCAGCCTATTTAAAAATTGCTAGAAGTATTGTTCTCTCCCTGTTTGGAGGAAGGAGGCATGTACAGGTTAACTCCTCTCCCATGACTGAGCTGCTTCGCCCTTGCTGGCTCTGACCACAGGACAGAATGAATTAACACACAGAAACAGCCCTAAATTATTCCCAACCTACATGCAAGCCTGAAAAAAAAAAAAAAGTATAAGAAATGTAGAGCAGGATAGTATCTTCAATTAAAGACTAAAAATCGCAGAAGCACTTAGTCTTATGTAAGAGTTTAAAAAAAAATTGATCAGAATTAATGAGCACGAGCACATGAAAGGTTTTTGACACACCTCATGACCCTTTCAACTTAATGGAATAACTCTTATTATATTCAGTATTTGGCAGCTGTAACTAAGCAAATTCACATGTCTAATAAGGTGCACAATGGGAACAATGAGGACCAGCAACCAGTGGAAACTTAACTGTGAAATGTCAGGGGTCACTCCCATTTTATCTCCCCAGGTCAGGTCTGCTTAATTTTCTAATGACCCTTTTGGTGATCAAAGAGCAGGGTTCAGAAACTGCTGGGAGAGATTCTTCTGCCTGTCCTCCACAATCTGTTACCCACAGAGAGCCCAAGGGCAGTAGCAAACTCAAAGCTATCAGGATGAACTTTAAGCTACACCAACTGGAAATGTCTCTCTAAAAATATGGCTTTTGCAGCATGTTGAGGCCTATATGCAACATATTCCTGTGTAGACTGGGGATCTCCATTGTCCTCATTTCAAGTTATTTACAGTACAATGGCTTAATCAGAAAAGTACTGTTACAAAAACAGTTACGTTATTTTAAGTAAATTACTCCCACTTAAATCCATACATTTCCCAAAACATTCTCTTGTTTTGAGTCATTGTATCATTACCAGGCAAAGACAGTAAATGAGCATTCAAAAGCAAATGGTGCAACGATGACAGAAAACATCAGAAACAACCCTACACAAAATTACAGAATAGCTTTTCAAAGAGACAAAACATATGTTTGCGATTTCTTCAGAAAGATTCAACTGGAAGCCACCAATGGTAAACACTCCATTTAAAGGCTGTTATTTCATTTTAAAAAATCCCTTAATTCCTGTTCTCAAAACTCAGATTTTACAACAGAGTTCTCAAAGTTCAATTATTTCATGAGAAGGGCAAGTATTGCTTTGAGCTGATCCATCCCACTGCAGAAGCCAATTTCTGTGAGGACAACCTCTGGCTGGTGCTCCCCAGGTAGCTGAAAGAGCTATTCCACAAATCACAGGTGCTGTGGCACAGCAGGATTTGGGCACTACAGAGCATGCACAGGGCAGCACGACAGAGCCAGAGTTGCAAATCCTGGCCAAGGGTGCCCTGAAGAAATAACAGGATAACAGAACCACTTGATGCCTGTGCTTGTGGCAGTGAGAGGGAGAAGTTTGAAGAGATGCACACTCTTCGAGGTGATATAGTGGCACAGATATAAAGACTGTGCCACCCTTCATTTATGATAAAAACTTGCTCTGCCAAGACAGGGTCATCTTTTCTTCTGCTATCAGCAGAAGTATTACTCCCCTGGCAGCATCCAGGGGAACAATGGCTCTCCCTCTGGCTGAAATCATGGATACAGCATGCTCTGCCTGGAAATCCAGGCTCTGGCAGCCAGAATCCTATTTGCCAACATGGCCAAGGTTCAACACAGTCACCAAGTTCATAAGACCAAATGGATTTCACACCTCAGTTTATCATCTCTTTGAGACCCTGCTACAGAAGGAGTGCTCCAGAATTCAAAAATGGCACTCTCAAAACCAGGCATGCCGCATTTGGCCAAAGCACAGCCCACACAAAGCAAAGTGTTACTGCAGAGAACCCTCTCTGCATTGCTGTCAGGCAGCTATTAATCTTTCCTGGTGAATTTGGTGCATTCCAGGCAGCTCAGGTACCCACACTCACCAGCCAGAAAGTAAAGCCTGAACAGCTGACAGCATAATTCCTCTGGTGCTCTGTCTTCTGCCACACTTGCCATCCCTCTCTGACACCCCCAAAACACTCCTCTCTGACACAGGAAAGCCCATCTCCCTCCTGAAGCTACCTGTTCTGCATTCACAAAGTTTGCCAATCCTGAACACCATCTGAGGAAAAATGAATTGTTCTCACAATTCACACAGGGATTTAACAGCAATATTCCTCAAGAAGTAGCTTCCACCAATTTCCAACGGGGATTTACCCCAAGTAGTTATTTTCCTTATCATGCTTTTCTCTGCCAATTTCTTTCATTTAACAGCATGCATCCAGGCAGGAAGCAGACACTGAATGCCCTCACACAGGCCACCTGAAAGACAGGTGACTTTAAAACAGGCATAGAGCTCCTTCCTTAACACTATGCTTCTGTTGTTGATAACCAAAATAAGAATCAACACACAAGCACAAGGCAGAATTCAGTTCAGGAGCTCTAGCAATCTGAAATCTGACACTTAGGCTAACTCAGTCACCAAAGCTTTAGTCAAGGCAGTTAAGTAGCTCCCAAAAAAGGCAGCCTGCCCCACCTGTTTCATATAGCTATAACGTTCTTTAGCCATGATTGCCTTCCCCTCCACTGACTACACACAGCTGTACAGGATTAGCTCTAATGAGACAATTTAAACACCTACAGTGAGGTAAAATGAAATCTATGCCACATGATCTATATGAACAATGGCAATTCTTAGAGTGAAAACTTAGAGCATTTCTCTCTTATTTCATTCTACTCTATTTCTTTCAAAGTCTTTCAAAACACAGCTAGATCCTTCCAATCACAGTCACTTATTCATTCTGGTCCACTAAGCACATTATACCTCTGCCTATACATACACACAACTGTGTAGGCACAGTGCAACTGCAGACAACTCAAAGACATTCTGATGGTTCCTAAGAGTAGATAAGGGTTTTTCCCCCAGATATTTGGAAACAAACAATAAAAACGTCTCATGATACACTGGAGAGATGGCAGATAAAAATCAGAAATATCTGTATATTTAGGTTACTATTCAAGCCCTGGAGGTGCCTAGTGATAAGTATGTGTAGGTTTGGGAGGAAGAGCACACCCCACAGCACCATGTGCAGTCTCCAGAGGGAGACCAGACAACATTCCCTTTGCTTATCAGATTCCCATTTGATCACAACAATATCTGCATTCAAGAAAAACACATTTTGGCTGTACAACTTACATCCAAGAGGGAAGCCACACACATCCTGATCATAAAGCATCTGGTTCAAAATTCAGAACTAACTCCTCATAAACCAGTTACCAAGACATCAGCCTCCTTCCACAGCTGTTACATCCTGACTATAAAACTGATCATCACCAGGGAAAGTCTGCACTGACAAAGAGGAGAATCCTCTTTACTTAATAATATACAGCACTCATTTCTAAAGTTAAGACTGCTCAGAATAATTGGTGTTAGGGCTGCAGGCAGATGACTCAGCCTGGCCTGGGTAAGCAAACAGGACATGGAAAACTACTGACTATGGACATGTGAAATCACCTGGAGTGATAACTTAGAGTGAGGAGCTGACAGGAGTCACAGGTGGCAATGGGAGAAATGGCCAGATTCCACACACAGCTTAGAAAAAGTTTCAGGGAGGAATAACATTGTAATTATGTCAAGATGGACTGGACCACTATCACCACCAGCCCTTTATTAGAAAACTTTTCTGCCTTCTTTCAGTGAACTTCTCTCAGACAACTCTGACTCCTCTGACAGGGAGTTCCACACAGTACTGACTCCTCTCCTCCCTTAAAGTTTCCTTCTCTCTTCTGCGTGACTGGCTAGCCCTGTCTGTCCCTCACAGAGCATTTCTTACCTTGTCTGTCCCTTGCACAACCACATGTCCCTTCCTCCTCACAGCACAGCCAGCACACTCGGGGACTCCAGCTCCATCTGGGACAAGTGGACCGTTAGCCCACTCTTTTATAACCTCATAGGGCAGGCACAGATGTTTCCACTCTCAGCAATCAGCACAGCTGCAAGTCATCAGGAGTGATTGCCCTCTATCTCCTCACACAATAAGCTTCACACTTAGTTGAGGAAAGTACTGGAGTCCAATAGGGGAGTGTCCCAGGGACAACAGTGCCCAGGTAAACATGTTGGGGATATGAAATAAAGCCAGCATTACTGAAAACCAGTACCAGAAACACCAAATATGGGTATGGAGATAGAAAAGCTGGTGCAGTCAGGAAAAAAAAAACCAACAAGCTGGGGTTGGGTTCTTTATTCTGGAGAAGACTAGAATAACAAGGAAGACACAAAAGCAGAGAAAAAGCAAGTCAGAGGAACTGGAAAGAAATAAATCATGACACAACAGTTGTATGGGGGTACCCATCAGGAGTCCTGCTCCTTGATCATCATAGGACAAAATAACCAACCTGTGGTTCTAACCATACCACAAGACTCAAACCTGTTTGTCCACTAAGGAGGGTCTGGGCAGAGTTTGTTCTCTCTGATTTACACCCAGACTCAGGGATAAAACATCCCAGTATTGCTGTGTCTGTTCTAGGCTTGATGACATCAGTAACTAAGCACCATTTCATAGCTTGGATCTTATTAAAATTAAATGCCTTATTAATTTCTTTGCATGCATTTCCTAGGGTGATATCTTCACATAAGCACACACAACATAGTTGATGAAGAAAGAGAAAATTAATTTTCCAAGCCTATTGACCTGGCACGTTGGGAAGATGAAGAGAGTTTTTAATACTGGAAGATGTTCATATTACAGACCATGTAAATATGTAAGAGGAGAAGTAAATAACTTCAGAGAACATATTGCTTTTTCAACTTTCCAAACTGAAAGAAATATAGCTTTTGTGGAGATAGGAGACTTTCTGAAAGACTACAGCCTAACACAAAAATAAATTAGAATGCAGTCTGATCCTCTCAATGTCCATACTCCAGTCTTTACATTAATCTCCCAAACAGCACCTAACAGTCTGTCAGATCTTTGTTCAGTGCCTTGTAGCTGCAGAATCAGGTTTAGATACTTTTACTGCAGTTATCAGAACAACTAGCTCCATGAGCTAGAGGTTTAAATCCTAAGATGACAAGTGGGGCTTTCCATCTTCTGCAGTAATTCTATCTTTAAACAGTATTCTAAAATAGTATTCCAACATAGCATAGGGAGACGAGTAATAAAATCCACCAATGTATTAAACCATCTGGCTGAGCTTACATCACATTCCTTTTGAAGTATCAAACACCACCGATACGTGCTGAAAGAATAAATTTCCTTCCCTCTGATATTTGTAGAACTGACTCCACACAGGGCTTTCCCATCCATATTTCTCATAAATAATGAGTCCTCTGGCCCTACAGCATGCATACCAAAATTTTTAGGAGCACTCAGTGTATTCTGGGCACTGATGTTCTCCAGCAGAAACCACCTTATAGCACAACATACAAAATCTCAAGATTGCATACCCCAAAACAAAAGTTAAAAAGTGGTGAAATAAGAGCAAATTCAAGGCAAAGCAAGATAACAGCAGAGCTCTCAATAAGAATGCTAAGTACTGGAAAAATAGATAAAGAACTGCTGACCCATATGTGCTCATTTGGATACAAGCTTTGCCTTGAAACAGCAGGATGTATGTTCCAGTCAAATGCATCTCTCTCCACAGAAATACTCCAAGCTGTGTAAACCACATTGCAAATTAAAAGCATTTAAGGAGATGTCTAAGCATAACGCTCCATAGAAAGTAGCAGAAGTTGCATCCTCAGCATTAAAATCTTCCTGCAATGTTTTGTTGAATTATTCATACTTGGAAATGAGATCCTTTTTTGAGCACTTCACATTTGACCGTGTGCCATGATACATTCCCAGGGATTCTGCCAGGCACCTGTAAAGCTCCATGCTCAATTATTCTAAAGTTTCATGTCTGAATTTTTTTAAATTTTCTTTTAAAATGCTTTGGTTGTCTTTAAGAACTGCCAGTAGCAAGTCCCTCTTGTCATTTTTTGACTGATTTCCTGGCATGCATAACAGCTTTTATCACTGCATGCAAGTTGGGACACAATTTTTCATCTCTTATGATCTTTCTTGACACTCTTTGCCTAAAAGCAGAGAAAAGCCTTCAAGTCATGTTCATCTTAGTCTTCCACTCTCTGCTTTTATTTCTGACTTTTGCCATAATGGCTGAAAAGACAAGAGATTCTCAGAGTTACTCCTTTCCAGTCATCACTGTGTCATTGCAAATCCAATTCATTGCAATCCATTTCAAATCCAAAATTTAAATTACACTCAAAAAACTAAATTAAGGATTTGTTTTTTCAGCATATTCCCTCATGAATGTGCTCATTTCTGATTTAAGCAATAATCTTCGTTACATTGAACAAATAGCAAACAGTTCTCAAAGAAAACCGTGGAGAGATTTTTTTGAGAACTCAGCAGTGTGTGCTGCTACATGCAGGACCAGCACATCCCAAACACTGCTAACAAACATTTCACACACACAGATTTTGTGCAATTGAGCCAAAGCCAGTGAGAATCTGTCACTATATATTGGAGTTCTATGGCTAAAGCCATTCACTGATTTATGAACTCAACTTTTGATGCTGCTGGCACTAAGCATAACTGCTGTCTGCAAATCTCAGGGTTTCCCTTAAATTTTCACTTAGGTGAAAGTGATGTAAAAATTTCATGTAATCCACTCCTAGCTATTGCTCCTGAATACAGTCACACTAAAGTTCCATTAAACCCACAATTAAACCCGATCACTTTCAATTTTCACCCCATAAATGCCTTTTACTTCTCTCTAAAGACACCAATTTGAATTTAAATTATACCTGAAAACATTCTGTGCATCTATACAATTTATAATAGGCAATAATAACAGACAATACACAATTTATAATAGCAATAATAGGCAATTTAATTATCATATGTGAATTTCAGCACACAGGTGAAGCTTTCCTCCCTGCACGAGTCTATTTGTTCACAACTCCAGAGAGTAATGAATAATGTGGATTTCCTCTGTTTTCTTAATGACCCTTGGGCTTTTGTGACTTCATTTGCTGACTTTGCTGTCAATATGTTAAAGTCATCCCAAGAAATTCAGACCCCTTTGTACTTAACTCATATGTCTAATATTTACATGTAGAGTCTGCATGGAAAATGTTCTTTTGTGAATTTCAGGATGGAAAACCCAGCAAAGTTTGGCATTACAGACCAGTCTTAACTTTCAGCTTCCTGATATGTGTCAATCTGCATCAGAAATAAGGCTCAACATAAATCCTCTATGCAGTGTATTTAGCTGCAATAATTCATTTTCCTCTCTGTCTGCAACACACATCAATTTTATTTCCTATATTCACACTGATTACATTTACTTCTCACAAAGTTCATTGTTGCATTCCTGGAGCTACAATTCAGGAACTCCACTGCTAGCAGCTGTATCACACAAGTTGCAGTTTCAAAATAATTATTTTTGCCAACAATACATGAAGCTGAATATAGCTGCTACCTGAAAGAGTTGACCTGACTTACAAACAAAGAGACACAAGTATTCTTTTTATCTATGTGAAAGATTGTTTCATCTGACAAAAAGCGTTAGAAGAATCTCTCACGTATCAATAATCTATATTAAATTTCAAAAATTATATATTACATTTAAAACTTGAGGCATCTTAAGGAGTCTTACATCTAGCCAGCCATACTGGAGAATGGGAGCCTTTTTTTCTCCCTTGGAATAAAGAATCTGAAATCTGATCAGTAACATGACTTTGTTCCTACAATGCCTTTAGGAAGAAATGTTGAGTTAATTACTCAATTAGAGCATATTTACTTTGTAATTATAATGTCATGTTCAGTCATATTTAATTGTTTTTTCCAAAATACCCGAAGGGAACCATAGACATAGTGGGTTAAAAACCTGAACATTTTAGAGAAATAACAATACCATTTAGAGAAGCATCTTTTAAATATATCATAGAGTATTCTTTAAGGTTAAATGGGTCTCAGACAATATTTTCCTTGCAACAATTAACTCTTTAAGGTTTACATAAAAATTCAAAAAGAGTTCCTGTGCAGATTTCTTTTTATTACTGTGTCTGGTTTGAAAACCACTAAGTTTGCAGTCACCCTTAATGATTATTTTATTCTAATGTCTTTTATTTAAAAAGCAAATTTTCCCTCCCTCCTAAATTTGTTGAGTTTCTTGATGCCCTCTTGGTAAGGCTTGTGGATTTCTTTTATTTCTTGACTGATGCCAGGTTAAATAACTTGTTTTTCTCTACAAACACAATTTTAGCATTCCTGTATAAGCTTCTAACATCCCAGAGATTTCCAAAAAAGCAAACTGTTCCAAAACTGGTGTGATGCACTGAAGCAAAAGCCCCTCAAGCAGCCTCTGTGTGATTAAACTCAGAAAAGTGGCAGCAGCTCAGCTCTTGGGTGACATTGGGAAATGAGCTCTCCATCTTCACAGATACTGATTGAAAGACACAGAGTGGGTACAATGGGGTGAGTTTGCTTGCTCTGAGGGTATTTAAATTCTGCTCCAGGCTGCCCAGTGAGTTTGGGGGAGCTCCATCCTTCAGGATTTGCCTGGACATGGCCCTGATGAACAAACCCCTTTTAATTAGAGCTGTTTGGAGGAGGGTGTTGAGCTACCCAGCTTCAGCAGCTCCCTCCCATCACACAGAGCATTTTACTGAATCCTCACTTGCCAGAAATGCAATTTTGGCTGTGAAACCTGAGCCAGGGAGAGCAGCAGCTCCCAGAACTTTTTGGGAAGGATGCCTGGGAAGGTGACATACCCAGGCAAAGCAGCCCACCTTCAAAGCCATCAGCAGTCACTTCTCCTCAATCTAATCTCCTCCTGAGGATGAGCTGTGCTAATAATCTGTCAGCTCTAGATTGCAAGAACTCAACCTTGCTATCTGAACAACTGCCAATTTGACCAAATAAAGACAAAATATGATTCCATCAAATCTTCTGTCACCTTCTACAACACATATATTAATCTTTTCTCCGTTTTTTTTCCCTCTTTTTTCCGCTCCCACACCTCTCATACACCGGCAAATGGACTTATCCAAACCATACAATCTTTCATGGTGTATTTGGGTTTTGGGGGGATATTCAGGCAGGTCATTTGTTCTGGAAATCTCTACACATGGTACACCTATGACTCTTCCAGCTGGATTAGACCTATCCTGAAACCATGTCAAGTTCTTAAAGAAGTTTATTCCACTCTCATGGTTATGTGTCATCCACAGAAACTGACAGAAACTCCTCCGGGGACTCTTTCAGGAAAGGGTTTATATTTACAATCAACTGCACCCTGGTGTATTTCACAACAACCCTGCAAGAGCAACAGTGGCCTCTGTGGTCATAAAACCTCACCACTGGGTATCAGAGATCCCATTCCATCACCTGAATCCATCACTGCCCTCTCTGCACTGAGGACTGACTGGCACTTCCTCTCTCTTTAGAAAAAAATAGGAGGACTGAGAAAAAAAAAAAAAAGCCTGGCATAGCTTAAATGCACAGCAATGCTTTTACTCCAATAAAACAGAAAATTTCTAAAAATGGTAATTTTAAATTTTTTTTTTTAATGTTTGTAACATTACAAAGAAGAAATGCCAATTTTATGTTTGGTAATAGGGGAACTACTAGAAAAAGGAAAAGTATTCAGTGGCCACCAATATGTCTGAACCCTTAACAGTGTTTTCTCTTTTTAAAATTAATTATGCTGAAATCCAGTAATAAACATTTTAATGAATGCACTTGCTCTTAAATTCGTATCATCCCCACTATCTAAATAAAATCAGTGTTTCAGATAAATGATTCACAAAAAATGTACTGGGTTTGTGTACACTCTTAAAAAAATAGATAGGCAATTGAACCATTTAATAACATTATGTTTTGTAAAGCATATATCTGCCACTGGTAAAAGCTTTCTTTGGTGTTGATCTGATTTGTTGTGTTCAATAATTTAAGGGAGACTTTTACTGCACACAGTCACATCTGTTACGCTGGTTGATAGTCAATAAATTTAGAGAACACTTGCTCAGAAGAGCTCTTTTATTTGCTGTTCCTGAACTTGAATGACTCTGTTCCTTTCATTATTTCCAGAAAGGGTTAAACAAGACACTTCCTAGCAAGTCCACAGCCACAATGACAATTCACGCACACACAAGAAGCAAATTTAAGAGTGACTGCCATTCAGGTAAACCCTATTCTAAGCATGGATGTAGAACCTATTTCCACAAAACTGAAAGAAAACAAGCCACTGCTAAGCACATGTGGCAACACTGCAGCTGCAGAACACGTTCTCTCAAGTGTTTTGAGGAAACAAAAAAAAAAAAAAAAAAGATGAGGACAAAGAATTCAAAGTAAATATCTCAGCAGGATAAATTAATTCCACATGGCAAGGCTGTGTCACTTCTGCTATAGTGAGTTAGTCAGATGTAACCACAAAAATGTGTTAGAGATGCAAGCAAGAGGGGGTTCAGAAAGGTGCCTTGGCTGCAGAGAGCACACCAGGTAAGTGCTCATGACAGCAGTGCAAACTTCAGGAAGAACCAGCCAGCAGGGACACTGATGATGGCTTAACCAAAACTGGTCTCTGTGAGTGAAGATGATTTCAAAGAAAACCTTTCAAAAGTATATACTTTAAATTCCATGTCTTTTGCAGGACACTTAAACACTCCTTTTAAGGATAGGAAATGCTTGAAAGCACTTAAATACCTTTCTGAAGGCTCTACTGGCAACTTCCACAAATAAGTACAGTAATACTATATTATGCAGAATGTTTAAGTACTGTTATTTAACATTATATTGAATATTTTATATATTGAATTAAATGCTTTACAGCAATCAAAAGTTCCAAGTACTTTGAGGCTGAAGATAACACTTCATAAGTACAAGTGTTTATTGTTAAATCAGGGGAGTTCTAATGCTGCATCTTTAAACAGTGATTCAGACTCTTTTTCTCCAAAATCCTGAATATACGCTGTTTCAGACCACCTGGAGGTATTCTTTATGGCCCATGACTAATGCCTACTCTGACCAAGCTTTACAATAAAACAAGAGCACAAGAACAAATACTCAAAAATGACGATTAAGTTTGGTAATCTGGTCACTTTGTCACCATGGAAAGAGAACGGTTTCTCCTACACATGAAAGCATTGCCCCAGAACAAACAAGAAACAAAATTGGTATTCTGAAAACAGAACAGAAAATTAAAGCAAACATCCAATAGATTCTAGTGCCTACAGCCAATGGTTTTGTTGTACCATGCACAGCATGAGAGAGATTTCAACTCTTCAATTGGAATCAGCAGTGAAGTGTACACAAGCATCTCTATTTATACCTGCAAAGTTAAGGGGAATATTTGTGGGTTTGACCCTCATTTCAGGTCAGAAAATGCATTAGGGATTATGCTTGTGGCTTGACCCTCTCGCTATCAATAGGCTTCCGAGAAATAAAGGGTATACACTAATTAGTTCTTAATTTAACAGATACAAGAGATACAAGGACTATGAAAAGTGTCTTACAGAGAAACATTTCAAGAACAGGGTATGTGCAGGTTAGGAAAGGAGGTTGCAAGAAGATCTAATTATGGTTGACAAATACCTGAGGGGGTTCTTTTTCTACAAGCAGCAGGTAGAAATCTGTTCAAAATATGCAATAAGGACAAAGCCCAAAGGCATTATCTGAAATTGAAGGCAGGGTAGTTCAGACACGGTATCAGAAACGGCTCTTCACTCAGAGGATCATTACTGTGCTGAATAAATGACCTACCAGGAGCTCTTCAACCCTAATGAATTTTATTCCGGGATTCACACCGGGGTCTGGGCTCCATCCCTGGCCGCAGCATCCCGGGCTGGCCGCAGCATCCCGGGCAGTGCCGCCTGCCGAGCCCCGGCAGCGCCGCGGGCTCCGCAGCCCTGCAGTGCCACCTTCCGGGAGAGCCACCCGGGACCCCCAAACCCCTCCCCAGCCCGGCCCCGGGGCCGAAAAAATCACAGCGAACCCGCTCCTTTGGCTCCTTTCCTGCCGCATCTGCCCAGCACGCGTCCCACCGAGCCGCGAATTTGTGTCCGAGCAGCGCTGGACACCCAGAGCGGCCACCCCGGGGCAGGCGGGCTCGTTCCGCTCGCTCCCTCCGCAACACGCGGGTTTGCAAACCCATTATCTGTTTTATTTCGAGAGAGCGAGTTTTCCAAAGTGTTACGAGGGAAAGCACTAAAGATGCCCTTCTAGGATTCCACCCAGTCCCGCCTGTGCATTAGGCGTGATGTAGTTAGTTTCGGAAGCTTTTGATGGCGCTTCTTGGGTGGGGTTTTGTCATTTTCTAGACAAACATAAGCTGTATCAATGAATAATTGTTATTAAAAAAATACACTCCATTGTGTAGCAAAAAGTGAACATTGGGTCTGAGCAGCAACAAATAACACACTATTTACTTTCCTTTGTGCAATAGGAGACTAATGAAAGCACAGCTGGCTTAGCATCCCAAAAAATGAGGAAATTTTTACTTTAGGGTCAAAGATTTTCAGGATACACAGTCACATTCAGAAGTGTAAAACGGCTACATTACAAACCTACCCAAACTGGCATTTAAGAAGCCAACAAATCCCTTTCAAGTAAAATTCCGCTTCCCCACAGCCCTCTCAATGTAACTAATGGCCTCTCTCTATGCTTTATTTATTTATTTGCTTTGAGTAAGCCCTGTTGGAGCAGTTCCCCTGCTGCCCAGGTGTGAGAGCTGCTCAGGTGGGCTGACAAGGGGCTGGCTGGTAGCAGACCTGTGCAGGCAGCAGCAGCTGGCAGAGGCCTGCCCACGTCAGTCACATTTCAAGAGCAGACATCAAAATTTGTCTTGCACCGCCAGTACCTGGAACATTCACCTTGCTGCCAGCAACTGTGCAGGATGTAAGAGCAAGGACTGATCCAAATCAGTCTTCCCTGTCAGAAGTGAGGAGCAGACCATGAGTCCAGACCTGGCTTCATTTTCTACCCCCCTCCTATCACTACCTTGCAACTGGCAATCTGTGGTTGCTTTAGTGGCTCCATTCCACGTTGTGATGGGTTTTCTCCCATCTCCTCACCACCAGGTTTTCTTGACTACTGATCAATTTAACCTTTCAGGTGCTGTTTGCATAAAATAAAAATAGCTTGTAAATAAATGGCAACCTGAGCACTATCAGGGAACAGAACTCTCTTCCACTTGGCTGATTTTCCGTTTGCTTTAGAAGTTGCTCTTTCACCTAGGAGTAATGACAATCCGCATCAAGAGACAGATGCAAAACTGTTCCTCCAATTATATAATCACTGCAGCTGATAAGGAGGGAGCTGGATTTAGGTTGCCATAGCGTTGGCATATTGCTATGGAGGCTGAGCTCTTCATCCACTTTATCAGCTCTGGACCAGGAAGAGCAGCCCAATTATGCCTGCCGAATGCATGTGCTGCAGACTCGTTCCCACTTGGAAGAAGCACTCTGGATCAGGGGCTGCTTCCTTTCCCCTCCCACCTCATTTCGATGGAGTGGTTAGGGGTGGGGGTGCTGGGTGGTTTTATTCTTTTTAATCTGCATTTAATCGGAAGGAGGGTGGTGTTGTCTCTAAACCCCACTACCCTTCCACCATCCAGGGCTGCCACAGCGCTGCTGCCCCTCCCCAGCTGTACCTCCAGCCGCCCCTCCAAGGCTCTTGGGGCTACCTGGGGGCTCGCCGGGGCACCCTGGCCCCCGGAGCAGGTGTTGGGTGCCAGCGGGAGGGGGCATGTTTGCCAGCGGGGAAGTTGTCACCGGCCCGGGGAGGGAGGGGCTGCCCCGAGGAGCAGGAGGGGGGCGAAGGGGACAGGAGGGAGAAGTTGGCCGGGGATGGGGGTTCTGCCATGGGGACAGAGACACCCCGACAGCCGCTCCCGGGGGAGAGCTGCTCTTCCCCCGCCGAGGGGAGGAAATGGCTCTGCCTGCTCTGCATCACCGACGTGTGTGTGCAGCCAGGGCTGGAGGGAAAGCAGGGGAAGGGAGGGGAGGGGGTGACACCATGCAGGTAACGGCAATGCAAATTTTAAGGG
>JANRGV010000073.1:68832588-68861648 GCA_024734035.1 Alethe castanea | reverse complement strand
AAAAAAGCAAAAGCATCCAGGACAAACCTCTGAGGGTTAAATGTCTTTTTAAAATCCACCAACTACAAGAGTAACAACAGGAGGAAGAGGAACAAAAAAAAAAAAGGGAGATGTTCAAACGCTGCTGCTCCTCCTCTTCAAAGCCATTCTGAGCGCGTTGTGTTGGCAGGGAGCTGTTTCTGCAGAGGAAGAGAGCAAGTCCCAGCCCCTTACTCCCTCCCCTCCCTCAGCGCGCTCGCTCTCCGCTCTCTCCCTCTCGCCGACAGACAGACACACTGAACGCTTCCAGATGTTCCAGCTGCGGCGGCCGCACGCAGCTCCCCGCGCACGGCGTCGGGAGCCGCCGGACTCGATCTGAAAGTTTAACACGCTGCCTGCCTCCACTGCGCCTGCCGAAGCCTCGCCACAGACATGACGTCAAGGAGGCGAGCTGGAGCCGGCTGCTGCCTGGGGGAGCGGGGGACAGCGAGGGGAGCGGCGGGGGCCGCGCCGGGGCTGGGCACGGACAGCGGCGCGGCCCCGGCTCCGCGCCCGCAGCGCTGCCGGCCGATCCCGGCCGCGCCCCCGGCCCATCCCGGCTCTGCCCTGCGGGTCCGCCTCGGAACGCGGGTGTGAGCTGCATTTCAAGGAGCGCCGAGCCGCTCGCACGGGGCTGAGCGGGGCTGCGGCTCTGCCGGAGCCCCCGCGGGCACGGCAGGCAGGCAGCGGAAGGGAGAGATACCCAGCGGTGGGTTGCACAGACGAGAGGATGCACAGATGTTTAAACAGATTAATCAAGCTAGGATTTGCAAAATCCTCGGTGGAAACGCCGAAGTGCTCCGCTGGTATCCCACCACTTGCCTTAATTATGCCTGTCATTTGGCCCTCTATAATTGAAGCCTCCGCAGAGAGCAAAAAACGACTCCTTTAAAATGAAATGCGAACTGAATGCAGTGCATGTTAAACCTATCTGGACTCTCCCGGCTGCCATGTTAAACAAGGGATGCAGAGTCCTAAAACACTCCCCAGAACCACTGCAGAAACTGCCACAACCTGAAGAGCTGAACCACTCTGACATGCACAGAGGTGAACGCCTGGAATACCTGGAATATGAGCAAACCCATGGCTGTAGATTCTCACCACAACTGAGTATCCACCTAACATCACATGCATGCAACACTATTTGTGGAGCATAAAACACCATGGCTATTTCTTTTCGAATGGTTTTCCATCTTAACTAGGAAAAAAAAGGGAGTATTTACAATTGGTAATACCCCTATAAAAGAAACACTTCTGAACAAACTTAGTGCCTTCTCTACAAATGCCTTTCACTGGGATGTATCAAATGTACATCTTTTCATGAGGCTTTCTCCCCACCACTTTAATTGAGCTCTCTCTCAGCTGGAACTCAAAATATTACAGCAAGCACCACCAGCTAACAGATTAATGGGAAAAAAAAAAAAAAAAAAAACCAAAACCCAACACACCCATTTGGAACTACAAGAAAAACAAGAGTAGATGTAAAGCACTTACCAAAAACTGGAAGCAACCAAATCACTTGTCCTAAATAAAGGTCATTTTGGTTTCTAATAACCAGTGATCATCACAACTTCTGCATTAGATGCTATTCAAAGGGTAATTAACCAACACCATATTGCCATTGACAGCATGTAGAGGCACAGCTTTATTTCTGACTCAGGAGGAAGAGTTCCTCTGAGCAATTAAAATACTCTGTCCTCTCTTGCCTAGTTTTTCTCTAATAATGTCACATGCACTTACCCATTTAACTTACCAGATCAGGCAAGATCACAGCTAGAGGTAGAATGGTGATATATTGGCTTTCATTTTGAGTTCAAGTTTCCTTTTTGTAAAAAAGTCAAGTCCTTCCTTCACCATTATAGAAAGGACTGAACAGAAAATACTTAACTGCCTACATTTGTTGTGTAAATGTACATTTTGCTTTTCTCTTGTGACCACAAATCCTTGCCATTTTGAGTTGTGCTAACTCCATTTTTTTCCACCCATGAGTCAACTGAGCCTTGCATGATTCACCCTTCCATGGACCAAGTATCTTGGGGAGTAAGTGCATGCTGATCACCCCTGCCCAAATATCAAACACTGCTGGAGCACCTATAAATGTTTCTTTTGCCTTTCTTGGGTCACCTCCTCAGCTAGCTGAAGATTTATGTACAGTATTATTTAAACAGTTAAAATCCACATAGCCCTGCTTTATGCCAGCTCACATATGTATGCAGGCACATACACAAGCTGTCTCTGACACCTACAAATCTTTTTCTCCGTTCTTTTATCCCTCTCTCTCTGCCAAGCTCCCACAGTAGGACGCAAGTTGGGCCGATTACCAAAAATCAAATACCAAAGAAAAATAGAACAAGAAACAAAACTATTAGCTGGCATTAATTTCTCCAGCATAAATAAAATTCTACTACAACTTGAGGTTTCCTTACTCAGCAATTCTAATAAAATAATTTCCTATACAAAGAAGTGGAAAGAAACTGATTGTAGGATGAAGATGGAAAGATCCTGTTAATGAATCAGGTGGCATAAGAGTGAGCACCACATCTTCACCTAAAGTATTTGTGTTGTCCAAGTGCACAAAGAAGATGTAGTCCATGAAAAAAGGTTTGGTAAAGATGTGGCATTTGAAGTAAAAGCTGCTTCTAAGATTTTTTTCTTAATGTGATTACTGAAATGCACATTTAATATGGATTCCATCAGGTAAGAACTTGAGGTGCTAACCTTCACAAAAACTAGGAAAATTTGCCTTCTTCAGAGTTCAATCCCCACAGACACACCCAAAGAGCAGTGTACAAGTGAGAGATTAGCTTAAAAGAAAATTACGAAAGAATTATCATTTCAGTATGAAACCAATTCCAAAGCTTTTCGTCCCTGCCTGATATGGCAGCCAGCAGATTTGGAGGTGAGATGAACAAAGATCAGACACAAGGGTATCTCACACTGGCCTGCATCAGTGCTTGTGGACTTCCTCTAAACTCATGATGATGGACTGGACAAATGATCCAATGCATATTCAGCCTTAGGCCTCCCTAAGGTGGAGGTACAAATTCACTATCACATGCAATGGTACAAGAAGAAAAATTGTTCTCCAGTTGATCTGAGAACAATTGTGATGAGGGCCATATAAAGCACCAAGTCAGAGATTCCTGAAAAACTGCCATTTAAAGTTCTAAAGAGTCAAAAAAATGAATTGTAGGGTACATACTGCGAACATACTGCATGTCCATTCTGCATGTCAGGAATGTTTTGTTCTGGGCACAATATAGCAGCCCTTCCCTTTTATCCAGCCTTATAAAGAGTATACTGGGCACAACAACTTCTTCAAAATCCAGTGTAGGACCTGCATCCATCTTCAGAATAGAAATCACCTGAATATGTTGTGCAGGAGAACATTTCCCTGCTTCCAAAAGGAGGAGTTACTGTCATGCTGTATGGAACGATGGGGCTAGAAAGCAATGGGATGAAAGCAGACCACAGTGTGGAAAAACTCTGCACTGAACTATTTTTATAACTTACAACACTCTTTGTAAGGCTCTTTTAAGCAGTCTCAGTAGTTCTAAAATGATGTAGGGTTTCCATTGGGCCTAGTGCACAGGCTGTCTAATTGCAGTAGATTATGCTCACACTATTTTGGCAGTAATGCCTTCTACTCTAAAAGAAAAGGGTAAATTATTCAAAAGTGGAAAAGAAATGTATTTTATCCCAGAAATAGTACTAATGTTCACAATACAAATGCAGTTCCTTCCAGGGCCAGCTCAGACAAATGGTGCCCAGAGCTCTGTATTACTTTGCTGAAAGGTATCTTTTTCCCCTCAAATTTTAGGTTTTGTACCTCTGCCAACAAACAGAAGATTTCTTATAAGCATCTCCACTTTCTTGCACTGAAGACTATGAGATTTTTGGTTTTTTTCACTGATTTAAATAAATGACCATCCTAGCCTAAAGCAACAGCCTGAGCAGTCCAGGGCACACTAAAGAATCACTGTGCATGAGCAACATAACACTCCTAACAACCCCTGTTATTTCTTACAGACTGCATTGCTGGTCCACAGGCAGTATAATACCAGTACTGGGTATTTTTGGTATTGCATGACTTCAATGTAATTTTTTTTTTAATGAAATACTCATTAATAACAATTTTTTTCTCATATTTCAGGACTGCTGTGGTAAGAATTGTTCTGCAACTACAAGATGTTAGAAGGGAAATTATAAGATTATCAAGATAGCCATAGTGCCCACCAAAGCATAAGACCTAGTATTGGTAAATGACAGAAAATATTAGATCTAAGGGGGGGAAAAAAAGGAAAGAATGAAATAATTTACAGCCGGGTAGGAAAGCAGAAGCAGTAAGGAGAATAAATGGTCATTAGACACAGAAGAGAAGAAAGTACATTCAGTTGATGGTCTTCAAGTAGGTTTTGGTTTTCTAGACTGCAGAAGCCTCTAAAGAGTAACCCGGGTGTCTGAAAGTGTGATTTTATTCAAATCTCACTGGTTATCCAAGCTGTGCTATGTCAGCTGTGCTCTGTGACTCAATGGGTGGTGGCAGAAGTGCTTTTTTTATTTCCAGAAATGGAAGAAGTCACCATTTACCCCTGTGAACTGGTGATTGATATTTGTTTACTATGCAGCACTGTATGAATCCATGCACAATTTTAAGGTATAACAGCAAACAACTGCTTGAACACTCTGAAAAACAAGATAGGCACTTGTCTCAAGTTAAAATATAAATGCAGCTATGCTTATCAGACTTGAAAAGAACTTTTGGCAGTTTTCATTATTTTATCATCATGGATACCTGGCCAGAGAGGAAGGTTTAAGGCCTTTGCAGAATTTAAATACAAAAGTATTGTCTGGAAAGATTTGGCGGCTCTGCCGTAAAAGTTCAAGGGAAAGATCCAGACTTAACAAAAAGTGTTGCACAGTTTCTATTTTAAATGAAAAATAATTGAGTCTATCTAGATTGGTTACGTATCGATACAAGGAGATTTACACTCAGCATGGTTTCATTAGCATCTGCCAATTAAAAAAAATAAATAAAAGAGAGAAAAAAGCAAAATTGTTGCTGTTAATACTAGTCTAAAATAATCAGTAAAACAAAAGACATGAGCTTATAATGTCTACAAGGAGATGTGCAATGAAAAATGAATTTTTAATTGAATCAGGCTACATTGGTAAAAATAATCATGCAAACTCCTGAGGGTATCTTAGATACTTGCCACACCTTACACATGAAAAATTGAGAGCTTACTGCCATTCTAATCTTCCATCATAGTTCTAGAAAATACTCAATAATATGGAGTTTGTAGCTTGTTCTTAACTAAGAACCACACTGAATTTTGGATTTAGGGCAAGCACAAAGAGACTATTTTGGAAGGGAGAGATTCTTCAAAGAATAAATTTTTGCAAGTTGCTGAGGAAGACCTGACAGTGACTAGAATTACATGATGCTGACATTTGGAAACCTCAGTGGACCTAATTAGCAAACAATGAAAACTACACAAACTGAAAATAAGAAGGCAATGCAGAAAAACATATTTAGCTAGGACAACCAATTCCAAGTATAAAATTCATAAACTGAGTTCAAAAAAGAGAAAGAAATTAATGTTGGAGTGGGCTGTAAGACCAGGTTCCTTCCCTGTCCTTTGGAATTTAAATATTCAAAACTTCTAAATATGCTTTGTCAACACAGAAAATTATTGACAAACTCAAGGAAGCCAGCAATTTGGAATGCTGACTGATTTTGGAGGATTTGCTATAATCACTAATGAGATAAAATGGTCTAAAAATACATCATCTTAGGTATCAGCTGCAAGGAAGATGATTAATTTGTTAGAATAGTCAGGTACTGTGATGTTGGCCTGATATATAATGTCAACACTTCATCTTCAACAATGACTCTTTCTATACTGAAGGGCTACACTGCTTAGCAAGTACATCTGGTTATAATCTTTGTGGTGTTCCTCTGGCTTTTTTTCCCCCAATTATTTCTCTCCAAAATGAAGAAAAACACAACTCACCCAGCAAACAGCTTATGTTTCAACTGCAGCAACTTTATTTTGTGTGATCTTAAAATCTGTCCCACAACTTGCAGTTCTCCTATTGCCTCATGTTAAGATGACTGCTAATTGTGTTTAGTTGCATAACGATTTTGTGGTCAATTCAAAAAGGGCACTAAGTTAGAAAGAGCTTCCACATGTAGCAATGCTTGACTTCAACCCTATTTTCCACAACTGTATGGTTACAGACTATAGGAAAACAGAGTTATCTCAGCACCACCTAAACATTGTGTTTGATTTTTTGCAAACTGCCCTTTAAAACAAAATTAGTTCCAATCGACTGCTCAAAAGAACTCTCTTTATTTAAGGAAAAAAAAAAAGTCAAAACACCAAAAGCAAATGCTACACAAACCCTAATTGAATTGGTTACCTCATCAGTGTTAAAAATTTATATTTCATTTAGGTGCCATCTTGACTAATCCCTCTGCTAGGACATCCAAAAACTCGTTTTGTGAGACTTTAATAAAATGCTACAGAAGTTCTGGAAGTGTGAAACAAAATGCTTGGAGGTGCTTTTTGCTGAAGAGATATTAAAGGTATCCTGAAAAGGTTCTTGAGCACTGTATAAATTGAATCTGCTTCTGTTGCACAGATCTGGGCTTGCACATAACATTATTCAAATAGCTTTAATTTAAAAATGGTTGTGTGGCTGTCACTGTGAACTCCAAGACTGCTGAAAATAATTCCAAATACTTGTAGCAATATGTAATGGGTGGCTGCCTGAATATGTGCTCTCCAAAACTTCCTCAGCTGCAGTGGAACCTTGGTGGAACAAAGCAGAAAAATAGGTGAAGTGACAGGCAGCAAAGTTGAGAGCATTATTTGATTTGGAAGATAAAACAGTAAGGTAGTAGGTTTTGAATTGACATAGTATAAGAAATGTTCATTATGTTTGCAGTTTCTCAAAAAAATCTGAAGCTTTAGAAGCTGAAAAAAAAGTTACACTGTCATTTAAACTACTCCTCCAACAAGCAATCTGAACAGTTTATTTTGCGTCTCCACTTTTAATTCTCCCATCTTTGCCTAAACATGCAGACAAGCAAAATAAAACAATTAACAACTTTAAAATCTTTACTCGCTGGTTCCACATGTTCTGAAGGAACTATTTATACTCCCTTAACAGAAATGGTTAAGAGTTCAGTTATTTTATACTGCCATCAATGTGTACACTAGTTTATGAGTTGCATCTCCAGAACTCCAGGAGACCATGAATGACCCAGCTAAGCTCCTAACATACATGAGAAGAGGAAAAAGTAGGAAAGAAGGAAGGAAAGCAAGAAAGAAGAGAAAGAAGAGACAGTTTTATCTGAAGGTAATGTATCACAAGAAATAAGTTTTCCAGATCAGGTTTAATACCCTCTTTTTTAGGGGAAAATAAAGGATAAATGGAGAAAGACCACCTTCAGCTTGAACTTCAAATGGCAATAGTTTTACACTGAGGGGAAACAGCTAGGTTTCAGAATAAGATACATCACTGGCTAAGACTGCTTCAACTGTTATTCACAACTCACCCTTTTTTAAAGAACAGTGGAATTTTTAAGTCTTTATTTGATATTGGCTTTTACACTATGGGAAGAGGAACTAAGAATTTTTAATAAGAATAAAGAAAATCAAATAAACAAAATAAAAAGAGAATGGAAAACTCATGCCAATTACATGTATAGTAAGCTTATGTAATTGCATCATTTCATTCTTTGACATTATCCTTCTTTCCTGGCCCCTTCTCCTCAGCTTTTTCCACTGTTTTCTTAAATCAGAAAATAGCAGGAGTTGTAACAAACTGAGGTCTTGATCCTGATAAAATATAATGATACTTTTAATAGGTAATCTTTCAAATAGGTAAAAACCGAATAAATGCCTGACCCAATGTTGCACAAAAACCAAACTACAGAAACAGAAGAAGCCCCCCTTCCCAATTTGCTCCCTGATTGCCTTTTCAGATGTCCTCTATGCCCCATTTACCTGTGTTCCATAAGACAGTGTAAGTCTTGTGACTTCAGAAGAAGATTGGGTGAGTGAAAGCAAGATGAACATTTCACACCTGACTCCTTAACGACTAAATCCCTGAAGAAGTCCCTATCTAGTTCCTTAGTTTCTTCTTCTAGATTTCCAGAGCAAAACAAAGCCATGCTCTTTACACACAGGCACGAGTGACAGTGCTCATAAAATAAAACACAGCATGATCCAACTTGACATGAAAACTGCTTTTCACACTGTGAGCTGTCAGGCACTGGACCATCTTTTTTTAGTCTGAATGGTTCTTCTCTTCCATCAAAGGAGCACAAAAGGCTCAAAATCTTACTCAGCTCCCTCTGTAGCATTGCAATGCAAAAGGCTTGATAATTTTGTTACTTAACTGAGTAACTGTTGGACATCTTTCCTCTTCAGTCTCATAGGAGAGTCTGACTTTTACAATTATGGAATCATCTGCTGCCATCTCCTGAAGAAACACAGCTTGAACTTTGGAGAAAGGCAGGGAAATGGAAATATCCTGAGCTTTCTACTGGTCAGTCCCAAAGGAAAGCACAGCCTGAAAGTTCCAGGCTGCTAGATTCTGAGATTGTAGAAAATGATGATATGAGATCTTTGCATCCCTCTGATTCCATTTCTCTCCCATTTGAATCCGTGGTGTTTGTGGCAATTGCTGCCATGCAGAACAGCGGCTGCTGGTTCCCCTGCAGCCTGAGGAATGAACTCCTCCTATCAGCACAAGCACAAACAGAGCAGAGAAAATACACAGTACACGGGCTGCACAAAGAGCACCTGATTCAATAAGGTGTGTGGTGGCTGTTCTAACATGAACAGGCATAGACTTGTGCCCAAGGGATGGACTGACAGGTTTCACATTGTGAATGTCTGTATTTAGCTCTACACTGCTGTACTGCTGGTTTTGCAGCCCAGTGGATGTCTAGAAGCAAAAGACATCAATTAGTTGAAGAAGGAAGAAACTAGGGAGGAAATTCTGCTCTCAAAATAAAATAGATTGGCAGAAGAAGAATGCTACTGAGAGGGGGGGAAAATAGAAGGAAAAATGCATAACAAAACCTAAACAAACCCTGCTTGGCCCAGTGACCTAAAGACATGCCAGTAAGATGATCCTGACCACAGCCTGAAATGACTCCATATCTATACTTACATAAATCTTCCTTTTTGTGCTGGTGTATCAGCTTCAGTTTACCAGAAATAGAACGACAAAAATAGATCTATAACCATATATAAACAATTTCTTCTTGTGTGCTCCTCCAGTTTTTAAAAAATCATTTTAAAATCATACAGCTATTTTTAAACTAGATTTTTGCAGCTTAACTGGCCTAGCATATCAAAACAATGTAGTCATCAAGAGAGTTACAAAGATAGAGGAACAAGCACAGTATGAAAGAAAGGCAGATGGTATTATTGTCAAAATGGAAGTGAGCTGGTGGTCAAGTCTAATAATCCATTGAAAGCGACACCATGCCTGAACTTTCACACATGAAGAACACAAGGTTTAAATGTCTTAATTTATTTTTAAAATATTCTACTGATGAATAACAAGCAGAACCCACAGATGCTCTCCAGTGCAGGGGAAATCCACGTTTTCCTGGGGAACTAAACATATGTATTTGCTAAGACCAAACTGTTTCTAGAGAAGCTATTGAATCTGACAAGACCTCACACAAGAATTATACCAATGTAGGTCAATTGCTCTTACCAAATTACTCCCAACTTACATTATTACAAATGAGATCACGATGCCATTTAGTCGTCAATGGAAGTAAAATCTAACCCATAAAGATGCATCTGCACTTCAGCATTCAGCAGAAAGGAAGTGATGAATCACACTCTTGCCCTAAGAGTGACACAAAGGAGCAATCAGCTTGAGCTGATATTCTGGCACCAGTTAAGAAGACACTCGTGACTCCTCGTGTTCTGTGTTCCTGAGTCCTTGAGATGAAGCTCCCATAGTTTGCAGCAGCATAAAATACAGTCACTGATGATATTCAGAGTGCCTTGCATCCAAAAAAAAAAAAAGAAACAAACTTCAGAGCACACAAAAAGTGTTTAAAAATAATTTTACTAGTCACAATTGACATTTGAGTTAAAGCTTCATTTTGAATTAACACCGCACCGTACGAGTGAAATTGGAATTGAAAAATGCTGTATGAAATGATTTACTATTGCAAGAACTTGGTCAGAATACGAATACGAAAATGTTCAGTGAGACATAGACTGACCATTAATTGTTGAGATGTCAGTTGTATGTTACAATTACAGAGAAGTTGTACACCAGGCAGCACACTGAAACCCAAACCATTGTTTTGTTAGCTCAGTACTTCTTCCAGGAGAAGAATGGAATCTGCTGACCAGCTTTACTACATCTGCTGTCACCCTAGTTTCTTCTTGAAGTCCCGTTGGATTAGTAACTACAACTGATTTTGCAAGAGCTCAATAGCTGGTACAATGGCAAGTAGAACAACTAAAAGCTGGGCTACACTGGAATGAGGAACCAAATTGCCACGTTTACATAGAATTTTAACTCTTTAAAGTATTGCAATATACTGACTGATGAATACTTAGAGCATCCATGAAGATAGAAAATAAGATCTTGTTTGTTCTTTACGCTTGGATTCAACCTGGCTAAATCGCAGGGATGTTGGAAACTTGTAGGAAAATGATACTTGTGGAGGCAAGATGCACTGTGTTTTCAAATAAAGCGGGATGTCAGGTCAATCCTGTGCTAGGAAATTAAAAAGTGAGTAGGTGGCTTGCAGTATTCCTGGATGTTAACATTCCCCTCTCTGTGCATAAATACCTCTGAGAATAAATGTTTAATGGACCCTCATGGAAAAGTATATTCCTTCAACTCTGTAGCTTAAAAAGAGCATTTCTTTTTTTAAGAAAACTTAAGCTCCATGCCAGCTTCCACCTACTTTTTGTCCTTCTTTATACTCAGAGCTCCAGCATACAACAAATATTCTCTTCTCAATAGACCAAACCAGACAATTAGAAGTGTTGGGCCTTTCAAAGACAAAATGAATGGTAGACCATGGGGGTGAGGAGTAAAGGGTAAAAGGTAAATCACAATTGAACTCCCAATTAATTTGCTGTTTCCTGTCAGCCATGAGTAAGGGAAGCTACATGACTAAGGCCATCCTTTCCAAGCTGATGGAGCCAGATGGTGTGATGTGATGGAGTTAATATTAATGTTTGCATGCTGCCTTCTCTTGACTAATCCAGAGCGCTGCTTCCCGCTGGTCTGGGGAAGAAGACTGCAAAGACAAGGAGATCCGTCATTCCAAGGAAACATGAAGCAGGAATTTGTTCAGACAGGATTTGGTTTCTACAGTCAGTAGCCAAAGTTTTAGGAAGACTTTTATCTTCAAATATTTTATTTAAGAGAGTTGTCACAGCATTGGGAATACCTGTCTTGAAAATGCATTCAAATTTACATTTTTTATTTGGAGTTGCGGATCATTGCTCTGTGGACACTTCTCTTCCTCCCAAACTGTGCTCTAAGATAATATTTGAAAAGTCAAAGCAGTAACTCACAAGCAATTTCTTTACTCCCTGCCACAATTTAGCACTTTACAAAGAATGTGCAGGAGCTCTTTTCAGTGAGCTGAAAAAACACCACAGAATGTTATACCCTTTTCCTGAGCTTCAGAAGAGAAATTCAGTATATTTCTTTACTCTTTCAATCCCATCAGTAGGATTTCTCAAATAAGGAAGCATCTCCAAACAACCCAAAGTTGGATACAATTTTCATACTGGAGCATTAACAATTGCCACCACCTTCAAATCACTTGGGCCACATCCTGCTGGACTTTCATTCAGGTAAAATGTTAATCAACCTAAATAGTGACTTCAGATCAATAAGAACTTCATGATTTCACACACTGTTGCTTTTCATTTTTAATAAGGATGGATTTTCAAGTCCACGTAAGTTTCCCTCGCAGGCAATCAAGGTAACTTTCAATCCCAAATAAGCAGTTTTTTAATTGTAATCTACTTCTAGAACACACTTTCATCTTAATATATTGTACTTTGTTGGGGATAGAAGTAAGCAAACTGATTTTTCTAGTATCATTTGCCTTTGTTTTAATTTGAGAGATCTCATCTCTATGGCTTGTGTTCTGATACTTGGTATATTCTCTTTTTTAATAAACAGTAATTCTACTACTGGCCTTTGCATTCTATAACTATAAAAAATAGAGAATGATTTAAAAATAGTTTTCTTTATCTTATTTAGTAACACAAAAGCCACTCCAAAACTTAGACTGGAAGAAAATATTTTCAGCTAAATTACATTAGCAAATTTCATGCAATTTCTATTAACAATATGAACTTAAATCTGGTTTGGCTTTTCATACTGAAGTGGTACATCTGATCTTCTCAGGCACAAATTCTATTTTTAAATAAAAAACTGCTTCTATAAATATTTCAGCTTTAAACACCCATAATTCAGTTTCCTTTTTTTTTTTTTTTTTTTTTCCCATCTAGAATTGCAGTAGGGCCTTGGAGAGGTTAAACCACTACAAAAACCCTAACATCCACTTAATGACTGCTAGTAGCATTTCCCCATGTTCAAATCAGACTGCCCATAATTCAGAGGACACGACAAGGTCACCAATAAACATCAGTGAACCGCGTCTGCTTTTGCAAGTTCCACATAAAAATAGTGCATCCCTAGGAACACAAAACAGACATAATAGATTGGTTCACATCAGAACACACACAAACACAAGAAGCTAATCATCTTTTGATTGCAAGAGGCTTTGGCTCAATTATTTTGCAACACTAGCAGCAGTCTCCTTTGTGTAGGGTTAAAAGAAAGGAAAAAAGTTGCTTTGTGGCTTTAAGCAATCAGAACTAATGCCAGGACCAAATTAAGCTCTTTGCAGACAAAAGTAAAAGGCAGCATTTGGCTTGCTACCATCTACACATTTGGCAGAGCTGGACCCAAGAAAACTACAGTGAACATCATGAAGGCATCACCAGCTGAATTATCCTCTCCCACCAGAAAATACACATGCAGCAGGGTGGGAATGAAGCTGCTTTCCACCACCTGATTTCATCTCAGTGTAAAAAGTGATTCCAGGAGTGATCAAGGTATCACTTACCTGCAGCTGTGTGTACCACAGAATATCCAAAAAAGCAAACAGCACACTGCACTGCGCTCTCCACATAACCTCCCTTCAGCTCTGAGCAGGGAATACATTCACCAAGTGACCTGAGCCATGAGCTCCCCATAAACTGCAGGGAAAAACCACGTGGCAAACATGAACTCCACGGGTAAAATGTCAGCCTGTGAGAGGCCAACACGTGGAAGTTACTACAAGTGGTACATAAAGAAGGTGCTCCTGAATAATTTGCTCTTATAATAAGAAAATACCCAGGAAAAAGAGTGCTGTCAATCTGAAAACCAGAGTAACAATGACTACTGAATCCTCAGAGAAAGATTAATGACTTGTGAAATACTCAAAACCTTTGTTATTAGACACTTGCTGTCAATGAGTTCCAAGGGATAGCTAGAGTACACCTTAAAATACACTATGTTTAAATAAGAGATTTACCAGCTGTCCCAACTTCCCAATGACACTCTCCCCCCCCCAAAAAAAAGAAGAAAACATGCAACATATTTTACTTTTGTTTCTCCCATACTTGAGACTGCTTAAGGCATCAATTCATTGCATCTTCTGCATACTTTCCTTGTGGTTTTTCATTCTTGTCCCTACTTAGGTGTCTGGGGTCAGATCAGATTTAAAATACCAGAAAGACAATTTCTCCTGTTTCTTTGGTTTCAAGACCTATCTTGATTTAGCCAAACTGTGTCCTCCACCCTTTGCTTCCCAGCCACTACATGGAGTTAGTAAGGATGTTTGTACTGACATCTTCCCATCTGTTCCTTCCTGTGGCACTGTGGAAGCTGGTGTGCTCCCAGTGAAGGGTGGGAAGTGCAGAGCAATTTATTTGTAAATGCAGAGTAATTTATCATTGAAGCTTACAGAATAAAGAACACACACTTGACATGTCCTTGCTAAATTCTCCATGAGGGAAACAACATCATTTACATACAGCACTGTCAATATTTCAACTGGCAAACTTGCTAAATACTGGAAATATTTCTGAAAAAAATAATTCTCATTATTTTTTCATCAGCAGAAAATTGTCCATACATGATATATTAGGTATCTTCAGGGGTGTTTCATTTATATGGGCAAACCTGTGAGTGCAAAGAGGGTAATAACCTCACCAAGCTACATGAGACAGACTACTGGCCAGTGCATTAGAAGGTTAAAATTATTGTAAATGCAGAATGACATTGGTCACTGTAATAAGAATCCAAAGCAAAATATAAACAAACAGAATCAGTATGGATTTTTAAAAAGTATTTCTAAAAGCTACAGGCCCACAGCAAAAGCACATTAAAAATTTTCCCCTTGAAATTTTTTTCTTGAGACTGTCCATTTAACTTAACTCTTTAAAGAAGGGGCACCAAGAGAATCCTCTATTAGAAACCATCCATAATTATTTCCAAGTTAATCTTTGCCTTGAGAAGCATTTTTCTAGACCAGATATCACAGGTGATTGTGGCTTTGCTGTAGCCAGACCAAAATAATGGAAGCCAATATCTAAAGAACTTGATTCACTGACCAGATACCTGGACAGGACATGCCCAGGCATCACCTACAAAGGAACATAGAGGGTAAAAAAAATACATAAATTTTTGCAACAAAGCAAGGTTTTTGTGACTGTTCAAACAATAAGAGATCAAAAAGTTACTTAAGTCAGCCATCCTAAACAAAAGTGAAACTACGAAATATTCCCTTAATCTGCAGTTTCAAAGGTTACCAGGAAGGACTTGGTAAATTACTTCATGTCTAACCTCAAACATGTGTTGCTTCTTCACTCACACTGACCAAATGCAGACTCCTCCACCCTATTTTTATTTAAAAATAAAAGATGAGTATAGTATTTCTGTATCTCACTGAGGTATTTGTGAAGTTGTTTGAGACCTTGTAATGAAAGAACTGAAAATCCACATGAAATGCAGTGTTACTAAATGGTACCCTGACATTTGATTTTCATTTAAAAATAAGCCCTCTTTAACACAACATAAGTACAAGGCAACACTACTACAAGACATTCTTTTCAGTTTTTGATAACAAAGTTTTAACTGTTTGGATTGAAATTTCTCAGGGTGGAGGTTGAATTTATTCTGCAGGTTTCTGGAGGAAAAAAAAAAGTCATCTTTAAAAGAAGGGTAAGAAGTGCTTTATCCTACAGTATTCAAAAATCCACACACTAGAAATTCCCAATGAAAATGGGTAATAAATGCTTCAGAGCCAGGACTTGCAATCTGACAAGCAACATTGCCCAGATTTCAAGGCCTTCTGTCATGTACATGACTTGAATCTTGTCGAGTTAAAGTTCCATAAAAGAATTGTGACTTCCATATGCTCAGTATGGAAAAAGAAAAAGCTATAGGGCCAGAACCACCCCAGAACACAAGAGGCACTGAATTTAAAAACTAACTGGAACTTCATGCCTGGATATCTACACTCCTCTGCAGTTTTGGCCCCTGTTTTCTCCTCAGGGCTGACATAAGAGTATGATCACCTTCATTTGTTATCAGTTACTCTTGTTTTCCAAATGGTAAAATCAGGGCTATGAATTGAAATGTGTCAGCTGTTTTAATAAACTGTGCAGTAAAACCATTTTGTGTATTTGAATTTGGGGGTGAGTGAAAGCATGTGTATCAGGAGGTACATACCAGCAAAGTGATATCCAGAAGACTCTGTGAGTGATACAAGAATTAAGTCTCTGGGAGTAACACCATCACTCTGTTTCCATGGAATTAAAATATTTATGTTATGTTCAAGTACTACTTCCTGAAAAAACCCTTGGAATACCTTGCTTCTGTGATATTGATTTATCTTCTCTACCTTTGGAACTAAAAGACCGAGTAAAGAGGTTGTGTTTGCAGTGAAACCCCTTTCCCTGGAAAAAAGGCAGATCTCTACAGTGAACCATTCTGGTATCACTGTAACTCCTAGCAGGAGTCATAGTCTTTGCTGATGGACAAGAGGAAAGAGCAGGCTGAACACAGTTTTCCAAACTATGATGCCATGGCCATTTGGAGACAGCCACCCTGTCATCTGGTACTTCAAATTGAGCTGGAACTCTCCTTCATAGGCAATAACTTGCTGATGGTTCAATGAAGGTGACTAAGGAAAATTAATTTTCTATCAATTAGAGTGGGACAAAGGATGTTCTTGCATTTAGTTCCGTAACAGAATGCCTTGATGGCCAAATTCAATAAAAGTTGGAAAAAATGTTGGGAATTTTGGCCTTGGAAGACAGAAGTCAACTTTTACAATCATCTTCAAAATGTGATTTTTCAGCTGCAGATTATCAGCTGTTCTCCTGGGACACTAAATACCTCTATGAGCCCAGACCTTCAATGACCTAATTATTCTGTCTTATTTTTCAGTAATCTGTTGTTTTCCTTGTCCTTTGTTAGGATAAGGAAACGTCCTACTTTTTGACAGTGTCCTCATGAGTGCCCTATCCTTAAAAAGGGGAGGAAGAAAAAAATCCCCAACCATGTGGAAAACTTCCAATCATGAACCTGAGCCTATTAATGGGGCACAGTAAGAGCACAGAAAATGCTCTTCCCATTTTATAACCTGTTGCACTTCCATGTTTGTAACATTATGAGGAGTATTTTTTAATTAAAAGGTTTTTTTCTGAAGCTTTATACCAGTTGAAACATGCAATAGCTTGTACTATACCACATCCCCATTTAAGTTCTGAGGATGTAACATATAGGTGTCTAGCTGACTCATTTTCCCACATGACAACTTTCTGATGTCCTGGACAGTCATAAACTTCAGTTTTCATATCATACAAAACAATTCATCCCCTCATTTGCTTCCCTTTGCTTTGTTTAGAATGATTAACTGAAACAAAATTATTATTTTCATAAGGCATTCCTTGTTCCTCATACAAGACATGAAATAATGTATTAAAATTCAAATATATGCATAAGAATTGGACATGATCTGAAAACCCTTTTTAAATCTAATTTAATAAAGGTTACAAACTGCTCTGTACATGTACACAAGGACATTCAAAAATCCTAACAGTGTGCTGGGCCTGCATTCCAAAAAGTCATCTTGATGCCTCCTTCCAATCCCTTTCCCTGGAATACTGCTCTCCGATACACGGCTCAAAAGTCCACATATCAGAGACTGGGCAGCAATTGACTCTGAAGAGTACAGTCAGTTCACTTCCCCAGAACAAACAGCAATACCTGCTCCTATTAGCCCTTTTACTCTCCTGAGAATCTTTATGTAATGTTGCATTAGTAGCCTTTACTAAATTAGAAAACCAAAAGGGAAGATAAATCAATATGAATGTACGTTTGCTGATATTGATTTTTCCTCTCATAGTCAGCATGGGAATATTGTGGTTCCTATTAATACAAGGAGTAGAAGAGCTTTAAATGGTTCTGTTTGGATAATTACCCAGTAGTTTGGGAAACTTATTCAAACTTCTTTAGTCTGTAATTTTGAACTAGACACTCCATGAAATCAATTCCTTCTCATGAATAATCACGTTAATATGTTGATGACAATTTCTTGATGTGGCTTATCAAGAAGATGACTAGGAGAGGCATTCAGGTATCTGGTATTCATAAAAAAAGGATGAGGGGCTAGGCAATGTGAAGGTCAAGGGCAGCAAGGCTGCAGCAAGCACAGCATTCTGCAGCTCAACATGCGGGAAGAAATTGAGCAAGAGAAATATTGGAGTCACAACTTTGGAATTCAGGCTGTATTTCATTTGGTTTAGGGATGGGCTGTGGGGGATCCCACAGAACACTGCCCTGCAGGGCTGAGTGGCTGGTCCAGGACATGTGGCTGGTCCTCATGGACTCCCCCTTTTTAGTGCACAGGAACAGGTCAGTCTGCCAGGCAGGAGGGAAGCCAGCATGGCAGGAAGCCAGCACGGATGAACAGGGAACTCCCATCTCAGCTCAAGAACGTGGAGATGGAAGGCCAATGCCAAAGCTCAGATGTAGCTGTAAAAAATTGAGAGATTAAAGGGCAGAAGGGCTTCTGTACCTTGGCAGCAAAGGGAAGGATGGGAAGGACATGGCCCCACTGCTCAGTCTGGCAGGAAATCCAGTGATAAAGGATGTGGATAAGGCTCAGGTACTCAATGGCTGGTTTTCCTTACATCATTTCCAGAGTTTTTTTTTTTCTGGTTTTTGGGGGAGTTGTTTGGGGGTTTTGGGTGGGAAGGGGTTTAGCTCCTGATAAGGTTTGTCTTTAGGCCTTCAGCATCTCCAAGCCCAGGATCAGTCTCTGGGAGTGGTGCACTTCAGCCAGTTGGACATACACAGAACCTTGGAACAGCACTTGAAGGTGTGGAGAAAGTTGGCCAATGTCACTGTAAAGTTGTCCTCTCATTTTCGAAAGGTCATGACCATCAGGTGAGGCTTTTGATGAACAGCAAGACAAACACCATATCCATCTCCAAGAAGGAGGAGCCAGGGAGCTCCTCCTGTAGGGCAGTCAACCTAACTTCAGTTCCTGGAAAGATCACAGAGTAAGTCATCTTAGAAGACATATCCAAGTACACAAAGGATAAAAAGTTACAGCCAGGTTGGAATTACCAAAGAAAGGCTCACACACCTGACTATTCTATGGCAAGATCACTGGCTCTGTGGACAAGGGGAGGTAATGGGTGCCACTTACCTCGACTTTAGCAAGGCATCTGACAGTCTCCCATACAACTTTGTAGCTAAGTTGCAAAGCTGTAGCTTAGATATGGAAGAAAGGTGAAAATTTCCCTGGACTGCCACAAACCACAAATGCCAAACCCTGTGCCTGGGATGGAATAATCCCATGCATCAGTAGAGGCTGGGAAGAAGATTTGCAAAAAAGAGCCAGGTGTCCTGGCAGAAAAAAGGCTAAACACGAGCAAGTAGCATGCCCTAGCTGTGAAGGAGGCCAACCACACCATGCATCCACTCACCAAGAATGTTGCCAGCAGGTCACAGGGAAGTCTTTCTGGGAGCCCATGACTGGAATGCCCCATTTAGTTTTGGGCTGCTCTGTACAAGACACTACAATAAAAACATGTCCAGAACCTCTAGAAGAATTAGGGGGCTGAGGCACACACTGAGTGAGCACAGGCTGAGAGAACTGGGCTTGCTAAGCTTGAAGAAGAGATGACTAAGATAGACCTTTTTGCTGTCTTGAGGTGTTCTAGAGGAGGATATAGAGCCGTTGGTGCCTGCCTCTTATCAGAGCAATGTAGCAAAAGGATGAGAGGCAGCAGACAAGACATAAAGGAGGGAACTCCAACTAGACACATAGAAATTCATTCTTTTATTATGAGGGTAACAAAACACTGGAATAGGTTGCCCAGAAATGTTGTGGAATCTCCATTCCTGTTGCTACTACTTTAGCTTAAGTCAAAGATCTGTTAAGAAACACTTTTACAGAAAAGGCATATTTGGGATCTTTTTCTTGTTACTATAGCAGTTGAAATACAGTATTCATTCACAGAACAAAGATCATATCCCTCACTACCACAGGACAGCTCAGAATCAGTGCAACTACAAAACCAATGTGCTTATCATTCTCTCCGAGTACAGCAAGATGAATTTGTCATGTGAAAGGAAAAACCCGTAAGTCAGGCAATCTTACTCACACTGAATGAAAATAGAGTCATCACTGATGGAGTTAAAGCAGATAAGAGGAAATCAAACTTCAGAGAAGCTTTACATAATTTCATTGCTTGAAATTTTTAGTGATAAGTGAAATGAGCCTGTCTCTACTTTTCGGCCTGTAGGTTTTTTGCATACAATCACACATACATATACTACCTAAAGCTCAGACAAAACAGCCTGGTTTATATAATTTTTGCAAACAGCAATATCGAAGATAGAATGTTAAAAATAGTATCCCATGCCTTTTCCTCCCTCTATATCCTAAACCACATTTCGAACCACAGTCTCTATTGACATACTTTTAGTGTGAGTATGACTTTTAGGATAAAATGGGACTGCTATTTGTCAGCTAGAGTTAATGATACTTAGACATTTGAAAATGTTAGACCGCATCATCTCTCTTGGAACTGTACAGAGGGCTTCTACGTCTTGTGGCAACTGTTGCCAAGTAGTAGGGAAAACAGAGATGCTTTCTAGCAGGCTTTATCATTTCATAAATGCTTCCTCAATCATTACGACATTTTTCATGATGGTCAATCAACTTCTCCCACAGTTGTTAAGCCCACATCTCTTTCTTGCTTGAGAGAAAATTTCTGTTGGTCTGTACTCCTCAGAAACCCCTCAGAGACAAAGAAAATGAAAATCTGTGTGATGCTGTATCTGCTTTCCAATTTCACAGTGCTGCGGGAGGGGAGACTCTCCATAGGTTCTGTTCTGTAACAGCAGCCACTTCCAACTAGGTCATGTCACAACCAGCAATTCAAGTGACCTAAAAAATGGTCGTGGCAGAAGGACAGTTCTTGATAATGACAGCACACTGTTCACCCATCCTTGTGCTCAGCATTTCCTTCCATCAAAACACTCCTTACTCTGTTTCCATTTCTACTTACCTGAATTTTCCTGCCTCCAGACCCACACAACTCTGTCCTCTCCATTTCATTTTGTTCCTAGCAGGTGTCCCATTCTGGTGGCAAGCCTCCTTCAGTTTTGCCTGCATGCCAATCCTGCCTTCCCTTTGTTCCACCTCAGCCCTGCCTCCTGTGGTCCATCCCAAGCTCCCTGGTCCTTCTGTCCCCTCGTGATTCATGCATCCCACCTGCCCAGTCTGGATGTTTCTGCATTGCACCAACAATGACACAACACTCTCAGGAGTTTTCTTCCAATCCTCACCTCCCCTTTATAATCATGTTGAACAACACCTCCAAATACCCCTTCCAACGTGAATCCTGCAATTCTTATAGCACCATGACATTCTGTATTAGCAGATCTTTTAACACCAGAACTCCCTCTGAAGCCATGTAAAATAGCTGCAGAAGGATCTTTCCTTAAAGCTGAGTAGCAAATCAAAAGTAAATAACAAAAACCCCTAACAAAAATGTCCTGGACCTGATTTAGTTTTACACAGTCTTGGTAGGTTCACTAGTGCTTCGATGACACAGCAATTTCATTGTAGATAAGAAAGCAAGCTCAGCTCAATATTATAAGATTAATTAAGGATGATAATAAAATTAACAGATTCGGGCAAACCAGCATGAAAAATTACAGGGGGAAAAAAAAGGAGGGGAAAAAAAAAAGAAGAAAAAAGAAACCTGTCCCATTACTCCTTATGGAAGCTTTCCTTTGAAAAATCCATGCAGTTCATGTTTCTGTCAGAAGATGTAATATGCCTGTAAATTTAATCTGACAGAAGAAGCAGCACAGCATCAGCAGAAAATGACAAAATCAGATTGTAAGAGAGGGACAGCCAAATGCCTTCACAGCTCTCAGAATCCACCGAGGGAAACAAATTCACACAACTGTAATAAACCCAGACTCAGACACTCACTGGAGGTTTGTGGTGCTAATACCTTTAGTTTTCACTTCAAAATCTCATTCAAAAGTGCTTAAATCTTGTATTGGCTGCCTGATGGAAGGTGCCTTTGCCTAAATCCAACCCTTTTAAAAACCAAGGATAGACTGCATTTATTGTTTCCAAGGGCAACACTTCAAATGTTACCAAGTTTTGTTTTCTGGTTCAGTTACACAAATCACAATTCCTTTTTCTACCCAGGCCTTTCTTCTCATATCCACAAACCTAAAAGCAACACAAATAATGATCAAAATGTAGGCTTAAAATAAAAATGAAATATTTTTACTCTTTGGGAAGCTGCAAATAATTGCATTTAAAACATACAGGTAATTGTGGATCCTTATTGCAACACACTGCATAAGAAAAGGGGAAAAAAAGTCAATTTTCAGCTTGAAAGGAAGCTTACCTTAAAACAAACCTTTTCTTCATATTTTCTAACCAAATAAAGCCAGTAACAAATAAAAATTATCAGCTAAGGTGTTGTGCCAAAATCATGCTGTAATGGGTTAGGAGATCCTACCTTAAAAGGACACTTAAAATAGCTTTTAAGGCTGCCTTTAACTACAGAATGTGCATTTGTGAGAGCCTTCAGCAGCTCTGCCCACCTGGAGGAGCAGAGCTGAAACAGCCATTAGCAGCATTAGAATTTCCCCACAGCAATATCCATGGGAAGCTATCAAAAATACAAAAGCATTGGGGAACATTTGACACAGAAATGTCATTTTATTTGCTCGGGTTTTTTAAGTTTTAAGGATCCTTCCTTCTATTTTTCTGCTCTCTCTTCACTTTTCATTCACTTATATCTAAATCTATGAAACACTGTATCAGTCTTTAACAAACACCAACATTTTTCATTTAAAAAACAAACATGACAACAAAACTCAAGAGGATACTTCTGCCAGTAGAGAAGGAAATAATGTAAATTCTCCTAATGAAGTAACACTGTAACACCTAAAAGTATAAAGTTATTCAGACTTTCTATTTGATCAATTAGCTCAAATAAAAGCTGATAGGAATGTTCAGAACTGATAAAAAGCTCCCCAGCACTGTGGATTTCACTGCAGCAGCAACAGTGGCTCTGTGATGGCTCCATTCCCTTCACAGGGCAAGAGCTGCTCTGCCAGGTGAGGCATAAAAATAAGGTCCTCAATTAATGCAATTACCTAATGCAACTTTCCGTACTAGGAATTAATTAAATAGGGGCATCTTCTCTGTAACTGGTTGGAAAATACCTCTTTTGGAGCAACAGGTATTTGTCTGCCAAATTAAATGGTGATTACCAGAGAGATGTGGCTGGAAAGGCATTATCTTAGGGAAGATATAATTGCTACTGTCCCTTATTAACCTATGGGAAATAGCAGGACTGCCTGATCCTCTTCAATATTTTGGTGGTTTGTCCAGCCAATCAACTGAGCAAAGAATGACATTGATGGCTCAAAACAGTTTATGTCACTTTATCAGGACAACAATAAGGTAATGGCTATTGATAATATTTTACTGAACTTTAGCACAGACAGTTGTGGTAACAAAACCACAGGGGAAAAAAATCACATACTGGCTCCAAATGGTTGCCTTCTCAGGATAAAATCTAGTGTTAAATTTTAACTGTAATTAAAGTAGCATGGGGGTGGAAGTAAAGGAATTTGCAAAGTTAAACCTTATGAGAAATGTTACTGCAGTTAGTGAATTCTGCTACATTAAATAAATAAAGAGGGAGGAAAAAGCCTTCTGTAGGTTTTGACAGTATTTTTTCTTTGCTATAGCAGGGAAATCAACAATACATGTTCGGAATATTATCAGCATTAGAGAGAGAGACTGGAGGATGAAATCTAGAATTTTAATAAGACATCTGACAGAATCATACTCACAAATGTATAGCTATAGAAGTCAGGCATATTTTAGGGATAAAGGCAACACAACCAGAAAAAATATTCCACACACAAAACATTCCACGCATCTTCTTTAGGCTTATCATAAACTGCTTATCTAAAGACAAGATAGTGAAATCATACAGTAATTTAAAACACTGAAAATCTAACACTGATAAAAATAAAAGTTTCTACTGATTAAATGTACACAAGAAAGATTCTTTTCTTTTCCTGAATAACATGAGAACTCAATGCAATTATATTGATACAGACCCTCCCTTCCTCCTCCTGAAATAAGTTTTTTCCTGGTGTTAAATTTGTTTTTTGCAGCTCAGATTATGTCCTCTGGAAAGTGACTGATGGTAAATCAAAAAGAATTCTTCACAATTACAACATGTACATAGAAAGTTAGAAAGGAAAAAAACGTAGCTCTACTAATGATAGATAGTATGTAACTTTTCTCTAGCTCTCGGCAAGACAAGCCACTGGCAGAAACATGGCCTATAAAAAGGTAAAGCTCAGTACCTTGCAAATAAATGCATAGCAAAAGAAGAAGTAAAGAGTAGTATTTTGCTAAGTGATTATGATAGTAGGCCAGTCAAAGAAAAAAAAAAAATCTTTTGGTAAAAACCCAGACTCTTACATGCAGGAAAACTGCAACCCTCAACAGAAAATCATAGTAAATTATAGTTAATTATTTTGTACACAGTATGTGTAATATCTGAATTCCAAATCCAACAATGCTGAAGAGAACTATCCTGTTCCTGTGGGGACTAACACTGCAGAAAATCTCAAAACAGTCTCATAAACTTCACCAGGGAGCCACACTGCAGACAAACACGTGCCTGCTAAGAACCTAATGTGCTGGGGTTTATCTGGGGGCAGGGTGGGGAGCTGCTTAGAATTGGAATGAAAGCAGCCAGATTTAGTTTCAGTGCACGGAGAGCATTTTAATAACAGCAACAGAGGAAACTATAATAGTCTGACCCTATACTCATGAAGGAACCTTCAGCAAGTAATAAATTACTAAAAATAATTTTTAAAAAATAAATAAAAAAAAGACTAAAATTGTTTTAACCATTACAGCTGGAGTTAAGAAGTGGTCTCAGAGCACGACTGAGAATTTCAACTTTCAAGCATGAGGAAAGTATTCCTGTGCAAAGCTACTGAGAGCCTTAATAAATGTGGGCTGAAAAGACCACATATTTCAAATTATTTGTGCCTGGGAAGGGATGCAACCAGACTCCAGCACAAAGCACAGGGCACTGGTTCCCAAAGAGGGAGAGCTACCATGCTGCAGCACTGAAGGCACATGCCCAGGAATATGTGGAGCACGGGTAATCAAGCCTGGCTGGATCATTCTGGCTCCACCAGAGCAACCTGCTGCTCCCAGGAAAGCAGCATGCTGGAAGGCATCACACAAATGCGTTTAAGTGGCCCTGGATGAGTGAGAGGAACTTAGGAATGCTGCCTCAGCACTCTCTCCTCTAGCAGGGACAGCAGTGGTGCCACCAGAGTGAGAAGAAAATTGTGGCAACCTGGGAAGGAATGAAAAGGAAAAGGCAACTACCATGCAACAACAGCTCCAAAGGGGCTGGAGAAGAGAAAGGGAGGCAAATGAGGTGCTCAGCACTGCATTGGCCCAAGTGATTTCTGCTGTGTGTCAGAAAAAGGTGCAGCTCAGAGGAAGGAGAGAGGGTGGGCAGGTAGGCAGGCAGCCAGGGGAGGCTGTGAGCTCAGCAGTGCTGTGAACACTTGTTCCTCACACAGTTCACTTCCCCCATCTGTCTGGTTCACACTGGGGCCACGCACACACCTGTGCCAGGAGCAAGGTGCCAGAAGGGCAGGACTGAACGCCTGGGACCTGGGGCAGGGCTTGCACATGCTCAGCAGTGCCCCCAAACAAATCCACAGAAAATCACTCGCTCAGTGCCAACAACGTTCTGGAGGAAGCATGCCTGAATCTTTAATATCACAGGTCCTTGAATGTGAAGGTTTAATAACTGCTTGAAGAACCCTCCTGAACTGGTTTGGCCTAACCATCTCCACATTTGTTATTAAAGGAGACCTGCAAAATGTCATGTTGCATGGATTTTTGCCTTAAATTGGCCTGAATATTACCTACACAAAATCCTTTTCATGCCATATCAAAAGCAAGAAGTGGTTTGGGTTTTTTTAACAAAACAGTATCCAGGTAGGTAGAAGGCAAAAAAGTGACATTCTAATTATATACTTCATGAAATTATGACATTTTGAAAGCATGAAAATTACTTTGTTTCATAAACAAAAGTACAGCAAATTCGTTCAGACTCGATTTTACAGTTATCATGAGCTACTGGATTACTGACTGTGAGAAAAAGAACCATAGTTTAAAGAATCAATGTTTTTAAGCTGTGACATTTTTGCTAAAACATCCTTAAGTTTTTAGATGCAGTGAGAATTCACAATGTTTCTCTTCTTAGCAGCATCTTGTTTCATTGGAAAATTTTTAGTCTGCTATCAAGCAATCCCATAAAGCAGGGCAGAACTAATGGCTTTATTAAGTATATTTACTTCAGGCTAAATGGAAGGAGCAATTACATTCCACTTACGCAGGAAAACAGCTGGAACCAGCAAAAGGTACCTCAGAGTGTAAAAGAAAATATAAAAAGGCCTGATCAGAAGCTTGACAGGTCCACTGACTCAAAACACAGTGTTAGGGAAGTCAGTCCAGCTGTGTGGGAAAGGTGCACAGGGACCTGGGAGGGAGGTGGTAAAAAAGCAGCTACACACAGAAAGACACAGCCAAAATATCTGAAAGGTCTCCTTCAAGATATTTGAAGGGGGAAAAAAAGTAAAAAAAGGAAAGCAGGGTACCTTTTGTAAGTATTATTGTTGGAGGCAGGAAATGCATCTGCAAGGGAAAAGTCAAGGAGTGGGACTCCAAGAGTTCCACTCTTCTAAGCCCTGGTGACAAGTTTGGACTTTGTGTAAGCAGGAGAATTACCAAAGAAATTAAGATGATGGCAAAGAGAAGCCCCAGCACAGGAGGAGGAATGAGCTTAAGGGTGCCTGGAAACTGAATTGAGTACTATTTAATCAGCAAAAAGAAACTAATGTGTTAACTAAGCAACAGCTTACTTATCTTTCCTACTTATTACTTTTTAGGGTTTTTTGGTTGGTGTTTTTTTTGTTTTTTTTGGTTTTTTTTTTTTTTCCTTTGTACTCTGGTCATGTCCAGACCAAGGACAGCAGTTTTCCTTGTCCACCATGAGCCCATGTATCTTCCTTGCTGTTACAGGATCTGTAGGTCAGCCAGACCTTTGCAGTGGAACAGCTTAGAGCCATTTTCCTACCACAAGTATCACAAAAAACCACTTACAGAATTCTAAACTATCAAGCTGTATTTCATCACAGCCCCAAAAGAAACAAGGTGGCTTTAGACAGGGAGGAAGTGAGACTAAGATAGATTATAACCAGAGTATGTTCAGATGCTTCCTCTCCTAAGACATGCTTGCAGAGCAAGCTGTAGGTCCTTATTCTTAGTGATGCAATTTTTGGTGGCCTTCTGGGATACAATAAAACCTATAGAGTCTCTCCTAAGTCCCAAAAACCAGCCCAACAGCCTTTCTTTCTGTCCTTTTTGACAACATGGTCACTCCTAACTCCAATCAAGAGTCTCACTGTCCCTACATTTAATTTTATGAATTCCCAGCTTGCTGTTTCTTAATTCTCTCCTATCCTCACTTCACATGATGGGAGTCTTTTACCTAAGCTTGCCCATGTGCTCTTGGAACAGATGCTACTGCTCACTCTATCCCACAGGCTCCATCTGGTCTGGAGCAAGAAAAGGGAAGAAAACACAATAGCAGACCTCATCCCCTCTGTCCAGCTACTGTCCTTTTGAAAATGTTGTGTCAAGAACATTGCAAACAATTAAGACAGCATCCATTACCACCACCTTGGTTCTTCAGGGCATCCTGGTCTCAGGATGTAAATATATCACCCTACTGCTTCTGTAAAGGGAAGGTGGTGACTGCCTCCAGAATGGCTGCATCAGTCTGAGGTGATGAAGTAAAAATAATTTGCTCTTGCAGGGGGTTCAGGCAGGAGGGTTAAACCAATCTTTTCCATGTAAGTATGTACTGAGCTTATCTGCATGCCTCATAAAGCTCATGTATTTGCTGTAAACTGTCGGTACCAATAGATTAATAATAAATATGTGTGTCTGACGGGAAAATGTGGCAACTGAATCCTTGGTCTTGTCCATCTGTTGCTCGCTATTTGTATAACTCCATATTATAGTATGCTTGTTTAGTTTTCAGCTGCATGTCGCATGTATGAGTATATATAGATATATATAAATATGTGTATGTGTGTGTGTATATATATGCACATGAGGGTTTAGCTTGCAATGCTGTTCCCTTTGGCAGGGGTGTGTGAGGCTGTGCCAGCAGCCTGGAGCAAGGCAGAGTCCCTCATGGATCCCTGAGCCCTGCAAGGATCCCTGAGCCCTGCAAGGATCCCTGAGCCTCTCATGGATTCCTGGGCCTTGCATGGATCCCTGAGTGCCACATGGATCCCTGAGCCCCGCAAGCAGGTGGCTCAGGAACCCCTCCAGGTGGGCTCAGAATGTCTCTGGAGAGACCCCATGGCCACCCTGGGCAACTGTTCCAGTGCGCTGTCACCCTCAAAGTTCTCCCACACGCTGAGGTGGAACTCCACGTGTTTTAGTTTGTGCCCACCGCTCCTCGTGCTGTCGCTGGGCACTGCTAAAGTCTGGTACTTTCCCCTTGGTACCTGCCTTGGCGATATTCGTCTGTATTAGTGAGATCCCCCTTCGCATTTTTTTTCCTGAAGACACCTAAAGCTGGACTAAACAGGCGCAGCTGCTGCACGTCCCCTCCTAAGGGATGAGTCCAGGAGCACCACAGCACTCCCAGGAGGCCAGCGAGGAGCTGAAGCCACCAGGCTCACTGTGTCGTGTGTGGGATGCTGTGTTTCACTAAATTTGAAATACGTGGTCTTTTCAGCTCACGTTTATTAAGGCTCTCAGTAGCTTTGCACTGCAATACTGAAAGTTGAAGTTCTCGGTCGTGCTCTAAGACCACTTCTTAACTCCAGTCCTAATGGTTAAAACAGTTTTAGTCTTTTTGCGCTGCGGCGGGTGCCCCGAGTGAGCGCAGCGGAGCACTCCGGCGTCTCCTCCTGCCGCTGTCCCAGCCCTGTCCCCGGCCCGCCCCTCGCCCCCGCCCGCCATCCTGAGCGCCGGGCGCTCGGCGCTCGATTGCGGCGGCTGCTGCCGGCGCGGCGCGGCTCGGCGCTGGATTGGCGGGGGCTGCGCGGCGGGCGCAAGATGGCGGCGGCGCTTCTTCCCCTCACACCTCAGGCAACGGCCGCCAACGGCCGCTTCCGCCCGCCGGTCCCGCCCCTCGGTGACCCTCCGGCCAATCACGTCGCGAGCAGTGCGTGCGCTGGCCAATGAGCGGCGACACCGCCCGCTCCGCGGGGTGAGTCGCCGGGCGGAAGGGCGGGAAGGGAGGGCGCGCGCGGGGGAGGCCCCGTTG
>JANRGV010000073.1:68812168-68832488 GCA_024734035.1 Alethe castanea | reverse complement strand
GGGCTCCGCCGAGCTGTGCCGGGCTCCGCCGGGCTCCGCCGAGCTGTGCCGGGCTCCGCCGGGCTGTGCCGGGCTCCGCCGAGCTGTGCCGGGCTCCGCCGGGCTCTGCCGGGCTCTGCCGGGCTCTGCCGAGCTCTGCCGGGCTCTGCCGGGCAATGCCGGGCTCCGCCGGGCTCTGCCGGGCTCTGCCGAGCTCTGCCGGGCTCCGCCGGGCAATGCCGGGCTCTGCGGGGCTCCCCCGGGCTCTGCCGGGCAATGCCGGGCTCTCCCGGGCTCTGCCGGGCTCTGCCGAGCTCTGCCGGGCTCCGCCGGGCAATGCCGGGCTCCGCCGGGCTCTGCCGGGCTCCCCACTCCGAGTTAAACCCGCGCCCAAGGGCTTGTAGCTGGAGGTTAAATCACCTCTTACCAAAACTTGGCACATCCTTTCCTTCCTCCCTTCCTTCCTCCTTTACTTAGGTTTGTTTGTTTGGCTTCCCTTAAGAACAGGAGGGAAATACTTTTGACTGTGATGGCAGATTTGGCACGGTTCCCCCACAGTGACACCCCGTCCATCAGGAATCGGGTCAAACCTGGGCCTTACAGAGGAATGCTTCTGGACCAAAGCTAAAATAAATAGATAAATAGAAATTGAAAAGAACTGCTCAGCATATTTGAGCCATTGCTGGAGTGTTTGACAAATGCTGGTGAAAATGAGAAGCTGGGAAGGGAGGAATGGGGAGAAAAAAATCAAAGGGTGAAACGGAGGCTTCAGGGACTCAGAAGAAAAAAAGGTTAGTAAATAAATAATTTGAGTTGAAAACACAAAATAGAGGAAAACAGCAGACAAAGATGTGAGAGGGAAAAAAAAATATCCATATCCTCTGGCAAGAAGCCAAGAGAAGTGTCACCTCCAAGAGGCAGTTCAGATGAAATGCCAGAGAGGCCCAGGTCTCAGTGTAGGTGATGTTCAGAAATTAGCTGATTCTGAAAGGGTAAAAGGCAGCAGAAAGGAAGGAAATGCTGCAGGGCTGCTCCCTTTGAAGGGGACTTTGTTGGAGGTGGGGTTGTTAACTGATGGTATCTATGACAGGATCAGCACCTTCACTGCCAGCAAGGACAAAGTGTCAGCTGAGAATTCCCTGGGGTTTTCCTGCAGACCTGGCCAGATCCTTTCCTGTGTATGCCTCGACCTTCTCATCTGCCTCCTCTTCCTCTGACTCAGGCAAAAAGCAGAAGTGCCAGAATACCTCCAAGCAAGTGATTCAAGGGGCATTTTTGGCTGGATTGGAAACATCCGAAATGGATGGAAATTTCACGAGGGGGACTCTTCCCACATAGATAAATTTCCAACTCACACTTTATGGCTTGGCTGTTCAGGCTCTAAACCTCTGCTGAGAGGGAATAGAGAATGGCAGGGACTTCCCTGTGCCATGTGACTCCTAGCAGCAGTGCTACTTTGACAGCCACAATGGGAAATTTTTAGTGAGGAAAAGTCATTGGCATTCACACCAAAACCTGACAACACCCTGTGGATTCCTTAGGCTGCAATTCCTTATTTTAGTTTTCATAGAAGCTTAAGGAAGTACATAAAAAGGCTCTTGCTAAAGTGTCCTTAAAAACCCACAAGCAGGAGGTTGGCAAGAGCTGCTGAAGAAATGGTGCCACAAGTCAGAGTTATCAGGAGCTGGGGAACTTGGAATGGTTTATTCTCCAACAATACCCAGCTGGCTGTTACAGACTGTCCTGTCACAGGCAGGGGCTGGCACAAAAATGAATGAGAGAGATATTGTGGGGGTTTTGGGAACAGCAGTGGAGAATGGGTCTCCAGTCTAAGTACTGGCTGAAATTCTTCAAAGAGTTTGGGGGAACACTAAGAGAATTTCCAACATCATCATTCAACCCCTGCGTCTGAAATCTGGGAGTACTGCAGCGAATTGTGTATGCTTTTAGGGAACAGATTTGCTTTGGGAAAAACACTGCCAGAAGCAGGAAGAAGCACTGTTTGTTTTGTTTAGTGCATTTTGAAAAAAGAAATAGCCTGTCCTTTCTACCTCAGTCAGGAGTTCCCAGGATGCTTCTCTCTGATCTAATCATATCACCCTGATTTCTTTCTGGCATTTTGGGACATGTTTTTCACAACCATATCAGTCAGCTGAAGCCCTTTCCTGCCCCCACATGAATTATTATTGTTTAGATTTTGGCAGAACGTAGAGATCCCTGTGAAGATTGTGGCTGGATTGCTTTCAGTGGAGATTATTCCTGCCTGCCTGCTGTGGGACACCGAGGGGTCAAATACATAAACAGTTGGAAAAGGAGACGTGGCAAGAAGGGCCCAGTGGGGTCAGTTCTGCCTCCAGCAGGCAGAGCCAGCCCTCGGGTTGAATTGTGAATTAATAAACCCCCCTGGGCAAGGGCTCTGCTCCGCTGAACCCGTGGGTGTTTTGTGTTCATCTCTGTGCCTTTGCTGTTGGTGTTTTGTGTTCTCTGCCTTTGCACTCCCTGTGACAAAGCCTTACGCTTACACCAACTAATTGGTTTTTTTCTTAAATAAAATATTTGCAATTAATTTTCATCTTTTTATAAAACATCTGCTCTTCAGAAATTTGCTGTCACCCAAGTTCCTGGACTTGATGCTAGAATGCAATGGAACTGTTTGTCCTGTAAATCTAAATTACAGGATTTTTATTGCTCATTATTTACAAGGAAAGTTAACTCAGGATAAATTTGATATTGCTGTTGCTGGTAATAATTCCTATGTGCTGTGATAACAGCAAGAGTCTCTGAGTCACATTAAGGCCCTGACTGAGTGGGGGGACAGAAATTCCGTTTGATTCTCCAGTTCTTCTGCCAATTTTAAATCCACTGTTCCAGAGCCCTCACCTCAAGCTGCATCTTTATTTATATCACCAGAATTTCAACGTGACTCTAGTTTGAAAGAACATTATTTTGTGCTTCTGTCTACCCAGAAGGAAAACAAATTAACATTCCCAAGAAGGAAAGTGGAAGTGGATGTTTATTTGTGTGTATCCTACTTTTCTGAGTCACTGAGTAAACAGTTGGCTGGGGCTGGTGTGACCAGGCTGGGGACGAAGGTGCCACACTCGGATCCGCAGTTACTGTCAGAGTTCTGCAGTGAAGACTTGGAAGCTAACAGAATAAGTTAATGTACAGAAATAACCGGGGTTATATTTGAAAGGTAAAATACAGCTGTGCATTCCAGCCTGAGACAGCAGACCTGCGGGTGATCTGTCACGCACAGCGGCTGGAGCGGGAATAAAGCATCAGCCGAGGGTCCTGTCTGCAAGGGGAGCGGAGCTGGGCCCGGGAGGAGCTGCGGACACGCGGGGTGGGCAGGAGGGACACTCCGGCCGGGGGGAGCTGCGGCTGACTCCTCGGGGAGGGACGGAGCTCGCTGTGCTCCGGGGGACGCTGAGCGCCGACCCAGCCCCCGGGAGCCCGGCATGGGCGTTCCTGCCCCGCCCCGCGGCCCCGCCCTTCCCGGCCCCGCCCACAGCGACCCCGCCCCGCCAGGCCCCGCCTCCGATAGGCCCCTCCTCATATAGGCCCCGCCCCCGGCAGGGCCGAGGTGTGAGGGTGGGGAACGGGCGGGGACGGGAGCGGCTGGGCCCCTTCCCTGCCCATGGCCCCGGGGGGTTCCCTGACAGCTGCCCTGGGCATGCTGGGGAGCCCCGGGAATGGAGCTTTGGCAGGCTGCAGGGTGGGGTTCTGCCATGTGTGGTGGAGGCTGGGGTTTAGCCTGAGACCATGAATAGTGGGGTTTAACCCAGGGCTGTTTTTATCCCAAGGCCATGGAAGACTGGAGCTTAACCCAGGGCTTGTTTTTATCCCAAGGCCATGGAAGACTGGAGCTTAACCGAGGGCTGGTTTTTATCCCGAGGCCATGGAAGGCTGGGGTTTAACCCCGGCCTGTTTTTTATCCCAAGGCTGTGGAAGGCCGGGGTTTAACCCAGGGCTCAGGGCGTCAGGCAGTCCTCTGCCCTTCTGACACCTGTAACGAAACCCAAACGTGTGAAAAAGAGTGGTGGAGTTACCAGTGCTAAAAGCATTGTTGTAAGATGTACAAATGTAATTACCTTGGGGAAACTTTAGGTAATAGAACATTCAGGCTCCTGGCAGGTGAATCCTGGCTTGCTTTAGCAGTGAGACTCAGGACCTGTGTTTGAAGAACCTGCCCAGACTGCCTTTTGTGTTGTTTTCCCCCATTTCTATCCCCTGAGGGCAGGTGTCCTTTGAAAACTCCTGTCTCTGCCTCTTGAATTAACCTAGCCTAGAATTAACCCAATGCAATGTTTAATGTCATGGTGGTTTGCCTGCAGCGTTTTCATGTCTTGCCTCAAACCTTGCTGCATGGTGACGTGTGCTAGCTCCAGCTTCCTACCACCAGCCCATGAAATTTGGTTTAGTTACTTTTTCCTGGCTTGGGTAAGAGAGATGTAACTGATGGTACTGGTAAAACAGAGAAAAGGGAGCTCACTGATGGTGAGCAAAATGCTGCCCTGTTTTCAACTTTCTTTATGTTCCTTTTCTTTAGGAGAAGACAGATGTGGAGGGAACACTGTTTGTTTACACAAGGTGAGGACACTGCATTTTGACATATACAGGTGAAATCTGTGGATATGGAAAAGCTGGCTGGGATGGAGCATGGCTGAATTAAATAAAATGCTCCCCTTTGTTCAAGGGCAAAAAGAAAGTGAAACTGCCAGTAGAAATGTGGAAAGAAAACACTCGGAAGGATGCATGACCCTGTATTTTGATAAGACTTCCAAATGTGACTTAAATGCCAGTATGGGTAAACGATAGAAATCTTTTGTGTTGGTTTAAATAGAAATGGCAGTTTAAAAGTGTCTGAACAAAAAAGAGTGAAATAAGTAATGATATTGCTTAAATGAAGGGAATGGCAGAGCTTTTGAAATATTGGGTCCCCTACATAGGGAACTTTCATACTACTTGTTGTCTGTTCATTTTTCATGTATTTTTCATTCAACATTTTGGATGGTTTTCATACTTTTTTTTAGCAACAACTCTGGTTGTGACTTTCAGAGCATCATTTTTTTGCACCATTTGTTCTAGCACATGCGTTTGTTCTGTTGTGAAGCCTGCCCTGTGCTGGGGTTTCCATGTTGGTGCCCCAGCATTTCTCTGTGACTGCTGTTAAAATCTGAAAGTTACATAGTCTGCAGGTGTTACAGTAGCTGCTGAGGTGTAACACCAAAGCAGAAAGTTACTTTTTCAGCTTTTCTTTTAAAGAGGATCTGGTAGGAGAGGTGAGAAAACAAGAGATGGTTTAGAGAAGGGGGTGAGGTGACAGAGAGGCCCAAGAGCCTGTGAGCTTTGTGGGAAGTGGAAATGCTGATTTCAGTCTTTGCAGCTCTCTTGTACCAGCAGTGGCCATGGTCATCAGTAACTTTTCTAAGCTGCTTTCAGGTAAGTGGAGATCAGATGCTATAAAATGACCACGAGAGGAAAGCAGCAGCTCTTTGTTGTGCTGGCACTGGGTGGATGTGGTGACTTTTGTGCTGCAAAACAGCAGCAGTATTTCCTGGTATGTTGGTCTCAAAGCTCAAGAGCTGACAACGTGAAACCTGGTCCTTCTGGTATTTGTTATCTTTCACTGTTGTTTTTGTTGCCTGAGGGAGTTTCCATTTAGGGCACAGGTTGCTGCCTGGCTGCCCTTTAGGCAGCAGTATGGAACAGGTTGTGAACTGTGAGTAACATCATGCATTGCCCTTGTCGTCAGTTTTAACTTAAATTTTCTGTGACTTCAAACAAATTCATGAAGTCCAGTGGGAAAGACATTGCTAAAAGACAGTTTGGAGACGGCTGGTGCTGCCTTTGTTTCTTTTCATTACAATGTAAAATGATGTTACCGTTTTACATGGGCTGACTTATTCACTGCACAGCTCGTATTTGTGAATTCAAGGAAGAGTCAAAAAGTCAGACTTCGAATTGGGTGAACACTGGTAGAAGTGGACTGCTTGTTTGTTTAAAGTGAAATATTGACCCTTGCAAACAAGGATTCTTGTCACGATTTCCCTTTTATTTTTTTGGTTTAGACCAATCCTGTAATACAAGTTCCTGTGTTTTGGTTTCACAGAGAAATCCACACACCAGCAATTAAGTAGAGGTGGCACTTTTCCCAAATATTTAGCCATCATCTTTTCCCTTATTGCCAAACCTGGATTGAAAGGAGTGTTCTCCTGTCAGGATCATGACAGGTTAAAAGTTTTATCTAAGTGACTTGAAGTGTACTCTCCATGAATGAGCATAATGATTTAGAGACATAGCATGGTTTGGGTTCATCATTTATCAGAGATCATTCAGGGATGGGGGAGCATTCACAGCTGCTCTGGGACAACCTTTCAGTTTCTCACATGGTGACTTTTATCCTTATATTTTAGAAAATTCTCCTTTTGATGACTATTAGTATCTGCAGTTGTTAAACTGAGTGCTGAGAACTTGGCATGCTCTGACTTGTTTGAATGCTGCTTTTTAGTGCAGCGAGGAGCTGTAGGATAGATGGTGGCATTGGATCACATGATGCTCATGGTCTGTTTATTTCTCATACATAACATAGGGCTTTGCCATAATTAAAAGGATGACCGAAACTGCAAGAGTCAATTGTTATTTCCATGGCAACAAAATCAGATTTTTGTAGCATCTCTTAGAAATAAATAAGTCATTAATTTGGAGCACTACACAACAAAGAAATTGTTGTGATTTCCTTTTCCCTCGACTTGTTCCTTTCCAGATCGGCTTCTCCAAGGCATGGTTTCACAATTATGAACAGACTGAGCATGGAAAATCGAACGGAACCTATTACTAAAGACCTCGATTTCCAGCTCCAGGACCCTTTTCTGCTCTACAGAAATGCCAGATGTAAGTGTGTGACACGTTGGGTTAAATACTAGCATCAGGTTGTCTTCAGTCTGTTCTTGGTTAAAGTAGTCCAAGTGCTTAGACTGCAGCATTCAAGGGGTGAAATTGAAGGAATGCATTTTGCTTTTTTGATGTGCTGAAAGAGAAGCATTGCTCAGTGTTCCCTAAAATGCGACTCTACTAAAAAAAGTATTAGGATGTGCTTAGGAGTAATCTTCACATTTAACTGACAAATTGTGGATGTTTGTGGTTGCTTGCATCTGATGGGCTGAGAAAGACAAAGTGTGTGTGTATTGTGAATACACCCCAGTCACTGCTGGGAAATCTCAGTGTAATATTTGTAGTCTTAATACAAATGCCACCACTTCAAACCCTGTGTTCTGCTCCAGCTCCAGAATACTGTTCTTAGAGCATCTTGGAAGACAGGCTGCTTCTCAGCTATTAGGCATAACTCTTGACAACATAATGCTGAGTCTAATCTAAACCCCACTGAAAGACAAAGTTATTACTTTGTGCTTTCTGTTGATATTGCATGATTATCTTTGCAAAAGAATTAGCAAATGTCAGGCAAGCTCAGAAATGAGTGGAAGACATGAGGAAGCTTATTTGTGCATGCAGACCTGCACACAGACTGTTACAATGTGCAGCTGTAAATCCAGTTTGTAGCTGTGCTTGGAAGCAGAGCTGTAGTACCTGAGCTGGCCTTTGTCCTTTATGCATAAAAGCAGATTGCAGAAATGGTTTATGTGAACTGTGATGCTCAAGTGTTCCCTCTGGATGAAGTAAAGGCAAAAGCACTTGCAAAGCAGCCTGATTTGATCATCTGCTAGACCTTCTTATTTCATAAACTAATTTGGAGTTGGGAAATATATAAAGAGGGAATCCTGTTGTTCACACACACTATGTGGTAGAAGCATTCGAAATAGCCTAAATGAAACTGCTATTTTTGAGACTATTTGCTAGGGTGACAAAGAATTGGAAATCAGAAAGAAACTGAAAAGAGTTGCAGAAACTGAAAAGAGTTGCAGACATCTCCAGGCTAACCTAGACTGGGCCAAACATTGAGATTTTAAGTACTGTGACACCTTTTTATTCCATCTGATTTTGAAGGCTCTTTCATGTGTAGCTGAAATCTTGTTTAATCTCATTTTGAAACTTCATTAGGAGTTTACATATATGTATACCAATATTTTGAAACCTGATCTATTAATTTTTCATTTTTGTTGGCATAAGGAGTATAATGAATAATTAGAAGTTGTTGTAATTCTATACTGACAGAAAATAAGTTTTTTAGTCTGATTATTGCAAATAAATTGTAATTTGTTTATTTTTGTACTAAGAGAAAACTCAAGGGTTGGGTGATATAAGCTCTTTCTTCATCAAGAGACATGAAAATTTTAGATTTGCAGGGTCTCAAATATAAGTAGCAGCCTGTGGTTCTGAGCAAGATGCCCGGTCTGTGGATCTGATTTTTACCAGGGTTAGCTGTTTGATCTAACCATAGGTAAATCTATACCTCTTGCTTGAATTGAGAGTTTGGTTGTCTGAGAGCAGATTCATGTTCGTTTTACTAAAAAAACTCTATAAATTCTGTCAGTATCAGGTGAGTTCTGGTATTAGGATAAGCTACCTAGCTGTTTATCTTCCTAAAATATTCTTACAAAGGCTTAATTATTATTTCTTCAAGAGAACTGAAGGTTTTGATACCTCAAAGGAAAAGCTGTTGTTTTTTCATGTTTTCATGAAGACATCTGTTTCCAGAGCAAATTGGAAGACAATTTTAACCAACTTAATTGACTTTTCCAGGTTTTTCTTTAGGTCCCTACAAATAGTTCATGTGGTGATTTCGTCACTGAGTTGCAGATACCTCTTGCCCTTTTTTCCTTATTTGTATTTCAAAGCCTTTGAAACATAAAGTAAAGGGATCTCCTTGACAATAAGTATGGATTTTCACAAGGGTCTCATCAACACACAGTTCTGAATATCCTCTTGAATTTTCTGTATGAATATTTTCCTGCCCTTGTGCTTTATTCTACAACCTGCCTTTATAGTTTTTTGCAAAACTAAGGCTTGAGGCTTATTCCTTGTTAAATGAAGTTTTCATCCAAAACTGGGGCGTTTAGGCCCTTATGTTGTAGTATTATTTTTATCTCCCACTTTCACATGCTAACAAGGAGTACTCAGTAATAGCTGTTTACTTGGCAGAGCAGTGGACAGTTTGGCAGTAATACTTAACAGTATCTGGAAATAAATTATCTTTTTCTAACATGTTGTTTGACTTCTTAGGCTGTTTTTCATACACGTTAGATCGTATTAGATCTAACAAAACTAACAATTTCCTCTGTTTCTAACTGCTGGCCCTGCCCATTTTTTTGTTTCTTCCAGTATTCAAAATTCATTTTGTACAGTGAGTATCTCTGGCTAGTTTTATCACAGAGTCTAAAATATTTTTTTTTTTTGGCAGCGAAAGGTGGTACTTGTGTACTGGACAAGCTCAACAACATTTTGTCCTGTAATAGCTAACCTTTTGGAAAGCTTGCTTTGTGCTAATATATGATCACAATAGAAAAAAAAAATCCAAAATTATACACAATAAATGTAAATTTTTAAAAATGCTAAAAATCAAAAGGTATATTTCATATTTTTACTTTTTTTTTTCATATTTCTTTTATTGTTTCATGTGATCCTGGTCATCTTAAGTTGAAACACCACGTTGGAGACAGAGTCTAGTCCCAGGACTTTTCAGGCTGGATTTGGGATCCATGCCAATTAATGTTTGCACTGGTCCACTCTTTCACAGCAAAATTTTGCTTGGGAAATCTGTTAGGGTAGAGCTGGGATTATTTATTTCAAAGCCAGGAGGGAAGCTCAAATCAGTTTTTAATGCCAGCAAAAATCTTTGTACACCAAGGACAAAAGGTCTATGGATCAAACAGGCAATTTTCAATGTGACCTTTAAACTTTCATAGTTAACTGCAATTTTAGATGCTTGCTTGAGAGCAAGACAGTAGTTCCGGTTTTGTGTAGATGATTTAACAATTTTAAAGATTTTTTAAAAATTTCGTGAGTTATGTGTTTGACTAATCTTAACTACATAATTATTAATTTTTCATTAGTTTTTGGTGATGGTTATTGGGAAAACCAATGTTCAGCGCCTGCTGCTGATTGATATGAGATCGTTCAGAAAAAATACATAGCAGTAAATTATTGATTAAATTACCTTAATTTTCTCCCTTTAGCAGCTATATAGTAATTACAGCTGTTCCCCACTCTCTGCTGTACCAGGTGTTTATGTCTGTGTGCTAGGACAGGGAATTATTTCTTGATTTCACTCATTTACCATTTCATCACTGAATACTGCTTTTGATGCTTGTAGGAAATAGGGAATTTGGGAATATTAAGTTGCTTATCTCAGAGCTGGCTTCACCTTGAGCATTTCAGCTGCCAAGAACACAAGATCCTACCTTAAAATAGTATGCTAATTGTGACAATGATCTGATACAGGTTAATTGGGTGCTTTTCTGCTATATTGAGCAGAGAAAAATTGTGTGACACGTCAGCCAGTATTCTCTGACAGTTTCTGTACCTATTTGGATATAGAAGTTACTTTTCACTTCTGTGCCACACTGTAGCAAGGGCTTTGCTCCTGTCATCTCCTAAGGCTGAAATGGAATAAAGACTTCCTAGTGGAAAGTATCTGCTGAATTTGGGCTTTTGCAGAGGTTCAGCAAGTGGTACAAAAGCAGAGCAGACATGCCTGGTTTTGGCAAGGCTGCCCAGACACATGTGGTCTGTACATAACCTCACACTTGTTTCTGTGTTTCACTTTAACCTGCCACCATATGGCTCTCAGAACCCTGGACATTTTGTATTCTTTTCCCAGTTTCCTACAATGCAGAGACTTCTGGTAAACGGGATAGGAGGGAGAGGGAAGATTGCCAGCTGTCTAAAGAAATTTTGTGGGTTTTATCTGTGGTTTGTGGGTTGTTTTTTTTTTTTCTTCTCCCGTTGTTCATAATTATGTATGAAAATTTTTCCAAATATATGCTTTGGGGCAAGTGATATTAAAATCTTTAGGGAAAGGTAACCATGTATATTTTCCTCAAACTATTGTTTTTTATTCTTAGATTGTGTTACAGCATCCATGAGCCCTCTCAAATAGAAGAACAAATCTTCTTTTGAGACTGATTGGGGCTCATTTTAGTTCACCCTTCCAAGGAAATACATCCTGTTAAAAATACAAATGGATTATAAGTGTTCCACTCTGCAGTGTCCCTGCAAGTACCATTCTCTTGTAAAAAAAATCTTAGCTTGAAGATTTAAAAAGTTGACTTCTGAATGGAAAAGGTAGGAGGCAACAAGAAGAGAATTGGAGTGATATGTAAAAAATAATATATAATGAAAAACAGTCTTCTTTTGGGTACCATAGTGTCTTTTTCCTCTTGAAATGTGTTCATAGTCTACACTACATTATTGTGCAATACAGTACTTCAAACCTCTTCTTTCTTCTTTTTTTTTTAATTTGAGAATGAAACCAGCATTTGGTGATGAAATTTCCTTGTGTATGTGTTTAGACTTGGCCTTCTGCATATTGACCAATAAACTGCTACTTGCTCAATTGAGACAGGCAAAATAGATATTTCAGCCTTCGTCTTTATGTTATATTAGAGTTTTTGTTTGATGTTTTTGGTTTGGGTAAAATACCACTTTAGAAAGGAGAACCTTATTTATCAGCCTCCTTCCTGCCAACATACAGTATCAAGTCCAATATCAAAACCCCAACAGGATGAATGCAGAAAACTGAAATATGTATTCAATTGATTATTCCCCAAATGCTCATTCATCTTTCAGAATTTTGAAACAAATACTTGTAAATATGTTTAACTTAGTCTAGTTTGTATTATTTTTTCTCTAAATGTCTCCACATCACTGGTCTACTGATTCAGAAATATTACATGGCTTTCTGTTACTGCATCATTACACAAAATGCAGTGTTTTTGTCACAACTGAATAACTTAAAACCAGTCTTTTTGAGCTTGAGTTTGTTTGCAGTACTATTATTCTGGCCTGCTACAGCCTGCATGTTTTGTTTAGGAAAGTATTTCTGTAGTTTAAAACTCTTTGAAAAGTGTTTTTCAATTTGAAACAGAAGTGCAAACTCAAACTGTGGAAATGCAAAGTAGTTTCGGCAGAAGGGCCTTGCCCTTTTTAGGGATGTATTCTTCTCAGCCTGGTTTTCTGCTGAACAGTTTTGGGCAAAGCTGTTTTTTAAAAAGTCCCTGAACTGACTACTGCCATTTGTTCAGAATATAAATGATTGTGGTTTACCTGAGGTTCTGTCTTTAGAGACGTTTTTGTTTCAGAGATACAAACAAATCTCTCCTCCTTTCCATTCCAGTTCTCTCCTTTGATCAGCATTTTAAAAATTCATTGTGTATCCAGCAAGACAGAATAACAGCAGAGGTCATGGTTATCTTCTCTGGATGTTCCTGATCTTAAAATGAAACCTCAGTTTTGCTGAGACTATTGGAATGCTAACACTCTGGAGCACAGGCATTATTTTCCTTTTTAAATTTCCAAAGGGAACATATATGCTGAAAATAATTAATGTTTTCTTAAGAGTTAATTCCAAATGCAGAAAATGAAGGATGCAGCATGAGCTTTTTCATGTTGCATGCGTTTTTTTTTTAAACCATTTAAGTTTCTGTCCGACTTAACTGTTTTAAGGTTTGTCATCTGCAAATTTTCTTAAGAGAAGCAAGCAAGTTTCTTACTGCCTCTGATTTTTTGGATTCATAGTGATGATAATTTTTTTTCATGCTAGGTGGCCTCTAGCCCTCAGTTTATTGCCTTGTACCTACACTCAGAAATTACCTGTTCATAAACCAGTTTATAAAAGTATAGATAAAGACATTTCTAATTTTCTACTGCATTTCCCATATAGTTCCTGCCTTTTTGGTCTATACTTCAACTAACTAATGATTTTAGAAAATCATTAGTTTAGTGCGTAGAAAATGGTAAAAATTACTTCAGAATGTCAAGGAAAATAATAAACTGCCCCTTGGAAGTAGTATAGGTACCAATTTACATTTTTATCACTAAAACCACAAAATACTTGCATTTGTCTAGGAGATTTTCATGCTTTCTGTCTCATTTTAATTTTCAAGGCTATCTGTAAATCTTTAATGTCCACCTGCTGAGATATAAAAATATTATTATAACTTGATGGCAGAAGTTAATATTGCACTCGGGGATAGATGGACATGCAGCCATGCTGGCTCAAGGAAAGTGGGTTTTAACACCAGGAATTATGGTTTTGCAGTCAGGTTATTTGGCCTTCCTCTTCTAGAGCACAAACTACAGGGTTTGAAAGCTGTAACTAAACTCTGCTTAAATCCATGGATGAAGAATTGGATTTTTAAACTAGGGAAGGGAACAGGAAAATTAATTTAAAGGAAATTAACTGAAAAAGTTCCATAGAATGTTTGTAGTTGATCATGATTTCTTCTTTCCCCAAGCATCTCTCACATTGAAGCTGCCACTGTTCTGAGCAGAAGGCTGGTCTAAGTGAACTGCAGAGTCCCCAACCAAACTAAATTATTACTGTGACTCTAGGAGTAGCAGCTATTAGTTAATTCAGCTTTAGGGTGTTTGTTGTTTTCTTTTTTTCCTGTGCATTGTGGAGAGTAAATGTTCTATGATTTAAGTTTTTACGGTTCACTTCAAAAAAAACGGAGGAGGAACTACAAAATTCCTTTTTGTTTATTGATTTTAAAGCAAAGTTGTTTGTACTAGTAAGTATTTCTAAATTTTGTTTTTCCAGTGCTGCCTTATTATTCATTTTTTCTTTTAAATTAAATACAATTTGGTTTTCAGTGGAAATTGTAGACACCACTTCTGAAGGCCTTAAATTTTAATTTTTGATGCGTAACACCACGTCCCTTGTCATGCTGCCCAACTCAGCACAGATATTTCTATTCAGACTTTCTAAAAAGGATGTTTTAATTGTTTCTTCCTTACTCTTCCTCCCCTGAGGATTTGGAGCCAATTGTGGAAGCCTTTGACGAAGCAAAGCAAACAATTTAGAATGGTTTTTGTTTGTCAAGTGGTTTTTTGCAGCTGTAACTGTGATGATTGCAGCCATCTTTTTGCTCTAATGATGTTTTTCTGTTGTGTGTTGAAGGTGCTTTAAAAAAAGCAAGGAAAAGAAGTGCAGTAATTCTAATGTAGGTTTTCAGTTTCAGACCAATCTGGAAGTCAGAGTATGCCATGTAAGAAGTAACAGGCTAAGCAGCTAAGACAAAAAAGCTGTGTACTTTTTGGATGGCTGGTAATTATTTTGTGCGTGGTGCAGCTGTATCTCAGCTTGAGCAAACAAATCAGTAGGAAAAGGGTATGGAATAGAGTCAGAACCATGTATCAAACATCCCACTTCTGGGGCTGAGTTTCTATATGGGATGGCAGGAGAGTAATGCTGCATATATCTGCTAGACACAGTCTTTGTTTCCCATTTATGGATGTCAGCATATAAGCAACGTATTAGCTTGTCTGGAGGTTTACTGTGGAGAGTGTAGTGCCAGTGCTGGGCATTCCTGACATCTTTTCAAGATAAGATAGGCATATGATGCAGTAATGCTCAAGAGCTGGGCTTGCAGCAGATAATGAATTTTTTTCAAAGCGGTTATTTTCACGTGACTACCTGTATATCCTGTGCTTCACACTTCCCTCCTTGTACAGCATAAAATGGTAGGTGTTTCAGGAGCAGGGGAAATATGTACATGAGTGCCTACATCTTTCTCCTGCAAACAAGGATATTCCAGAGCTGGCTGCTTTTCACAAATCCCTTGTGTGACCGCCTTTGCAGCTTAATCCCTTCACATACGCACACATGTATTTAGTATTTTCAGCTTTTGTGTATTTTAAACTTCTTAGCCTCTTTGTCTACAATAAAAAACCCATTTCTTTCTTTTTCCTTATACTTGCATTCCTTTTTTTTTTAATGATGTCACAGTGGAAGCAGGTAAGCAATGTTCATTAGATGCTCAAAATACAATATATAACCAAGAGAAGCCATCCATTTACTTAACTCCCCAGATTTGAGAATTGCCAGAATTATCTAAATTCTGTGTTGGTGTGATCACACATTCAGGGCTTCCCAGCACATTAGCACCAAATAGCGCTGTGAGCTATTAGGGTAGTCTCCTGCATTACACAGATTGCTCTATTTAAACAGGAAGGCAACACTCACGGCAGCTCCCAGTACAGTTTCTGTGCACACGAGTGGGTGATGCTGTCTTACCTCCAGGTTTGATGTAGAAGCAGTTCAGCTGAGTTTCATGCACCAGCTTCCCCTTGTACTTGGCGTCGGGTTCCCCCGGCTGGTGGCTGGGCAGGGGGTGGTAAGCTTGCCGAACCAAGGCTTGAAACATTTTAAAACTCCAAGGAGCGTTGAAGCAGCTGAAGCTAAGTGTATTTTCTATAGATAGTCAAGGCACATTCCTTTTGGTTAATTTCCTTGCTTCAGGGTTATGTAATAGCCTTGTATCGAAGTTAAAACCTGAATATTGTTTTAAAATGCTGACAGCTGGATCTTCTAATCTAGGAACTATTTTCTAGCTCTTTGAAATGTTTTCAACATCTTTTGCGTTCTCCTTCCTTTTCTTGCTGTTCGCTCCTAATCCTTTGCTTGTCCTCTGTGCCTTATGCTCAGTTGGAGCCTTCTCCTCCCCCTGTCCGTTTTTCAGGAAAACTTGGATTGAGGAGTGAAGATAATGGGTGCCATCCACCCGTCAGCTCATCACCTCAGCGAGCCATGATGGTCTCTGGTTTCTGTATATCGACACGGGCTCCTCTGATAATATCCTCTTGTGCTTGAAAAAAATAGGTTTGCTTAGCAGAGGGTGGACTGCACTCCTGACATAGCCAGAAAACTTCTTTTGGAATGTGAGCTTGCTTACTCACACTCTTTTATATGTGTGTGTATATATATAAAAATATTTGTAACCTTCTCTCAAAACATGGAAGATAAATATGTGAGCAAGTGTATCCCACGGCACATATACAAGCTGCTCACTTCTGTCTAACTTTGATTTAATACAAGCTCTTGAGTGCCTCATCAGTGCTCTCTTTGTCAAAACAAGCCTTAAATCGGCAGTAAAGAATACTTTTCAATTACAGGAGGGAAGAGGAAAGAAACCCTTCCCAAGTGTAAGATAGCATACCCTTTAAAGGACAAGGAATGTGTTATATACAGAAACACGGTGCAAGTGCTCCAGTGGAATTCCACTCAGGCTGCAAAGGCAGTGTTGCTTTTTTGTCTTAACTGGCATCCAAACCAGTAACAGCACTGAGCTTAATGCCTGCTGCCTGCTCTGCTTTAATGGTTGTGGCTGCAGCCCACTTGTGGGGTTTGCAACAGAGCCTCCTTACGTAAAATGTCAAGTCTTCCTATCATAATGCATTGCTTTAAATCAATTTCAGAAAACACCCCGGTGGGTTTTTCCTGCTGGCTTCGTTGTTTTGGACATACATATGCCTAGGACTTTTGGAGCCTGTTTTAATAATCCCTTTGCATAACAGATGTATTATGTACATGCGTAAAACCAAGCAGAGAGATTCTGTAGCCAGTAGGGGGAAAAAAATAAGTAATGTAAGACAAAAGCTTCAGGTCAGAAGTCAGTAATAAAGGGACTAAGAAGATTGTTTCTGTGAATTGTCTGCTGCTGGCCATTGTCTTAGACAGATTATGACCTTTCTGTTTGAGCTGTACCAATTCTTTTGTCTCTGTCAAACAAACTGCCTTTTTATAAATTTCAATATCTTTTCCTAAACAACATACAGTGTTAAATCATCTATACAGGTATATGTAGCATCTCTCAAAAGGAGATAAATAGCATTGGGTTTTTTGTTGTTTTTTTGGTTTTTTTGTGAGTATGATGATATGTCTTCCTGCAGGGCTTTGCTGCCTTCTCTTTATTGTTACCTGTTGTTTTTATTCTGGTTTCTCTCATATGAATATTTCTCTTTCTAACACTCTTTAACAGAAGGCAAAGTAGATGTTCAAATTTGCAGTGAGAGTTAAAAGCTGAAGGAGGGGAGAGACTGAGGAAGCAGATGATGATTACTGTTAAGTTTTATTCCTAAAGGATTATGCATAAGCTAGTAAAACACTGCTGATTTTGGAAGCAAAATGAAATATGCAGTTTTACTTTGTGTGGAAACAATTCAGTTGCTGCAGTGAAAATAGTCCAATGCAAAGATCTCAAATTTTTGTTTAAATAGGACAGTATCTCTAGTCTATAATCCGGGATTCAGAGTTGCAGGGTACCTCCCAGTGCTGCTATTGTGAGATATCTAGCTGGTAATATAAAATGATTTTGATGAATGTGATGGTTTTTTCTTCTGTTGAATTACAGATTGAATAAGAAATTGTTTACTACTTAAATTACATTTTCTTGGTGACCAACTTGATCTCAGGGGTGCATTGTTTCTCTCTTTGTACACAAACACAGAATGTTCTGTATTCTTGCACACAGGACATTCTGTGTGCAAGACCATAGAAAAGTCCATAAAGTTCTGAATAATCTGAACTCTAACTTCAATTTTTAAAATAAGAATTTAAAATCTATACAGACACATTAAAATAGAGTTGCAGGAATCAAAGGAAAAATGCAACAAAGTACTTCAAGAGGATGGTGTTTGTATCTTCCTGAAAGAAATTACTAAATTGCAATTTCACAATTTAGGGTATTTCTTACATGTTTCTTGTTACAAAAACAAGGATATACAAGTAACTCAGACTTTTTATTGTTGCAGGCTAAGAACTTAGTCCAAATCTGCAAATGTATTTCCATTACTTAGGATCTGAAGGTATGCAGTGGAGAAGTAAGAGATGAGATCACGACAGTCAGAATTAGAAACTTCATCCATAGTTAAGGTTGCTTATTTTCCTCATGAAGCCCTTTCTGAAGCTGTTCATTGTTTTGTGGGAGTTAAACCATTTGGAGTGACAGCTCATCATACTGATTATAGTAAAAATTCAGGTTTCAGGAAAAAAATTGCATGCTATTGAACACCTATTTGAGGTTAAAATAGTCTTATCTTTTTTCCCACCTCTCTTCCAATGTACAGGAAAATGACATTGTCAGAGTTTGGAAAACAATTTGACCTTGAACTTAACTATAGCTGTGGAATTATAGGTGCACCTTTGGCAGGTACCTCAGAGATGCACTTTAAAAATAATTGAGAACATATTCTTAGATTGGACTAAATTATAAATGAAAACCTCGATGTGAGAACCCTGGTGAGTCCTCTACCAGCTGTGTGTGTCACAGACAGCAGAGCAGCTTTTCCCTGTGGGACTGGAAGCCCAGATACTCCACAAGAAACACACAGAAGCTGCTGCTTTTCTAACATAGTGGAAAGAAAAAGGCTGGAAATTGAGATACTGAGAGTAGGCCTCCTTTCTATTCTTCCCAATAAAAGCAATTTTTTTGTTGTCACCAGGTTGGAAAAGCTGTGTTGTCCCCTTCTTGATTGAGCAGAGTTCTCTTTTTTGTTACTAGGTATGAGTGAAGTACACAGAATCAAGAAGTTTCTAGTTTAACCTCTTCCACTTGTGTTAGTATAAGCTTTTCTGCTGATGGAAGGTATGGATTTATATTTAGCCTAGATTTGTGGAAGGCATTGTTGTGTTTTGCTCAGGTGATTTCTGTAGATCAGATCCTGGCTTCATTTCAACATGTTTTGTTGTTTGCTTTAGAAAGTTAACAGAGAATATAGAGCACAAGTAAGCTAAAAAAACCAAAAGTAATCATTTCAGGTGTTGAGGAGTTGCGTTTGTTTTCCAGTAAGCCTTTCTCTGATGCATTTTTATTTCACAGGAATCCTGCTTGTGTTGACTGAGGATATTTGGATGTAGTTTTTAGTTTATGGAGCTCTCGTCTGATGAGGACGTTTTGGAAGTCTATTGTGAAATAGTAACGAGAGCCATTTGTTGTTTAAGAGAGCTTATTTATAGGAAAAAGTATTCATTAAGAGCAACTTATTATTTAAGAAATTGATAGACTGGCATCTACAGCCTTCCTGCCTTAATTTCAGTGTCACACACCAACTTGATTTAAAAATTTTTTGGAACTGATGATGCAATGGCAGGAGGTGTGACTGGAAAACCAGTGGTGTGGGGCAAAGAAATCAATCCTCTAAGCCAGATGGATCATAACATAGATGCTATTCCTGTGTCATGACTAAAAATTTCTTGTAGCATCAACAGAAGGCATATTTAAGGGAAATCTTGCAAATACAGTTTGCATTTGGGCTCTTTTCCAAAAAAAGTAAAGAACCTGCTGATGGACTCTTGTATCTGCTGAGCTTTATGGAAATAAGTGGATCAATGGGCTTTACATTTTCCTGCAGTACTAACAGAACTTCAGCTTTGAGGCCATTTAGGGGGCTTTCCAGTGACCTTATTTTGTTGGACTGCTACACAGTTGATTTTTCTTCATAAAAATTTGTGATAAATTTGGATTAAAAATCTGCCTGAAGTCAGTCTCTGACAGTAGAGTCACAAACATGATTTATTAAACCATCCACCATGTCTGTGCTGTCCTTTTTTTTGCCTCATGAAACCAGAAATATTTGCTGGCTCGATCTGCAAGTCTGCAAATTGGTCCCCCAACTTTCACAACTGATAGATTATGGTAGGAATATTTCAGGGTCCATTCTATTAACAAAAATTTTTCTTGGTTTTTAAGGCTTAGTTCCAAGCACAACTAACCAGATGGTGGTGAGGAACTTATTCTTGATTTCAGTAATGTTGCCAATCATTGCCCACTCTCAAACCATTTGCTTTTGGGAGCAGGGGTCTGGAAGGGCTTTTTCATTTTGTTGGGAGTTTTGTTATTTCATATTTTGTGTTGGGTTTTTTTGTTTTTTTTTTAAATAAAATTGCTTAAACAGTTCCCTCCTCAGCTGAGCTGAAAAACAGCCATGTGTAATCAGTGCTTTGCATTGATATGTCTCTGAGTAGGCTTCTTTTTCCTTTAACAACTACTTTGGTTGGGATTTTTTTGTTGTTTTTGTTTGTGTTTTTTTTTTTTTTTGGTAGGCTGCTTGTTCAGACATAATATTTTAAACATTTGTGATATTGAGATAGTGGAAATACCAAGCCTTCCTTTTCCCTGTCTTTATTAACAGTTCTCAAAATAAGCGGATCAGGAGCTTTATCCACCTTTAAATAGAAGAACTAGTGTCTGATAATTTAACAGGTAGAGTTTTTTCAGAGCTTTTTAGGAATTTAGGTTAAGCTCATAATAAAAATACACATTTTGTTGTTTGAAAAATTCTTACCTTGCTTCATTTTATTGACATTTTTATGCCTGAGAAATCATTAAAATTCCGACTTCTCTTTAAAAATTTCCAGAAATACCAGAATATAGCCAGAGAG